>JADWQK010002099.1:2400000-3000000 GCA_017933935.1 Sesamia nonagrioides
AATCTCTAAACAATAGTGGGGTAACCAATATGAAAACAGCTTGCTGTACCGCAGAAATCCTCGGGGTGGCGCGTGCGTTCTCGATGTTGATTCGTTGATAGAGGGAGGCCGCGGCGTGTGATTGGTCGGTGTAGAGAGTGCGCCAATTCACAGTTCACTTGCAAGACAGCTCGCTATAGTTTCCCACGCACATCGACGGTGGTCAACAGATGTGCTTCCGGGGTGAGATTTATAGGCACTTCGCGATGGGCGGTCGCAACGCCCGCCATGGCTTCCGCGATCCTAGTATGATTTATAGGAACCCTTCGCTGCGGGCCGTCGGGTCGTGTCCCGTCGGAATTGTGTAGCAGCTGGCTGCTACAGGTCTACCCCGCTTGTTCCGGCCCGGCGGAGGCGCCATGGCAAGACATTTGTTACCCACGTAACATTTTGCGTAAGACGTGGCCGTACTAGCGTAGGCGACTCTCCTGCAGTTTGTCTGCAATGTCACGGACACGAAGACCGCCACTGATGCGGAAGTTCCTGATTTGGTCTTTCCGCGTAGCTCCACACATCCACCGCAGCATATTCATCTCCGTGACACGCAGCTCCTGCGTGTGTCGCTCAAGCACAGGCCACGCCTCACTGCCATAAAGAAGAACAGGTCTAATAATGGTCTTATAGACCTGTCCCTTATGCCTAACCGGCATTTTGGGGTCACAAATGACACCTGTCACCTCATGCCATTTTGCCCAAGCTGCAGAAATACCTTACCTGACGTCGCAATCAATCTCGCCGGACGCGTGAAGCACAGACCCCAAGCATAGAATAAAGAGAGGAAGTAGGTTATCTGCGACCCAATCCGCGATTTAATTGCCTACTGTCTTAGGGTTGACGACTGTCCGCGCTTCGTCGGTTACGGTTGTCGCCCAAACCGCTAACAAATATTTATAGACTAAGAGCTTATGTTTAAATTATTTGCTTAGTATTTAGTTTACATATACTAGTCAGTTTTTTTTTTGTAAGTAATTTTTATTTTTAGTTTTGTACACATAAAGAACCATATTTATTTTTATTTTTAATTAATACAAATATAAATAATACAAACATAACATCTATTGAATCACACATTTAATACAAAATTACAAATTAGCTACAGAAAATACCTACTTTCTTCGGTTTCGACTATTACGAAACGCGTTGTTATTAAACTTTAATGTGTAATATATCCGTATCCTTGTAAATAACTTTTAGAAATATAATTTGAAAAATATAAGTCTTTTATTTGTTCATAAATAGACATACCAACTTTGCAGTTTATGTGATCATTTTTTAAAAGCTATGTGCCGAAAAGCCGTGACGCGCGAACCTCGTTCCGTGCTAGTCGCGACTAGCGCAGTCATAGGCACTCTATTATTGTGTTTAGGTGTGCGTGCGGCGACGCATAGATACTATGGCGCAAACATACAAGCCGCGCGCGGTTCGTTTGTATGAAGATAACGTACTTCCTTCTCTTTATTCTATGCCCCAAGTATTTAAACTGGTCTGTGCATGTGTGCTCTCGACACACATGCACAGACATGGGGTCTGTCGTGTTGTTGGCCAAGTACACGGTCTTCGCCACGTTGATTTTCAGACCTCCGTTCTCGAGCGAGTCCTTCCACGTATTCACACGCCGCACCAACCGTTCCCTGTCCGCGTCGTCGATGTGCTCGGGAAACCATAGCGCGCTGTCTTGCACGTGAACTGTGAATTGGCGCGCTCTCTACACCGACCAATCACACGCCGCGGCCTCCCTCGATCAACGAATCAACATCGAGAACACACGCGCTACTTGATTGGATTTCGGCATCACAGCAAACTGTTTTCTTATTGGTTACCCCACTTTGTTTAGATTTAGCTAAATATTTTATTTAAGTCAGTGCATATAGCTTGTAAGTGTAAGAGACATTCTTGTTCACACTCTTAGACATTCTGATACAGATTCTTGTACATATTGATCTATACATCATGTTCTTATACACATTGTACTCATACGTATAGTACCTACATAATATTCGATTCATCTGAGTTTTAATTACATAACACGCCCTACGCGCTACAACCTTTTTTCCTTAGGCGGTCCCTAGACCGACAATAACAGTGTGCAATACATTTTATTATACAATAAGATTGAAAGATGCTTTGCATTCAAACGATCAATTACGTTGCACAAAAATACGAAGTGCTCAATGTTTTCGTGTTCAGTTGGAGCAAAATGTCGGAACAAGAAGCAGCTGCAGCTGTAGTATTGTTGCATATGATTAAACGTAAACGAACACGTCGCTGGTATAAAGAGAGGTACAAGAAAAGACAGAAATATACTCACGAAATTCTTTTAAAAGACGTGATGATAAGTGGCCTGTGTGGTACCTAATTAATTAGGTACTATGTGTTGGTACTTACTATTCTATATAGCCCGGTACCGTACCGGGCTTAGAATAGTAAGTACCAACCCATATCCTTCCGTGGGTGTCGTAAGAGGCGACTAAGGGAACTCTCAACAGGGAAGCGGGCAGCAAAGCTTCTCCTGTGGAATATCAAATTACTGCAATCCCCAACTCGTCTGCCAAGCGTGGGAATTATAGCAACTGTTTTTGTTTTTGTAACTTTTCAACTTGTGCCTTCAGTACAATTTTTCTTGGAGTGTCGTAGATAGTCTCAGAGTCTGTTTCAACATTGACTGGTGTAGCAATGCGAGTAACTTCTGGGTTTAGGTAATTATTCTGAAACTATAAAAAGTGAGTCGTGCTCGCATTAATCTATACTAAGCTTGAAAACTTGTCGACAGCCTCCGTGACGTAGCGGTAGCGGACGCGGCCGCTGCGCAAGGTGGCGCGGGTTCGATCCCCGCACAGTGCAAGTATTTGTATGCATGAATATGAATATTTGCACTGGTCTGGTCGTGCCTCGGAAAGCACGTTAAGCCGTTGGTCCCGGTTGCCATACGAACATCTAGTGGTAGTCGTTACGAGTTGTTGGAGCCCTCAAAAGTCCAAGAATTGGTCTAACTGCAGTGCTTCGATGTCGACTTCGGGTTGTGGAGGTCAGACGGCAGTCGCTTCATGGAAAATGTCGAAGTTTAGCCATATCAGCAGTTGGACTGGTAAAGCGGACCCCAGACTCCAAAAGCTGAAAAGGCTTCGGATGCGACTGGATTTAACGCTGGGATGATGATGATGAAGCTTGAAAACTTGTCTTTGAACGGCAATAATTTTAGTGATAACAAAAACATATTTTTGTTATTAACATAATAACTAAAAAAATCTTCTTGTTCAGCAACTGGTTATAAGAATGTTTTTAAATTTAAATATAAGTTGCAAAACAGTGAGAGGGTCGTATATAAATAATTATAGCCGCACAGGTTAATCGACCAAGTTAAGCTACGCCTGCCGCAGTTGAGCTGTGGATGGGTGATGGTGATGGGTGATATATACATACTGAGACCTCTTCTTGCCTCGGAAAGAACGTTAAGACTGCTCCGACCTTTTACTCGACGAAACTAGCGTCTGAATGAAATTTTGAACAATTTCTCTAAATTTAAAGTAAAAAAATCACAAAGTAGTTCGCAATCATTGTACTACATATTTAATGAATGTATTTAATTATAAATAATGTAATTTATGTACTTATCCACTTAACCGTAAATATTATCCCAATTTGTACGGTTATGTGGAAAAGTACCGAAATTTGATCGACCAGTTTTTCCAAAGTAAGTAGATAATATATCTTCTCTTTTAAAATGCTTCGAGCATAGTTTCGACGAGGCAGATGGAAGCCAATTTTTCTCTCTAAGCACTATCTGGACAAATCGTACCACTTTCCCGTACAACATTATTTTTATTTAGAAACATAAAATAACAAAAACCTAGGTGAATGAATAGTACTTGTTCATTAATATGACATGATTGTGTTCAAACAGAGTAAATAATAAATAAACTTGAAATATAGCAATATTTTAAGTGTATTTAGCAATATTTTAAATGTCAATAAAATATAGAATTATGTTTACAACTTAATATTATCGATAAACAACATTACTACATCTCTACAAGAAAATAGTAAAACTACTGAAGGATAGAGGGCGCTTATTACAATAATAGAATAATTTCTAGGTCTATTTAAGTTTTTTTTTAAATTTTATTTGCAGAGGAAATATAAACAATTCATACGAAAAAACTTCGAAGTTAGGTCCAGTCGTTTTACCATAACGAGATGTGTGTAACACAAAGCGCAACATGGCACATTTCATTAGAAAATGTTTATACTTGCGTACCACACTAGACTGAGCGATTTTTAACCTTAACCCCGTTGACACAAGTATTGGATTACGATTTTGTTCGTGATATCCTGTCTATTGTAAATATAATTTTAATGTCTTTGAACACTAGAAAGTGAAAAATATAGGTAATGTCGGAAGTATGTGTAAAAAAACGAATATACAAAAACTAAAGACAACACGGCCATGACATGTATCATATTCCAGCTTACCTATCTTATTTTAGACTTTTTTGATTTTTGAATGCTGTATATTTTTTAAATGAAATCACTCGCACGCAAACCCTGCGTTCATTGGCATTGAGCAGTAAAATATTTTTTGAACAAGTTAATGCATAATCAAATCACGGCGAAATAAATGCACGTATTTTTTCTTTAGACAAACCCTGAATATAGTTTATTTTAAAAAAGCAATTGAATAGATTTCAATCATTTTTATATACCATGTTATATTTTTCCCAATTACATTTATTTCAGAAATACTTGTAGTGTGGTTACCAAGCGTACAACACTGTGATAGTATATCATAGTACAAAGCAAGTGTACATACATGGCTGGACTGTAAAACATCGAAAGTCTGGCCACCCTACGCTAGCGATGCGCGATGGCGAGAGGTTTCATTCGATTGTTTCGATTGTTCAAATATCTCGATGGTCCTCGATTGTTTCAACTTGGACTCGAGTCCGACTCGGTCTGTTACCGCGACGGGCTCACGAGTCACGGCGTGTTCATTCGAGAGCAATCGAGAGTTATTTCCTCGATGGTTTAGACGCAAATTCTTGTCTTGCATTGTGTTTGCGAATCCAAACTAATTTTTACAACAATCGAAAATATGCAGTACCGCGACAGGAATAAATAAACGCTAGTAGTTAAATTACTTGCAAATAATTAAAAGGAGTCGTAAAAATAAAATAATAAAACATATCAAGGGATCTTAATGAATCTATTTTATTTTTATTAATTAAAAATGTAAAATTTGTCGGGTAAAAAACTAGCGAAAAATAAAACAAAGCATCGTAAGTAAAGGTATAAATAAATGTTCACAAATTACGCTCGAGTCGCACGACTTGACTCTGACATGCACCTCGACTCGGATGCATGCAATCGACTTACCTCCCTCGACTGCCTCGTTCATCGAGTGGAGCGAGTTACCCTATTATTAATATACTCTTTGGGAGCGAGACTAGATGATTCGTACAATTGAAACCGGCGGTCGATTCCATTGACTCGAAACAATCGAAAAACATCACGATTGTTTTTTAGAAAGCCGAGTCGATGGTTGACTCGATAGTTTATTGTAACGACTCCGATTCTTTCAATTGATAAAACATCTCGGAATCGCCCATCGCTACCCTACGCATTTATAATATTAATACGAGTAGGTAGTAGGAAATCACCACGCGTACTTTTTGTTAGGTACTAAGATATAAATAACTATAGATATGTATTAATAAAAAATACCCCTCGGGCTTCAAAGACCCACCGGTGGGTCCCTGAACACTGATATGTCTCCAAAGGCCCACTAATGGGTCCTCTGTTTAATATCTTCGAAGACCCACTATTGAGATGTTTTATTTATTTTTTGTCTCCTAATACCCAAGTTCAATGTAAGAAAAAACAATAGCAAAATAACATAAATCAGTTCTTTGCTTATCAAGTATAAATATTCTTAATAACAGTAGGACACTTTCTGGAGAAGTTAAGTAGGTACCTAAGTGGTGTGATCGTTTTGTAGAATACCTAGGTACTTAGTGAATTTTCCGCCCGGAGAATTTTTTTTTAACTTAGATATCTTAAGAAATAATATTTTAAGTTTCTTTTACCGATTTTTTGTACTATTCGCACCATTAAAAATAGTAGTAGTTATAATAAAGGATATTTATAGTTAACTAGCTTTCCGCTCGCGTGGAGAACGGTTATATCGCGCTTTTTAGATTTCCCTCGGGGACATCAAATTTTTCCGGGTTAAAAGGTAGCCTATGCCCTTTCTCAGGGTCTAAAGATTATCTGTGCCAAATTTAATCAAAATCGGTTGAGAGGTTTAAGCGGGAAAGCGTAACAGACAGACAGACAGATAGAGTTACTTTCGCATTTATAATATTAGTATGGATAAGAAAAGGACTAATTTATGTTATTTTGCTAGGTATTGTTTTTTCTTACATTTAACTTAGGCACCTATTAGGAGACAAACTAAATAATAAAACGTCTCAATAATGGGTCTTCGAAGATAATAATCTTCTCAAGAGGATCCATTAGTGGCTTCGGCCCTGTGTTGCTCGAAGATTAGTGGGCATTTGGAGACATACCCATCAGTGTTCAGGTACCCACCGGTGGGTCTTTGAACCCCGAGGGAAAAATACAACGGCAAGATATCGGGCATCAGCAGTCTTCCAGAACATGAATATGTTGCATAATACCAAAGACATTAAAATTATATTTACAATAGACAGGACATCACGAACAAAATCGTAATCCAATACTTGTGCCGACTTGGTTAAAAGTTGCCCAGTCTAGTCAGCGCGTCAAGACGTAACTTGTGTCCACCAAAAATAAACATTTTCTAAGGAAATATGCCATGTTGCACTTTGTATTACTGTACATCTCGTTATGGTAAAACGACTGGACCTAACTTCGGAATGTTTTTCTATGAATTATTTATATTTCGTCTGTATTTCAAATTTTAAAAAATTCTTATATTGTTCTAGAAACTTTTCCATTATTGTAATAAGCGCCCTCTATTGTTGAGTAGTTTTACTATTTTCTTGTAGAGATGTAGTAATGTTGTTTATCGATTTAGTTATCGATAACACTTATTAAGTTGAACACATTTTGTTATATTTTATAGACATTTCAAATATAGCTAAATAAACTTAAAATATTGCTATATTTAAAGTTTATTTATTATTAACTCTATTTAAACATAATCATGTCATATTAATAAACAAAATTGAATGAACAATTACTATTCATTTACCTAGGTTTTTGTTGTTTTAGATTTCCGAATAAAAATAATGTTGTAGGGGAAAAGTGGATACGATTTGTCCAGATAGAGCGTAGAGAAAATTGGCTTCCGTCTGCTTCGTCGAAATTATGCTCAATGCATTTTAAAAAAGAAGACATCTACTTTGGAAAGACTTGTCGATCAAATTTTAAAAAAAGAATCGGTACCTTGTATTAGAAATGAAATAGTAAGTTATTAATTTGTCTTTTCCACTTAACCGTAAAAATTGGAATAAAATTTACTGTGAAGTGGATAAGTACATAAATTACATAACTTATTTATAATGAAATATATTCATAAAATATGTAGGTACGTATATGTAGTACAATGATAGCGAGCTACTTTGTGATTTTTAGGATTCCGTACCTAAAAGGTAAAACGAACCCTATTCATGAGTACTTCACTGTTCGTCTGTCCATCTGTCACCAGGCTGTATCTCATAAACCGTAATGGCGAGACAGTTGAAATTTCCAGAGATTTTGTTAGTATTTCTGTTGCCGCTGTAACAACAAGTACTAAGAATAAAAATAATAAAATATTTAAGGGGGGCTCCCATACAACAAACGTGATTTTTGCCGTTTTTTGCTCCATATTAATAACGGAAACAGATAGACGCTTAAAATGTTCACAGAATATTTGGTTATATATTCAAATTACAAATAAATAACGAAAATAAAATAAATACTGAAGGCGGGCTCCCATACAATAACCGTAATTTTTTGCCGTTTTTAAAGATAATGGCGTACCATTATCTGGTAAAGGTCTTGCTCTAGCAGACTACCATTTTTGTCGTGATTTGGACAATTATGTACGTGATAAGCAGTTTTCTTCCCACGGGGCAATTCTGCTTTCACAGTTTGTGCAGTCTAGATCCTCAGAGTTCTACCGCAAAGACATAAACAACCTTCCTATATATTGATTATACATAAATAATTAGTTAAAAATTAAAAAATAAGCAATCAATTAGATTTTCAGTACTAATCGGTAATGTTAACCTTTAACGCCTATTATATTAAAAGAATGATATAAAAAAGAAACTTGTAAACTTAAAATTACCTATAATTTTTCTGCTTCCTAATTTTTTGTTTCAAGCTATCATAATGCGAAAAAACATCGTCGTAGTAACTTCTTTGAATATTATCGATAACTTTATATAGAAATGATACAAACCCTACCACAGTTTTTTGCATTGCCATTTAAAAATATTTGCAAACAAACGTGTAAAAAGAATAATTTTGCTAAAAACGAAATGCAAACGAAAATTGCAAAACAGAATGCGCTTTATGGCCTAAAAGGTCTATTATATTCAAAAATCGCAATAAACTGAGTTTTATAATAATTCGTAAGCATAACACATCTAAAAGCCAATTGACGGTGTCACGGAAAATGAAATAGTAGCGAATAAAATTCTAAAACAGTTTTTGATGTTTGTATAAGAGAAGTTTAACTTAATTTGTTTACTTTTCAATATTTATTTACCCGATTTGAACTATACTAGGGTATTAAATCGGATCTGGCAACATAGGCCACACTGGCCACCTACCGGGCAATAGCTGAATATATTGTAGATAAACTTATTTCATTTTTACTATTTGATGTCTCCAATTGTCGATCTAATTTTGCTATATTGTACTAGATGGCGGAACTGAGCCATGGGGTCAAAGTTTTTCTATGCCATTTTGACACATGCCCTCTCTATTTATCTTAAATCTCTTTGCGCTCCGCGAATAAAAACTCTCCACCGCGGACTCAACGCACACGGTGTGTGATCTTTTGTCATGCATACCTACGTAGGTACCTACATCACTATCGAGCACACAACACGGACCGTATAGCGCACTACTCGCGGTCGAGTACGGTCGCGTTTTGCGCTGCACTCTATGAATATTATATTCGCGACTCGCACGGCTCTAGCCGCTGCCCGGTTTCCGCTATGAGTGCTAAAGCGCTTATAGCCAACGAAGTGCTGGCATTTATCATACATGCCATGGACTATATGGACGAGGTCAGCATCTTGCAGATCTGCAAGTCATCTTTCAAGGAGGATGAGATTAGCAGTGCCAAGTTGCTGCTGTTCACAACTTCACAACGCTCGGCAAAGTCAGCCAGATGCCATCTCGTCGAAGGGATGGCACAGTGAGGAATCTCCAGGACATCGTTACGCTGTTGAAGGAGACAGACCCGGACGACGTGCCTGATTTCGTGGCGAAGGATCTGCACAAGCTGGCTCCCTTCACGTTCGACCATGTGGACGTCACCAGGCTGCTAAAGGATATTACACTCCTGAAGTAAAGCCAGGGCGAGATGCAGCATCAGCTGAGGGTGTCTAATTAAACTATCGGCGATCTACGGGCTGAAGTAGTGTTGTTGCGCAATGAAATTTCTGCAAGTAGGTCACCGACCGATGACGCCGCAAATGTTAACACCCGTCGTGGTGCACAAAACGCCTCCATCTGCAGTTTCGAGTCGGCGGGCTCGAATGCGTCACCAGCTGCCGAGAATGCATGCGTTGCAACGCGTGCCGCCGCCGTCCCTGCCTCGACACTGGTGGAGACAACGACGTGTGTAGTTTCGTCGACCCCCAAACGAGCCTACGCTGCAATAACAGCCGCTAAAAAGCCTGTTGTGCCACAAAACTCGCAGGTAAAACGAGCGGAAAAAACGATAGGGGGTATACAGAGCCGGTCGAAACCAAACCTGGTTTCGAATAAACTGGGTCCAGAGAAGGACACGTGCGATAAGGATGGTTTTATCAAGGTAGAAAAGGAGAAGAAGCCTCCTTGTCGGAACCAGTGCGGTACTGCGCTGGCAGGACCAAATATGCTGCTGCGTCCAGCAGTACAGACGACGATGTTATACGTGTCCAGACTGCATCACTCCACGAAGGCTGAGGAGATAGTGGAGTATCTGCGCGTCAAGTCTAAATGCACTGTGACGGTCGAGGTATTGGAGCCGCGCCACAGCACGTACTTCAAGTCGTTCGTGGTACGTGTTCCAACGCATGATCTCGACAAGTTCCTGAAAGAAGAGCTATGGCCGAAGGCTGTTGTGTACCGCCGGTTTCGTAGCCGGCTGCGTGACAACAGTCAGCGAAACACGACGCCGATGATCCGTGTGCAGTAGTTTTTAATTAATGTAATATTATATGTATTTTAAGTTATTATAGTATTTCATATGTTTATATGGGCCTTGATGCCTGAAATAAAAATAAAGTTCACCATGTGCGTTGCTTCGCAAAGTCACAAGTTTTATTTTGCTCGGCGAATCCCCCGTACTATTGTCCGGTCCGCTCTTTACATGTCCTCGGGTTATTCGGGGGGACTTTTTGTAGGTACTTTTAATCCCCTCCGTTTGCGTTACTCGATAGGTACAGTTGTAAGCGATGTATTTTAGCGGAAAAAATCCCTCGTCTGCGCAGGCTATTAATCATGTATACCCCGAGGATGGTTTTTATAATTTAAGTGGCAATGAATGGGTTAAGATAGGATTACTGAAATCCATACCTACACGATACCTACTTACTAAGATGAACATGCGCAGATAGTGACCTCAGAAACTTATTGTTCTGAGATAGTGGCCACCTAGATTCATAATTGGGACTTGGGACAATGCCCCCTAGGAGAAAATTCTAGCAACGCCAATGTTACCATTCTCTTTTCTACACTCAGCCTGCTGTTTAGGAGCAGTGGCTTTTTTATTTCCGAAGTAGGTCAGATTCAGTTTTTCACAAAGAAACAGGTGATTCATAAAATCCGGTCTTATGCTCTCAGGAGTTTCTCAGAGTCGATTTTTGCGATTAGGTTGGTTCATACCTCCTATGACAAATTAATATACATAATTCCTACTACCTAGTTTATAAAATAAAAAATACTTCACAGAAATGATGGGAAGATTCTGGAAGCAGGATTGTAAAGGATTTGATTTGAGATAAGGTTACTTAATTTGAACAAATTTTCATTGGTTCCGGTAGACTAGTATTTCCAGACATTTTACAGGAACGTCATTGCAACAACTAAATATTATAAATAACTTGAAATTCAATGTTTAAATTTTTCTTAGACAGTTCCTGCTAGCGACACGGCTTCAATTGATCAAACCTGGAATAGCGAAATTAATAAATTATCGTAGCTATGGGGGGTACTATCAGTGTAGTGTCGAAAGAGTTAACACACAGAAAGATTGTCATGCGTTTATATCTGAATATCGATTGTCACAGTATTTATAAGCTAAAATTAACAATTGTTATTAAATGTATTTGGAATAAGATCAGTTTTAATTCTTATATAAAGATAATATTATGTAAGCGTAGGAACCTTAATTATCATTTTTGTCAAAAGTCACTAATACTTTGAACAAAATTTATTCCAAAAATATAAATAATTCGAAATGAACATAAAAACCATGTAGAAAACAATCTATTAAAAAGTAAAATGCAAAAGCAAATGTAAATGGGAGTACAGGATACAATAAGGACCTGTTAAAAGAAAGTAATGAACATATTGAGGAAATTTTGATTTATTATTTCCACATAGTTGTGTCCAAAGTGCGTTTCACAGGCTCAGTGGGTAGATCTTCTGTAAACAAAATTTACACAATTCAATACAACTGCTTTAGAGAAATTAAGGTTCCGATCGGGAATGGAGCGCTACAATTTTTAAATATGTCAATAACAATACAGTTGAGATATTTCATTATATTTATTTAGGGTTTACAAAAACAGTTACCATATTATGTACAACTGGAAAAAGTTACAATACAATGGGTTTCCTTCTAGAACTTTTGTGATTGAAATAGCCTCTCCAGTACCCGATGAGACCTCTGTGCAGGTGGCAGAGAGGCCTGCGCGGAACGGGGGCCATCCGGCCGAGCCGGTCTTACTCCTAACTATGTATATTAAACTTATAATGATACGTCTATTATAGTATAATGTAATCATTAATTAAACTAAAACGATTATATCGGTCCAAACGAAATTAGTTCCAATGAAAATTCGGCACAGCGGTAATTAGAAGACTCCTCCTAATACACACACCTTATAAATATCGCAATAGAACGCAGGACACAAAGTATAAACCAGGTAAGCGAAGGCTCCTCAGATGAGGTTAGCCACATCGCTAGGCATTTCAGAGATGCTTGTATGGTAAAACTCCTCAATATCCTTGAGTGCTCTCCTGTCAGCTTCAGTAACGAAGTTGATAGCAATTCCTTTACGGCCGAAACGACCTCCCCTTCCAATTCTGAAAAATAGAAAAGAACAATTCTTTAATTGCTGAGGTCATTTTCCATACTCCAGTATTATGTGTTAGGATAATTATAGTGACCGGTATGTTACATGTTATTGTTAATAAATGTTACTATTAATAAAAGTATGTTAAATGAGCCTGATGCTCAGGAGTAGTCAACTGCTTTTATCATCATAATCAGCCTATGACATTCCACTGCTAGGACACAGGAACTCTCTCCGAGGGTGCACTGTATGCATGTCTACCATGAGGACACAGTGCAGATTACCAATCCACACTGGGTCACATATCTTTGAATTAGGTTCTAGAACACAACCTAGTTGTGAATTTGTTTGGCCATAGTGCAACTGCAAAGCCAGTTCCATAGTGGAAGTGCATCATTCCTATTTTTCATATCACTACATATTATAAAACAAAGTAACTTTCTCCTTCACTATGTCCTATGATTAAATCTTTAAAACTACGCAACGGATTTTGATGCGTTTTTTTTTTTTAATAGATAAGGTAATTAAAGAGAAGGGATGGTTTATATGTATAATAACGTCCATTAAATTGTGGAGAAATAAGTTTGCAGTGAAACACAGGTTGAACTCTACGAGATTTATCAAAATAATCACGTCTACAAAAAAGTTCGCGATGGTATGTCTATATCTTATGGATATCCCACAATATCATTTTTTGTCATTACTTTTTACGACAAATACCGGCTAATTTTCGAAGCGATTTTAACCAAGACATCATTAATCCTTATCCAGTTTAATACATTAAATACATTATTGATTTAATATAGATCCTTTGAGTGTCTTAAGTTACACAGTTCGATATGAGAAAAATGCTCCAAATATGTTGATAGGGAGGGAGGGTAGGGGGTTAGTCGTCCAGGGATATTTGTCGACTAATCCTAATCAAACCCTTAAGTGTAACTGTTCGACTTAAGACATTTAGAGCATTTTTTTTTATGTCGAATTGTATAACTTAATACAATCAAAGGGCTAGATCGCCCTTTACAGCTTATTATTTAAATGAATATTTTCAAGATATTACAGAATTAAAAATTGTGGGACGTCGCGTTTACGGCGGTACGGACCGGCCGGTAGCAGCGGGTTGCTATGTTGTTATACAACATCCACAGTTTTTTCTGTAGTGTATTTAGTATCAGCAATGTACCCGTGCGAAGCCGGGGCGGGTCGTTTGTAAATAGTAAATATTTTTAACAATGAATACACTTACCGATGGATGTAGTTTTCACGGTTAGTGGGCAGATCATAATTGATGACGCAAGAGACTTGCTGCACGTCAATGCCGCGGGCAAGTAAGTCAGTTGTAATCAAGACACGAGATGATCCTGTACGGAACTGCCGCATAATCACTTCACGCTCACGCTGGTCCATGTCGCCGTGCATAGCAGACACAGTGAAATCACGCTCATGCATGGATTCAGTCAGCCAGTCCACCTGAAATGTTATGATTTCAATTTATAATTACATATGTACTGCATTCATTGGTATACAGTGAAGCCCCGGTAATCCGACCCCTGGCTAATGCGGCACCCCATATAATCTGACATCGTCTATTACATATAAATGTATTTGCAAATTGAGGAATATTTTCATGCTTCTTAAATCAATTGCTTCATAAAGTCAGATTATTTTACATTTGTATGTACACAATTATTTGCTAATGTAAAGTTATTGTATATTTTTTTGTAAATTCTATAGCATTAATGACATTACATTTGTTAAGTTTTTGTGTTCTTTAATTTACTAATTTAACATACATAACAAAGGATGATTTGTAACCTTAACATTGAATCTGTAATCTGTCGGACGACAAGGTATTCTTTTGTAAAAAAAAAGTTGGGACTATAGGGGGTCTTAAGCAGTACTCTATAATCCGACAAATAGGATAGTTCGACACTGCCCTGCAAAACCTTTGTCGGACTACCGGGGATCCACTGTGTCCAATATTTCTTTGTTTAAAAAGCAGAATGAAATTACTTTGAAGAGTAATTATCAGGGATGATAAGGAGCTTTGACTCCGACTCCGTTAAGTCGGAACTTGCGATTATTATCGTACCGGTTCCGATACTTTTAAATCGGAAGTTAATGTATAACTTAGTGGCGGCGGCGGCCTGTCGACTGTAATGAACGGATCCATATATGTCGCGCGGGGAATCCCTTGACTCTACGTGCACTCTATCTGTCGCCAATTATTTTTACACTTGTTAATTTGTTACGCTCAGGAATGTTCATAGGTTATAGACATTTGTTTTGTATTTTCACTACTTTTAAGAGTCAAATCATTTGATTTAATTTATTTCAAAGCTTTTGTTCATTTCATCATCATCATCCCCATCAACCTTTTTATGGTCCCATTGCTGGACAGAGGTCCCCTCTCAAACAGAGAAGGATTGAGCGTAATCACCACACTTGCTCAATATGGGATGGCAATTTCAGACTTGAAAGTACATGTTGGTACTTGCCTGACAACCTGGAATCAAACCCACACACTCATACTTGAGAGGCTGGTGTTTTAACCACTAGGCCACCAAGACAATTTGTTCATTTAATGTAATATAATATGCTACTTTGGGATTTAATTAACTTTATTTAATTTCTTTATCATTTGCACATGCCTATTTTCTATTCATTGTTGGTGTTTAATTTAAAGAATAATAAAAAAAACGAAATAAAAAAAAAAATTAGGTACTGATGTTTTTGGTGTTTAAAAATCTCTCTCCAACACCACTTCTGACCTTACCTCCCTGCCTTCAGTTCAGATTCTGATAAATCAAATTTAAAAACTGCGACTCTGGGTTTCAGTTCCGATATAACTACCTCCATTACATCCCTAGTAATTATTATTAAAAAATAATTTGACAGAGACTAGACTATATATTATTTGATAGCTCAATTTCTTTTTGGTTCTTACAATTGTCACAAAACTAGGATTTTATAAGAGTTACTTAAATTTACCAGAAGGACAGTTTTAAAACCATAATATATGTTTTATTTACCTTGCGGCGAGTGTTGCAGAAGATAACAGCCTGAGCGATGGAGAGGGTATCGTACAAGTCACAAAGGGTCTCCAACTTCCATTCTTCAAGTTCAATAGCAATATAGAACTGTTTAATACCTTCCAGTGTTAACTATAAAAAAAAATAAGAATATTATGTAATTGATATAATTATAATTGCAATTAGTCATACATTCCATTAATCTATGTTATAGATACTAAAGTAGAAAAATTATTTAACACAGCTGTTATTATGATTTACTTTTCTGTACAAAATTGAACTTGTTTTTTGTTTTTATTAAATAGAGGGAGTGGGTTGTAATCCACCATGCAGGTCCAGCACATGCAACCTACAACATGTGGCCATTGCACTATATCCAATCCTAATCCAACAAATGACACCCTGATTATTACTATTTGTGTGAGGGGTTGCACATTACACCCAAAGACAAGGTTAAATTTAGAATATAGCAATTTGGATTGAATTTCTACATGTGTTATTTTAAATTAGGATATATATAGTTAAATTTATTCCTATTTCTAAAATATTAGTGATTGCAATTATAAGTATGGACAGTTACATACCTCCTCCTTTTGCACAAGAATGCGCACAGGGTCTCTCATGAAGCATCGAGACACTTCCAGTACATCATCTGGCATGGTGGCAGACAGCAAAATAACTTGAACATCGGCTGACAACATTTTGAATACATCATGAATTTGATCTTTGAATCTGAAATGATTTATACAAAATTTTTAGTATGACTCAAGACAGTGCCAGATTAAGACTACCTGACACCCTAACGAATACAAGACTTTTCAACCATTGTGCCCAATACTAAACTAGTAGTCTTCAAATCCCATGAAATCAGACCTAGGCTTTATACTTAACTATGTTCTCTCTATGCTACAGGTTTTCTTTCCACACTTAATCCTTCCAGTGGACCATTGTGGGTGGGCCATGGCAGCCATTGTTTGTTATAACCTTAATTGTTGCAAATGCATCTCTCGCAAAGACCATGGCCACGATTGGTGGTTATAACCTATAACCTTTGTTGCAAATGATTTCTTACAAATCATGTGGGTTTCAAAAACAGACTTGCATTTAATGAGCTAGTTAGTAAACACATATAGTTACTGATTGTTTATGGTTCCTTCTGAAAATTGATGCCTTAACAATTTCTTAATATACAATGTTATTTTTTATTTATGCGAAATTTTACTTAAAAATCCATGCACAAAATTTATAGAGAGATATCATGAAAAATCACAAAGTTATGAACTTTACCTTATGTGGTTGTTCAAACAAAAATATGGTCTGCATCACAATTCGTCGTTTTGCGTTTATTGACAATAATTTCTCTTTGTTTGTTTATAATTAGCTAGTGAGTGCTAAGTTCAAACATAAGTGATAAAATGTAGCATAATTTACTTAGAACATATTGTATCCCTGGACAGGGGGCCCTGTCCAGTTTTGCATAATTATGCTCCTAGTACCACTATGATCCATTAACTGTGTGGTGCACTCGGTAACTAACATTAACAAAAACAACAATTTCTAAATGTATTTGGAAAAAATACCACATGGTGTAAAAATTACTGGAATTGATTCAGTTGCTTATTCACTGCAACAATTTCTAAATGTATTCAGAAAAAAATACCACATGGTATAAAAATTACTGGAATAAATTCAGTTGTTTATTCTCTGAACAAACTATATTAAAATTTCATTTAAAGAAAATATAACATTATATGTCGAATTCGGAACTGGCTGAAGTAATTTAAAAATTCACGTGTACCACCACCAGTCCTAGGTCACAAAATAGCTTGGTTAATAAGTTGTTGTTCTGTTAAACTTTTTTGGAGAAAAAGGAAAAGTATGTTCTACAGTCAATCAATCAATAACAGTTCTCTGGATTTGAAATTGCACTCTTCATTACATGGGATTTCAAAATGATTGAAATATAATCTATATTTCAATTATTACCTTAGGTACATATATCATATCATATTACCTTAGGTACCCTGCTACATATTCCATCAAACAAACAGTCATGATGTTATGTACATTGGTAGCTAGAGAATCCTTGATTTCTAGTTTAATTAGACCTTATTACAATTTTATAATGAAATTTACAATACAATATTGGTGTGACTCACCCTCTGGACAACATTTCATCAGCTTCATCCAGCACAAACAGCTTAATAGTGTTAGCCCGCAGTGCACGACGTGTTATCATATCATAAACACGTCCAGGCGTTCCCACCACCACATGAACACCACTCTCCAGCTGACGCACATCCTCGCGCACGTTGGTGCCTCCAATGCAGGCGTGACATTTAGCATTCAAGTGATCCCCAAGAGCTATTACCACCTAAAAATAACACACTGTTAAGTCCAAACTCTAATGCATAATTAATCACCATACACAACACAAAGCAAACTATGCTTCATACCTTTTGAATTTGCTGCGCAAGTTCTCTCGTAGGGGCCAAAATCAGTGCTTGGCATTCACGAATACTGGTATCAATTTGTTGAAGAATTGAAATCGAAAAAGTAGCTGTTTTGCCAGTTCCAGACTGGGCTTGGGCTATGACATCACGGCCCTGAATGCAAGGCATAATAGCACGTTGCTGGATAGCAGACGGTTTTTCAAAACCATAAGCATAAATTCCTCTCAGCAATTCTTCCTTCAAATTCATGTCATCAAAGCTTTCCACGACTTGATGCCAGTTAGTATCCAGGTTGCCTTGGGGCTCCATCCCCGGAGGTCCATCGTAGCTTCCTTGTTCTTTTGCTGGCCCATTTTTGGAATCCTCCGGCCATTCTTCAGATCTGTGAATAATAATTAATAGAAGTTTTGACATTAAATTAACATCGATGTGGTTAACCATAATTGAATGAAATTGCTAAATTAATAAAAAAATGCACTTCTGTCAAATTGTCGTATCATTGTGTAAACGTTAGAAATAAAAGCAATACACTATAATCAACATAGAAGTTACTACAATATGTTTTTTACTAAACCAAGAAAAACAATAGTTCCTAATATAACACGTGCGCTGAATCAGACTTGCAATAATGTACTCCTACCAGCGCCATGTTGGCAATCGGCGACAGGGACATTCGAAATTATTTCACAATTTATAGCAAATTAGACGATATTACTAAGCCCTAATGTAACCTAGCGTTTTCTCTAACAAATATATCATATAAACTTATAATAGAAAGGCTCATGTAGCTCAAGAACTCAACTTACCTTCTTTCAGGTGAATAAGACATCTTCCAATCGCGGTAGCTGAACGGAAAAGAACTAGCAGAGCATAAGCAAGGTCAAGTTAAGTTAACAGAAGCTTTTTTTATAGGTTTTGAGAAACTAAGTACGTTACTGTACAAATAGTATGACAATAATTGTAATATAATATTTTATAATTTATAAAATGATTAAAAGACGGCAAACGTGATCTATTACAACAATGTGAATATTACTATATTATTGAGGAATAAAATACCGGAAGTACGTCACGACGGTCTATGGAACACAGGCCTCTACACACTAAATTCACGACGCACTATCGATCAGCAGTTTATTGCCATTTTATAGTATTTATTTTGTTCTATGGCAACTGTTGCCTAAATGGTCACAGTTGCCATAGAACAAAATGTTAAAAGGTTTTCAGAAACTTAGGCCCGTATTCCAGAAGGAAACTCAAGCATTGATCTGTGTTTAAGCATTACTTAAAACTAGTTTCAACCAATCAAAAGGCTTCAAACGAGACTTAAGTAAAGCTTGAGTTTTGAGTGACGTTCTGTAATACGCACCTTAAGCACTTGTAATAATACTCACCTAATTATAATTTTCACTAACTATTCATTTATTATATAAATCGTATGACGTGATTTGAAATGTAATATACAAAAAAAAACTTGAAAAGCCACTTAAAAGACACGCCACTCCAAGAAACTTGTTTCCATACTTGGTCTATAAAGTCGTGAAATAGCAATAGCATAGATTTGAGTTTTAATGAAAATACAAATCTATGATCTCTGGCGTTTAAATAAAATGAGTAAAACAAAAATAAAATCAAATATATATTATATTATATGTTTTAACATGTTTTTACCAATGAAAAGTATTTCAAAACATAATAATTGGACGTAGTTATGCAAAATGGACGCAGCCCCAAAAACTGGCTTTTGAGAAAGTAGAGATTGAATTGAAATTGATAATAAAATAATGTGACAGTAGTTTGTTATATTATGTAAATAATGGGTATTTTCCTGTAGTTTTTTTGCGGTTTGGTTATTTTTTGCATATCAAAGTTGATGTGTAGATGCCATTTATGACAGTTACTCAAAAAACAGTGTTTGTGGGTTGGATCCATTTCGCTTATCTACGTCCAATTGCTTTCATCATCTGATTCCAAATATTCTTCGTTAATAAGTACTTTCATTGTCAACTGCGTCACTAACAACGTCTCAGCTACTGCTGTCATCAGCCTGCTATCTTGACTTTACCGAATAACTAACTCATATAATTATATATCTTGATAATGACAGCCTCCGTGGCGTAGCGGTAGCGAACGCGGCCGCTGCGCAAGGTGGCACGGGTTCGATCCCCGCACAGTGCAAGTATTTGTATGCATGAATATGAATACTTGCACTGGTCTGGTCGTGCCTCGGAAAGCACGTTAAGCCGTTGGTCCCGGTTGCCATACAAACATCTAGTGGCAGTCGTTACGGGTTGTTGGAGCCCTCAAAAGTCCAACAATTGATCTAACTGCAATGCTTCGATGTCGCCTTCGGGTTGTGGAGGTCAGACGGCAGTCGCTTCACGGAAAATGTCGAAGTATAGCCATTTCAGCAGTTGGACTGGTAAAGCGGACCCCAGACTCCAAAGCTGAAAAGGCTTCGGATGCAACTGGGATTAACGCTGTGATGATGATATATATCTTGATAAAGGGTTTACTCTCACATTTTCCTGAAAGATTAAAAATGATTATAGTGTGTCTATAAAGTAGTGAAAATAAATGAGGGCGCTGCGGTCGTGTATATAGCAATCCTGTTAATGTGACTGAGATCATTTTGATACTCGCACATTATTTCACCCACTCCAATTCTAGTTGGTTGCTCTGCACTCGAAGTTGTTGACGAGTATATATACCTGAGACAAACAGTCCAACTAGGTAGGTCCAACTTCGAGAAAGAGGTGTCTCGTCGAATCCAGCTTGGCTGGGCAGCGTTCGGGAAGCTACGCTATATCTTCGCGTCGTCCAAGATACCACAGTGTCTCCAGACTAAAGTCTTTGGCCAGTGTGTGTTGCGAGTGATGACTTACGGAACTGAAACGTGGTCGCTCACAATGGGCCTCATACGAAGGCTCAGAGTCACACAAAGGGCAATGGAAAGAGCTATGCTCGGAGTTCCTCTGCGTGATCGAATCAGAAATGAGGAGATCCGCAGAAGAACCAAAGTCACCGACATAGCTCTGCGAGTCGCTAAACTTAAGTGGCAGTGGGCAGGGCACATTGCTCATAGAAATACACAATAGATGGCCGATGGGGCAGTAAGGTTCTGGAGTGGCGGCCACGTACTGGAAGACGCAGCGTAGGGAGGCCCCCAACAAGGTGGACCGATGACCTGGTGAAGGTCGCGGGAAGCCGATGGATGCGGGCAGCACAAGACCGGTCGGCGTGGAAAGCCTTGGGGGAGGCCTTTGTCAAGCAGTGGACATCTATAGGCTGAAGAAGAAGAAGACATTATTTTGTACTAGAAGCAAAACTGGTTTTAATGAAAACACAAATCTATGGTCTCAGGCGTTTAAATAAAATGAGTAAAACACAAAAAAAGATCATACGTATTTATTATCATATGTTTAAAACGTGTTTTTGCGAATGAAAAGTATTCCAAAACATAATAATTGCTTTCGTCATCTGATTCCAAATATTCTTCGTTAAACTAACAAGGTCTCCGCTACTGCTGTCACCAGCCTGCTATCATCACTTAGGCGAATAACTGACTCTTAAATATCACGATAAAGGGTTTACTCTCACATTTTCCAGAAAGAATAAAAATAATAATATGTAATTTCTATCAGAAGATGGATAGCACTAATTTTTAATGCCGACCATGATATAATTCTGATAATTCATTTTTAAAATCAGCGGTAAATTATATCACATAAATTATCAAAACTGCTACACTATGGTCTATTTATATTTCCAATCTAACCTACAAATGTAAATTTAGACAATTCTCATTTTAGTTTAAATCGTTTACTTAGTGAATTTAAAACTTCTAGTAGATAAAAACAAACAGGAACACGATTACATACCGGTTTCGGCAACTGTTCAAGCATAAATACCATCCAAATTTGATAAAATTTGTTCAGCTTGGTGTACTAACAAACATTGATGATAAACTTTAAAAATAATTTCCTGAGCACAACTCCGTTTTGTTTTTTTTCATATTTAACACATTTCTTCGATGTTTTGTTTAAATAGAATTGAAAATTAATACAAATTTCAATAAATAAAAAGTCACAAAACAAATCGATGACTGCGGATGACATCCGATGTACTTGTACTTAGTAAGATTTAGTGTTGCCCTACTTTTAAAATGTTTAGTTCAAGAAACAGCCATTTTCACGAATTTATAGACGGATTATAACAAAATATTCAAAATGATTCAATCAACTCAACAGGGTTGCTATATGTACCACCGCAGCGCCCTCATTTATTTTCACGACTTTATAGACAAACTTTAACATTTATTTTAGAAGTAGTTTATATGTACTTAGGTCCGTATTTCAGAAGGAAACTCAAGCATTGACCTCTGCTTAAGCATTACTTAAAACTAGTTTCAACCAATCAAATGGCTTGAAACCAGAATTAAGTAGAACTTGAGTTTTGAGTGACGTTCTGTAATACGGACTTAGGTCCGTATTACTACAGAACGTCAATAAAAAGAAATGTAATAATGCTATTTGGTTAATGGACAATTTATTATTTATATAAATTTATATTCTCGTTTTACCGATTTGAGAAACCCTCTTTTCAGCACAACATTTCAGCATAAATTTTTGTCTATGGTCAGTCATCATAAACAAAATTAACTTCTGATGTTGGTGACTTGTTCTTCCGGTAGTGTCTATGACTACGCTGCCATTTTGGAACGGCAGTGCTTTTTGTTCGTGTGAAGCGCTTGCTCGTTGTGAGGAGTAGATTGTGATTTAGTCAAGTGTAGTTTTATTTTAAGTCGAACTCAATCAAAATGAGCTGGCAAGATTATGTCGATAAACAGTTAATGGCATCCAGATGTGTTACAAAAGCTGCGATTGCCGGTCACGATGGGAATGTCTGGGCCAAGTCAGAAGGCTTCGAAGTAAGTTTTCCTCTGTCAAGTTACTTACTACGGTCAACGCGATCAGTGATTTGCAAAATTTTAATTTTGCTGTGAATACTAGTGCCAAATAGTGTTATCAAGTGCAGTTCTTAATAGGTTCGACGGATGACGAATTCTTTATCCGGCGAGTTTGACAAGATGGCGACATGTGGTGGAGCCTGCTATGCGGATTTGAAACGTGAATTTCGCCGCAGTAAAAATGAGAATGCCCAAAAGTTATAACTTAGAATATTATTTAGTTGCTATTAATGTTGCCATATTATTGAATTTATTACTTTTATTTGAGCTGAGGATACCCGAATCTGCCGGCCGGTACCTTGTCTGAGTATATCATCCTATCAACATCTGTGTGTCACCCGGTCCATTCTTCTGTCTAATAACTTTGGTGTTCGTTATTTATTTATACATATACATTATAGGCACTCGTACAAAATATATACCAATTCAACTGGTTACGACGACCTGTTGTCAAATAATACGTAAAAGTACCAAACTTACACCAGTGATGATAGCATTCAACTGGTCACATCACTTGTAAGATTGGAAGAGTGTGACAACGATTTGACAATAAATTTAAACACTGCAATGATGATTGTTACATGTGAATCTTAGGTGCGTATTACAGAACGTCACTCAAACTCAAGCTCTACTTAAGTCTCGTTTCAAGCCTTTTGATTGGTTGAAACTAGTTTTAAGTAATGCTTAAGCAGAGATCAATGCTTGAGTGACGTTCTGTAATACGGACCTTAGATTACAAAGGAGTAATAATCAGGGTTTTTATTAGGTACTTTTGTTTCTACATAAAGAAGATTATTTTAAACTAAACTTAAGTAAATTACTCAAATAGTAAAAAAAAAATACAATGGATAGTAGGTAGTGTTTTCCACATTTATTATTCACAGAGCAATAATTGTAATACAGTCCTAGCACTGCGAAAAGTTTACAAAATTTACTTTTTGGTTGGGCTTACAGACATTCAGTTTTATACAAAAACTGGTTTGTATGTTTAAGAATTTTATGATTGTTACACAACTAATATCTCAATATTTCCATCTGAATAGCTCTTGGTATGAAGTTATGGTCAGTAATAAATATTTTAGTGCCATGTTTAGGAAATTCAACTGATTGCCAAATAATAATTACCGCAACATAATTTTTAAGTGCCCAATTTGGCTATGAACAAAACTTTGAATCCCGAAGTGTTGTGACATTAAAATTTCCTTGATAATTTCTATTTAATTTGCTTAGGGAATCTCTTTTGACACAGGCTCAGAAGGGTTAGGTAGGATTTATGGTTAGTTTCCCACATTCAGATTTCTTAACTAGTGTAAGATTATTTTTCTTCAAGCATGTAGTTGTGTTGTACCACAACCTTTAATCAGTATTTTGGATGTTTAGATGAGGACACCTGTAGGTTTAGCTGGTACACTAATTTAGAAAAAGCTGTGTTTTGAAAACTAGAATGGAAAGTAGTACAGTCCCAATTAACCATAGTAAAAATCAAATATTCTTTCTATTGAAATATTCATTTATCCTAGTTAAAACAAAACTAGCTCACCTGTAGGTTTAGCTGGTACACTAATTTAGAAAAAGCTGTGTTTTGAAAACTAGAATGGAAAGTACTACAGTCCCAATTAACCATAGTAAAAATCAAATATTCTTTCTATTAAAATATTCATTTATCCTATTTAAAACAAAACTAGCTCACCTGTAGGTTTAGCTGGTACACTAATTTAGAAAAAGCTGTGTTTTGAAAACTAGAATGGAAAGTAGTACAGCCCCAATTAACCATAGTAAAAATCAAATATTATTTCTATTAAAATATTCATTTATCCTATTTAAAACAAAACTAGCTATAAAGTTTTCTTTTATATTGCTTAATGTTATTAGTAGGTATAAGATGACTATTTTGTTGTTAAAAGAGCATAGACACTAACCAAGACCAAAATCTTTATGTACTTTTTTGAGGTATCATTCATCTGTCTAGACAACTCATTTCCGCTTGCTATTAGGTGGTTTTATGTAAATATTGTTTCCAGAGAAGTGACATACATCTCACTACTAATCCAAAAGTCTAATATTAATCTAATCTAAGTCAGATTGTATGTATAGTCTATTGAGTAGTAGTTTCCTGCTGTTCAATAGTTTTCTGCCAACATGTTCATAATATCTTTTTATGCTGGCTTACTCCTGGGCAGTAAAATACGTACTTCTGTATAGAAGGATAACATAAGAAGAGATACAGGTGTACTTATTCAGTATTTGTTTCTCAACTTAATATTTCAATAACTTTATTAACCAAATTTTTTTATTATCGATCGATGCAAAATTTGCACCAACATCATTGATTAATTCCAACCAATCCCATAAAATTTATCTTGTGTAATTTATCAAAATTAGATATATATTTGTTTAAATTTCAATGCTTTTACACAAAAACAACAACCACTACATGAAACAGATATGGAGATGTGGAAAAGTACTTATTCAGTATTTGTTTCTCAACTTAATATTTCAATAATTTGATTAACCAAAAATTTTTATAATCGATCCATGCAAAATTTGCACCAACATCATTGATTAATTCCAACCAATCCCATAAATTTTATCTCGTGTAATTTATTAAAATTAGATATATATTTGTTTAAATTTCACTGCTTTTACACAAACACAACAACCACTACATGAAACAGATATGGAGATGTGGAAAAGTAAAGAATTGTAAGTCAAGAAATTTTGTCGAATGTGAACATAATAAAGTAAACTGGAAAGAAATATCCATAAATTCTTTTTTATCTAGCTTTTCTCAATTAGGTATATGGTGTAATAAATTTTGAGCTTTATGGACACAAATTGACTGATCATGATACACATAATAACTTTAGATTTACATGTATAATTTATTTGCTAACCTCAGCTCAAATAATTTTGACAAATGTTAATGTCCTTTGCATAGTAAGGAGGAATTAATTTGTGTGTGGTAATAGAAATAGAAAAGAAACCCCAAGGTCAAACTAACTCCATTTTGGAATTCTGGGATTGTTTTAATTATTGCCACTAACTTCAGATTCATTATTTTAGCCATTTTTAGTAATATGAAAAAACATTTAGTATTGATACTGACCCTACAAATATGCCATATTTATTTATTGCTTTTCTGCGAATCTTCAACATTATAATGTTTCTTAACAGATATCAAAAGATGAAGTCACGAAGATAGTGGCTGGTTTCGACAATGAATCACTCTTAACGAGTGGTGGCCTGACGATAGCGGGTACACGGTACATCTACCTCAGTGGCACAGACCGTATCATACGCGCAAAACTCGGCAAGGTTGGCGTGCACTGCATGAAGACACAGCAAGGTAAGAATTTGTTGTTATCATGTAAATATCCCAAGAAGGCACATTTCAAAATATTATAATGCTATAAGAATTTAAATTTTTTGATAAATTGCTGTCCTACATCTCTCTACATCTTGCCTTTCTATCCCATGTCTCTAAAATATGGTGTGTCTAGGTAAGTATATTGTTTGCCATCATGGTATGGACAGTATAAGGCAGTTCAAGGGCATTGACCATCACCTAATTGCGTAGCTTTCAGTTGGAATAATTTCGAAGCAGGCATATTGCTAATCCATTGATTCCATGTATTTGAATATGTGTCTGGTCAACAATGTAAATATCATATCATAACATATATCATAACTACCTTAAGTAGTTTTAAGGGGTTCTCAGAGGTTTAAAGATCAGTTGTCGTATTTTTAAGAAATGTACATTTTTGAAGCGATTGGTCTTGAATACTTGAATTAGAATATGTGTAATACCCACTTTTTATTTACGAGAAATTGACCTTCTGACCTTGACACAGCAAGCACCTGCTATTGTATTCATAAGTCCTTTCTTAATTTAATATCCGTATTGGTATTCATATGCCTAGGGGACTTTTCCGTAAGTCATTGTTTAGTGGTGCAAGGATAAGTATACACATTATTTCCAATTTTCTTCAATATATTGCAAATAGGCTTGCGAGTGCCTGGATCGGACGACCAGTTTTAAACGGACGGACGTTACGAAATTATAAGTTTCAGTTTTTCCCATTTATCTAAGGAACCCTAAAAATGAAATTTTGAGTAAATCTTTTACTATTTTTATATTTCATTGACTCTTTCCATCTCTACTAATATTATAAATGCGATGTCTGTCTTTCTGTTTATTACGCTTTTACGTCTAGTTCTAAACTACTGAACTGATTTTTTTTATATTTGAAATTTGGTACAAAGATATAGTTGACCTTGAGAAATAACATAGGATAGTTTGGATTCCGGACTTTTGAAGAGTTCTCTTGGAAACGCGATATAACCGAACTCCACGCGGGCGTAGCCGCGGGCGGAATGCTAGTTACTCATAGGTCCGTATTACATAAAGTCACTCAAAACTCAAGCTTTACTTAAGTCTCGTTTGAAGCCTTTTGATTGGTTGAAACTAGTTTTAAGTAATGCTTAAACAGAGATAAATGCTTGAGTTTCCTTCTGGAATACGGACCATAGTTACGCGCTTCATCTTTCGCCATCACTTGCCCATAGCAAGTTAATTGATAGATACCCCTTTCAAAATTTCTACTAATACACCCACCTCAACTTGGCATTGTTTACTACATTCTATTGTTTCATACGTCATATTCTCTTCCCAATTCCGATTCAAACAGCTGTAACTGATAGCTAGCTGGTCTAGATAATAACATTTGTAAATTGCCAATGTTTATATGAATAATTAGTAGTGACAGCAATCCATACTTCCATATTAATATTATAAATGCGAAAGTAAGTCTGTCCCGTTTTACGCTAAAATGACTTAACGAATTTGGATGAAATTTAGCACACAACACTTTGAATCTGGTAAGGACTAGGCTACTTTTCGTCCTGGATCGCATAAGGAAGTCGCGCGTAACAGCTATTTAAATTAATAATATGACCTTGGAGCAGCCCCATACGGAGATGGCAGGGCCTGTATGCTGTAGATTCGTTCGATAGATATTGATATATAAAATCGGCTTAGAAAGAGAGTAGGAATGTATTTGTCTTGCAAAGAGAACAATATATTGGAAAATTATAATGGTGATCTAATAATAGCTATAGCTTTATAGCTAGCTCCACTAGTTGATGCCCGCGACTTCGTCTGCGTTTATTTCATTCATTTTAATATAAATAGCCAGAATTAAAAGTAACCTATATCCTTCTACAGTTCCCAGGCTACAAAGGCTTCTGAGAAACAGTAACACAGTTAGTTTCGCGTTAATTATAGCATGGCTAAACATGTAATGTATAATATTCATTTCAGATTAGATTTGTAACTGCTACCGTCGAAATTATTCATTGTTTCGTAATTGTACATTTTGTTGATGTTACGTACGTAAGGTTCGTAATCTATGTTAACGAAAGGGAAAGTTTGTGAGGTACTTAGGCACGATTATGTAGGTGGAAAGTGAATCAAAGTGACTTATGTATACATATATAATGGAGCGGCTAGTTTACCATGATGTTTTGTTTCAGCCGTCGTAATTTCTCTGTATGAAGAACCCATCCAACCCCAGCAAGCCGCATCTGTAGTGGAGAAGTTAGGAGACTATTTAATTACCTGTGGTTATTAGAGGTGAGTTCTAACACTTTCTGTTATTTTTTAACGTTTTACATTCTGGGTTATGTAAAGTATTAAATTACCTTGGGGACTTCAAAAACATTTTTTTCTTTTACAGATCGAAGCGCGCCGTGATCTAAGAATACTATAAGATAATATTTTTTCCACAGGGAAATAAGTAACTGCATTTTGTATATTCTATAAAGTGATAAGGACCGTTCATTTGTTTTGATATTCGATAAATTATGGCGTCAGCAGTGCGTGATGCATTTCGTAACTGTGCAGATGCAATTACTTTGCGGATTTTGGACCCTTTTTATACGCTCACCGCTTCCATAAAGTAATTGTGAGCTGTAATGGTTTAAACATGTATTTTAAAGTTTGCTTTTATTGACCAGTATGGTAAAGCATATTCAGCTTTGCAAGCAGGTCTCAAAGCATGATGTATAGAGATTTTTTTAGGTTTCTTCTCAAGCAATCTGATACTTTATCTGGCGTGTACAATGATCTAAATTATAATTGATGTAGACTTGAAAATAACGTCACTAGCCATCTAGACAAAAATGCCCGCGTACAGATGCTTGAAGAGAAGTTATAATAACCACGTAATGAAATTACTGTAACAACATTATACAACATATATATATAATTATAAATAGCATTTGTGTAAGGGCTTGTTACAAATTGAAAGACACTGTAACCCAAGTATTACGATTTTAATTGAAGATCTCTAGTCCCACTGGATCCATCGTGTGAGTAATATCCGACACATCGAGCGTGGCGCGAGGCCCGTACCGCGACGCGCCGCGGCCGCGGCCTCCACATGGCCCGCTATTACAGTTTTCTGCTATGCTTTCTTTTTTAATTGTGCCGCATTTATAATCTTGTGTAGTGAGTAATAAACATTTGCATTCTGTTCTATTCTATCTCTTAGCTGCAGAAATAGAAGCGCTCAATTACCCTGTATCCTCAGACAAGGCTTGCAGTAAACGAAGGGTGCATATTGTTTATATTTGATATTACTACTATAGCTTTGTACATTGTTTCTGATAAGCGATGGGAACTGTGTCTATCTAATAATAAAATGATTTGTATTATAATATTTTGTTTCTTTGACAATCAACAACCACCTAAATTGTTGGAAGAAAAATAAAATAAAAAACCCTTTTAATTGCTAATGAACATATTTATTTTCCTTTTGACAAAATCTACAGTATTAAGAGTTAAGTACACTCGAATACAAGGATTGGTATAAAATGTTTTAACTTGTAGCAATAATAATTTATCAAGTGATTTTGGTTCTTTAAAGTCCAACACCCGAGAATTTGTCTCTAATGTAATTATAAATTATTATCAGAGAATATAAGAAAAAAGGTTTAAAGTTAAGTTGCGTTACTATCTATATTTAATGTAGATTTCCTCTGATGACATACAAATTGCTGTTTATTCGTTACTAAAGAGCATTTATATAACAATATATCAAAGAAATTAAAATGCGGTTGTTTTACCTACTACGTGGTTATCTACATTTCTACAATTCTATTTATACGAAAAGAAAACGCTTGTCGTGTATGAATAAAATACGTAGGTACTTATCACATTTTAACAAATAAATTATGCGTCAATAAAAAGCATGAATTATACAAAACAATACACAGTGTTTTATATCATCCCTATACATCAGATTTATTAAAATAATAATACTCGAAAGTCCCATAAGCCAACATATCTTACATAACTAATTGATTCAGCAACTCGAGTACTTGAGAGCTACTGTAGCCTCGCACAACTGCTGTGGTATTCCTAATGGTGTTGGTAATTAATTTTATTTCAATATAGTATTTTATCGAATGATTGACATGACGTATAAAATGTGTTTCAAAAATATATTCGTCATGTTCGACTGTTCGTTCAAGCAGACAAGTCTTTCTCTCCGAAGTAATACGCTCATTAATTTGTTACATCTATCGTCTGAACATTTTCTTGATTTCCATCCTTACTGGGTGCGGGGCAAACAACATCATCATGAGTCGTTATCAAGTCGAAAGTCCCCATGGTGCTGCTTCAAGGGTGCTCTAGGGAGTAATGGCGAGATTTTTTCCAAAGGCTTCTGAAAAACCCTTTGCGTTGCTTCTGTCCTGGGTGCTCCTCGCCTGTTAACAATGAAAATATAGTCTTTAATTCTTATTGTACATTGCTAGCACGAATACAATACCCAGAGAAAGATTAATAACTCGAAAAACCTTAACGATATTATTTACGGCAAAATGTTGCAAGTTCTCCACCCCCTCATAAGCTAACATTGGATTTCAACATTTCAGAGATTCAAAACCCAGTTTAAATTAAGTACCTACTACCAAGAAATTATTTTATAAACAAGTAGGCAAAATGAGATGACATGCAATAACTGCAACATTTATTTTTACTTATACAAAGATATTTTCATGTTTTGCTCTACAAGATAAAGCTTCCGCTGTATGGTAGATACAAATACCTACGACGATAGTATTTTCCTGTTGCTATAATTATGCCAACGATAATGTAGTAATAGTAATGAAATATGGTCCTATTATTTATTATCTAACTAGACGTTACTGGGCCTCTTATTTAATTAATAAAATAAAAGTCTAAGAACTATAAAGTACCTAGGCTGGATTCGTTAAATTCAACGCTTATAGGGTCGTTCATGAGTCGTCAACCCTCTATTGGGGAACACGAATGTCAAGTGTACGAGCGCGCCGCCGCTGGTTCGTCCGTTGGTGTCTCGACAAGCGGATCGATACAGAGCGTAGGTACGCTGCGAGCGTTGCCGCAAGCGGTGGGAAGAGCTTTCGGCCCGGAACAAACCGCTGAAATACGCCGTCCTCTCACAGACTTTATAAATACCTACCCTAAATAAATACCTAAATAATTAATTTTTATCTACCTACCTAATTAATAGCCATCTATTATGACATCTGGATAAAAGCTCGTGACACTAAGTATAATTGTGGTCAGGATTATTTTCAGGATTTATCACTTTTACACAATAATTCACCTTGTAATCCATATCAGTCCCATGAACCTGACAAACTTATTGAATGTTACTTGGTAACTTCAATTGACGGTTTTCTGGTGACAAAGGAAATTTTAACAATGTGGTTTAGGTACTTGTTTGATCATTACCTACATAAATGTAAGATATTAAACATACTGAAGTGGTATGTATACTAAATCTTGGTTAACCGTTAAATTTACTGCTGCTGCGTTAGGTAGTCTAAAAAACGTTTACGTTCAGTTGCTGAGTCGTGTTCAAACGATCCTAATTAGCTGCACTTTTTTTATTTAGACGCTCTGGATAGAGTCATGATTTAATTTAAAGCTCGCAAGACCGTGAATGATTACTTTCTCGCCAGATACCAATAATGCACTTTGATAAATACATGTAAACTGTCTACATATTGTTATTTTAGACAGCGCAGATGTAAAAATAAAATGGTACCTACTTTTAAATAGTTTGAAAATTCCGATATTTGATCTATGAAGTAAGAGACCTGTTAGTAGGGCATCCGAAAATAAACCGCAGTAAGTAGGTAGTTTCCAGCACGCGTCCCAAATGCCATGCACGCTGCCTAAAATAGTCGTGGACTGAGCCACGTGAGATGCCGCACCCGACATCCGACTCCGATGCTTGAAGCGTAATTTGTTTGTTTTACATTGAATTTATTGATTGACTATAAGGTAATTCTTCTATTTCTAGTCGCTATTTTCCCCTTCATGATCAAATAGATCTTCTGCGTACTGTTAGTACCTAGGTAACCTATGTACTCTGAGGTAACAGCCTAAATTTCAGCTCTCTTATTATATTTCACAATGAACATATCTATTAATTTTGGGGGTTAATCATTGGAATATAAAAAATAAATCCGTTATTTACACAATATCGAATGATTATTCAGTCGTGCGACATAGTGGGCTTGTGTATTTATAGCACGTGTCTTGTGCAGTGGAGGTCCATCCAATTCAAGTTCATTGGCTAGACTCCCCGCAAAGGTAACGCCACTGGCGTCCTATGATCCAGATAAAGAATAATGAAATCGACACTAGTAAACAAATTCATTTTTGAACTAGAGATAATAATAATCAAACTATTATTATGCAAGTTAGTACCCAGTAATATAATTTACATACTGCAACAAAGTTATTACTATGTATGTATTGTATGTAGTAAATTTATCGAAGCTAGATTACGCTGTTCCTGGTAGACAGCGGAAGACAGAAGTTTGGACTCGGATATTCACGACACTGTCCAGGAAATGACTGGTTCATGTGTAAGCTTTTACTTATAATCGAATGACTTCGGAAACAAACTTGTATCAGTCCCATGAACCTGACGAACTCATTGAATGTTACTTGGTAAATTCAATTGATGGTTTTCTGGTGACAAAGGAAATTTTAACTAATCAGGTCACGAAGATCGAGTTGGAGAAGTGCAAAGGGATGATGTGCGAGGGACGTGTAGCGTGTGGGGGGAGGTGCGCGGGGTCCAGGGGTCGTCGACACTTGGTGAAGGGCAGCGAGGTCGGTGCGTTCGCTTTCGTAGGCGCGCGGCGGGCGGCGCGGCGCGGTGGCGGCGTCCAAAGCTCCGCGTATTGATCGCAGCCTCCCGCACTCAATTCGCGCTACCGTCTCTACTTGATTTCCTCAACATTTACAGCCTGGATAGAATTTCATGGATTTTATTTTTATGAAGACTAGTATACACTAGAATACCTTATAAAGTACGCACCTGATGAAATTAAACTTTCAAAGACCATTCAAGCTTTTCTATTGAGAAGATTTGATATTATTGTCATTGTATTCTAATTCAGTTTAAGTAGTACACACACTATTAATTGAAATAGAAATGTACCTACCTGTTAAATTGTAAAATTACATACCTACCTACTTATAATAAAGCCTAGATAACATTGGTACATAAATTTAATAAACTGCTTTTTTTACATTAATTGTTTATACCTAATTCAGTAACTACTTTAAAAATCTTTTTTACACTAAGTTTCCTTCGGTGATAGCCCTGAGTGTAACGTAAGTCAGCTAGGTCGCCGCAGCGACCGCGGTTGCCGGCGCCGGCTATTGTTTCTGCAATACGAACACATATGCAGTGCCAACGCTTACGCTTGTCATTATTATTTTTCTTATCTAAACTAATGTTGGAAAGAGGTATAATTGCAAGCACTATCGCACAGTGCCATAGCGTTTTATTGCTGATATATCGTGAAATAAAATTGCTTATGTTCATCACACAAAGTTGTAAATTAGGGAAGAACAAAAATAAGCTGCTACTCGGCGTGGGTTGACCAAATTATTTAAATATCCATATGTACAATTCTGTAAAAATTGCAAAAATATTAATATCTATAAACTAGTGTTTTTGAGAATTTAAAGTTCGCGATATACCTAGGTAGGATTTAATTTTTATACAGTACATAGGTATTTGAGAAGACTTTATTTCAAAAACCACGCAAAGCTCTTGTCGTATAAAGGTTTTGCATGGTTTTGGAATTATGGACATGAGTCGATTTGCAATCCGTTTTCACATGTTTCTGATTATATCAGAATAATAATAAAGATTGTAGGTATTTGTTGGGTACCACTTGTAAACCGTTCTGTGCAATATTCTTCCTCATAAATCTTGTGCGGCCAATGAACTGCGATAAACGACGGTGTTTTGACCTCTTATCACTGGCGCAACTCTTATTAATCTTACCTTGTTATTGAGTGCAAATAAATAAGCTCCTATTATTATTGTTTTGGCACATTTTTTAATACTGTAGGTAATCGCGGCATGCACTACCGGAGAAACTTTCGAATCATAAGCAATTTTAATGTTGCTCGAGTGCACTAATTAACAACGAGAGGCGAACGTATCCGCGGTAACAATATTTACCGTTTGTGCAAAATGCAAAACTAATTGGGGTTTTGAGCAGTGGTTAGCAGTACTAGTTACTAAGTAAGTATAGGAAGTCTTTGACATTAAATTAATAATTATCATACTCTATCGGGTTAGGTAGTTAATCAATGGTAAACGAACGTACCACGTAATTTAGTTAATCGACTAAACGTAATACCAGTCACTTCGGTTGTCATGCTACGTCACATTTGTCATCAAGTTAACGTTATCAACATTGCTAAATGGAAAAGTAAAAATGGAGTTCTGACAGGAAAGCTAAGATGAGTGTCACGCGCATTTTTCATTATACTTTTAAAATTATTTATAGTGTCGTTTACTAAATAAAAGCGCGTGATTTATGTAGTAAAATGTGCATTCAGTAAATAATTTATAAAGAACATTGAAATATAGCAGCACAGTGATTTTGCCTCAAAACTCCCTTATAGACGGTTCACGCAGCCGTCTCTTTCAACTGTTATTGGCGATATCCGCCATTATTGTGAAATAAAATTTTCAAAGGATTTCTACAATTTGTTATGTGTTATTGGCAAAATTGTGGTACCTATTCCACAGAGGCCATTGATCAAGAGTTGAGGTTGAATCTCACCTTGAAAAAAGAAGAAGTAGAGTAAAAATCCTAAGTCGGTTATTTTTTTTTTATTTTCGTGCTGGAATTCCTTATGGTTCGCAAAAGCAGTTACCGCACAAGTCATGTGGTTTTTTGGTTTAGGTACCTTTAGTTAGTTCCAAAATCTGCATAGAGTATAGTTGAACAATTTATTAGCATTCAAAATAGATTGATGCCAGAAGTTTGTATCAGTGATAATATGCGGGTCAGTAGGTGAGAATACATATGCATGTGTAACTTGACCATTTTCACTTTCTCCGAGAACCGAACCTAGGCCCGTGAGAGTATAAGCTTGAACTGAGTAGCCGGTGGGCGTCAAGCTTAGTAGAAACAAAATCTGCCAGACACTAGCAAAGTACAAATACGTGGAATAACTAGCTATCATAACAGTTGTTTCGTACCGTTGCCGCTGCACAAACTATGCCAGCTAAAGAAACTTTGTAACGATAGGCAGTTTTGAAGAATGAGTGATCGTTTCTTGTAGATTTTTAAGAACAAACGTATGTTATAACTATTAAGAATTAAAGGCACAGGTAGGTTTGCGTTCAGGAGCGTCTCCTAAGATAACGGCTTTACATTATCCTATTTTTAATATTATAACTTTGGAAGTAGGTTTTTTACTCTTTCAGCCATAAATTACTGTACTGATTTAGATGTAATTTTGCACACAGTTGGTATATAACATGTAGAGTAGTTTTTATCCAGATATTCTCAGGGGATCGAAAACCTTACTAACTATACATATATACAGATAGCTATATGTATACATGTGTAAAATACTTTTTTGTACTACAGATCTAATGCACAATTTTGTTAGAATTTATGGGGATGCCTAATTTAATTTCATAACAGGTTGCGAGAGATGCAAGGTCATCTAATGTAGGGCAAGTCAACTACTGAAGAAATGTAAGAAAAAAAGTATAATCAAATCAAACCGAAGCATTTATTTGAAGTAAACCAATTATAGGCATTTTTGTGTTGTCAAAGGGTCGCTCAACAAGAAGATGAAACTAGTTTCCCATTTTAAGGAGCCTATGGAAATGAAAAAAAAAACGGACAAGAATCTAAATGGACACAAATCATAAGTTTTTTTTACAAAATATTTGATTACCTACATCATTCATATTGAAATAAACCATGTGAGAACAATGCAGAAAGATGTGCACGTTAAAAAGGTCCGTTGTAGAAAATACTTCAGAAATTAAAGTAAGCCGTGGTAGCTAAGAGATGGCCAGTCCCCACTGACGACGTCCGTTCAAGAAAATGAATATCGGAAGTTTTTATATTCATTTTCTTGAACGGACGTGAATAGGAACTACTACTACCTACATCTAATCTCACTTTGTTTTTCTAGGTGGTAGGTACTTTTTTCACGATGATGATTGATGATTTGATGATTTTTCCGACCGATTTCGGCCATGGCCACTACTTTTAAACTCCTAGTCAGCTCATCGGTCATGTGCGCGAGGGTGGCTTTTATAGTCAATCTTTGCTGAGAATGCTCGTCTGCACTGAAGGGACGTAAGCTGTCCCGTTCCCATAATAGTACCTATTGAATGGATGCGGGTTGATGGAGTTTCAGCTCGTCGCGTTTAGCATTGAGGTCTGCTTTGTGCTGCTCCTCGAAATCGCTTATCCACCTTTGCACCAGCCCTCGCCATTGTAGTCGTTTTACTGCCATACATTCCTATTGAAAGGTCTCAACATTGCATCTTTTCATGTGACGCTTCTGAACGTCCTCGCACCTGAGGAGTTGTCCGCCATGCTTACGCTTGCCCTTTTCAAGTTCGGAGTAAAAGATGCGCTTCGCCACTCTTTCCTCCGCCATATATGATACGTCACCGCACCACCGAAGCTGTCAACGCATGAGATAAGCTTCAATGTCACCAACATTGGCTCGTCGCAGAACTTCAGTATTTCGTACCCGATCAGACCATTTGATTTTAAAGATCTTACGCAAGCACTGGATCAGTTCCACTTTGATACACACGATAGCACATCAAGGTACTACAATCTGTCAAACTTCTTTAATAGATTTTAAATTTTATAGCTAAATCATTAAGGCTCAAAGTTCATTATTAATATTTGATAATTTCGGGTAGCTTGACCTGCTGTCGTTCGTGCTTATGACAAGATATCGATAACTTTTTTAAAGTTATGAAGTATACCTTAATGATAGATAGTAAAGTCAATCTCTTCCTACTTGATAGACTGATCTGCGCATCAAAGCGGAACTGATCCAGTTTCTATAACTGTGACTTTAATATTATATGGTGCGAAGAACGACTATGACGTCCAACTTGCGGGTGTGAATATACTCACAGCATTCTGGCAGTTGGTATTACTAACAACAGTGACTGTTAGAATAAAAATACTCGCTTATGAGAACTCGGTATTTTTAACCGACTTCAAAAAAAGGAGAAGGTTCTCAATTGTTTCTTTTATTTTATTATCACTGGTACGCAGTGACAGCGCTATGGTATGTTATGTAGACTTTAGTAAGTTAATTCACATATAAAATAATACCTTCGAAAGCAATTAAATATGGATTCTTGCATTGTTACTGAAACATCTCGAGATGAAAAATTTCAAACGATTCTTGCCTTGGAATACCGATTTAAAAAAAGCAGAAACATTTGGCGAATAAAGTTCCCAAATGTGTTCGCAATCAGCCGACATTACAGCATGAATTATTAATTGTAAGCACTGTTCAGTGCAAGTTCATTGACCTTACACTATGACATCAACTGGAAGCCTGTACGTCTAGCTCTACTAAATAAATTATAATCATGTCTCGTAAATCAATTAGCATATTTCAAACTTTACCATTAAAAGTTCTAATGCTGGAATTGAAAGTAAAGAGAAACCAATGGCAGTTTAGAAAAGTAATCTACCCATCGTGACATAATTAATAATAATACAGGTTAATTAATGTAAATATAGGTGTTAGCTGTTGACCGAGATTTCACCTGCGTGTAATAGTATTTTATAATTTTTTTAAGTACATAAGTTCCTAAAATATCTTGGATGGAAATAATAATATATGTTTTTCCAGAAGCCTTAGGTTTTAAGAATGATAAGGTACCAAGACCGACAACGTTACTATTTCGTTCTAATATTTATTAATTATTGAGTTATAATATAATAAGAACTATACAAATATCTGTAGCTGTATGTTTCTGATATCTATGTGTGTAGCGAACCGTCGTGGGCTGCTCGAGAGGCTCAGCTGCAATAACTACAGTTAAATAATTTTTTCTATTTGCGTTAGTTATTTATAATATGATTATGTGGTTAAATAAATGACGACTGAAACAATATTGAAATGATTAAATTAAAAAGTATTTTATGCTGTTGTGTTCACCACTGGAACCGGTCCAAATTGCGAAAATGAGGCGAATGTTTACTTATCTGTGGCTGCAAATTGATGAATTGCGGCCGCTTGTCTAATTAAATCTAAAAGTTCAATGTAGGTACTTATGAGAACGCCCACTATGAACATACCTGTATTAGATTATGTATTTTATAAAAGATATTATTTACCTTTCTTTTACCTGGCAGCTGTTAAAACTTCAATTTTATGTGCATTTAGAACTCATTTATTATACCTACCTAAGTAGTTAAAAGATATACTTAATGCTATCTCAGTTAGTGATGATAAAACCGCGTCAGAACATCAATTAAGGAATACCACGACAGTTGACTCACCCAGTCTGCTGTAATGGACTGGAAGATTCTAACCAATTAACTAATCGCTTATTCCCAGTGGAAAGGTGGTTGCTATGTTCGGTGACGTCACCGACTCATACTTCTATCGATAAAAACTGACACGAGTTCGACACGTTAACAATTGACGTTAACAGTTGTTATTTTACACGACGTATTATGTTAGATAAACATCGGCATAGAACTATAATACAATATCTATAGTTAACTGAAATGCTACACATGCCACACATAACCCTTCTTGAGAGTCGGGTAGAAACAGAGACGATGAAACAAGGCATCATCTCTAGTTTATGAAATGATTGATGTACTGACGCCAGCTGCTCTAGCTATCCGAAACTGTCAAATTTTCGTAATCAACCTTGAACCTTAATGCTTAACTAGATAAAGTTTAAAATGTATTAAGGGAAATTGACATATTGTGTTAGCATGACGTGCGGGCGTTGACGTGAGTGAGCCTAAAAATAGTTAAAATTAATTTAGTATAAAATGATTACATATTAAGTATTGCTTCGCTATCGCTTCGTAGTAGACAACGATAGTGAAGTATTGATATAAGTACTACATATAGCGATGTAATGCAATGTAGCGAAGCAATAAGTCAATTCCTATTCTATGTATAAGTATTTTCATACATTTTGGAACATAAGATGAGAACTTCGATAGTTCTGGAGGCTAAAGTCCTTGCCTACACATGGGAGTGGCGAGAGGAGGCAAGGTACAGCGGACGGAGTTCCGGCAGGATCTCATGGCGAACCGTAGAATTGGGAGGACCCGGAACCTCAGAAAGGCAGATGACGAACGCATAGGTGGTTTTTTAGCCGGTCTTCCTCCGTACCGCAGCAGTCACACGCCGGACGAAAAAGGACGAACAAACGGAACGGCGACGTGGAAGCCCCGGGTTCGATCCCCGGTCAGGTCATGACGGAAAACGACTTTTTCCTAATTGGCTTGTGTCTTGGATGTTTATCTATATGTATATGTATGTATTATAAAATATAGTATCGTTGAGTTAGTATCCCATAACACAAGCCTCGAACTTACTTTGGGGCTAGCTCAATCTGTGTGATTTGTCCGTATATATTTATTATTTACTAGCGGCCGCCAGCGACTTCGTTCGCGTGGTTTAGTTATGCTCCGCTCCTGTTGGTCGCAGCGTGATGTTATATAGCCTAAAGCCTTCCTGGATTAATGGGCTATCCAACGCAACAAGAATTTTTCAAATCGGGTCAGTAGTTCCCGAGATTAGCGCGAACAAACAAACAAACTCTTCAGCTTTATATATTAGTTTAAAGTATAGATTTATTATGAGTCCTGCACACCGGAAAAAAAGGATCCCATGGCGACCCATGAGTTCTGGGTTTTTAAAAGGTCTAAGATAACGTAGAAAAGAATTAGAAAAATCAGTGACTATTTTCTAATATTGGAAAAGGATTTTAAAAGATACATTGTTTATTGGGCAGATTTAATCAAAACTTTTATTTTTTGCAATTGTGAAAAATAAATATTTACGAATTTGTGTCGGTTCTATAAACAGAGGAATAAAGGACTAAAAGAATAAACAAAAGTCAGTGTCAAAACACAAAAACGGAACCAAAAATACCGATTCCGAAATTAAAGTTATTTTTCACGTTGTAGTTTTCTTGGAAATGTGTTTTATATAGATTATATTAATCACTATTTAGTAACCTACACCATACAAATTCATAGATAAGTACTTGCACGATTAAAGGTACCGTACCCCTAACACGATTTTGACAGAAACGAGGGTGTACCGTGGTATACTGGACACATCTGCGTATCCCTTTAGAGGGTGCAGGCGTGATGCTGATGCTATATTATGTGATTGCATAACCAATGCATACTATATGCGATAGGAGCAATCGGGTTGATTTGCTGGCGTTTCTTGAGGAGTTCTGGTGTCTGTCTCCGAAACTCATCATTAGATATATAGGAAATTTAAACCATTTTGGTTTAATTTTGCATATTCGTCTATAATGATGGAATTATTACCCGATACAACCTCCCCCTTTTTGAAATCGTCTAAGAATTGGCTTAAAATTGAAGGAATGTTAGCTTTAAATAAAACTTCAATATTTATGACAAGTTTCCTCCAGAGTCGCATGCAACAACTTCTTATATCTTCTATAGAAAGGTTCCAAGTACCAAGGGTCCGAGAAACTGTTTCAGAATTTCCATGTAATGATATTAGGTAGGTACCTACTTTATCATATTTCTAATGTTATACGAGTAGGTAGGCACGGAAGTCGGATATCCTTTTATCTGGCAGTTTGTCCCATTGATAAGTCACGTCTGGCGACGAGCTGTCATTGTGTTTCAACATTGTACATATTATCATCTATCATACCGCAGGGTGTTGGATACTTTAGTACAGGCGAAAATAATAATAATTGAAATAAGTAGGTAGCTATGTGAACGATATCGAGCTTGTGTTATGTTAACACTATGTAATGTAAACTATACTTAGATCAAGTTCATTGTTTTGTCTCGTACCAAGGCGGCGGTTATTATTGTTATTGTCGTAATTGATTGGACAAGCCGCTATTGGAACATAAATAATATTATCATGTAAGTAGGTATGACTCATTCTTATTTACGTTATTGAGATAATTAAGAATTTGAATAATACTAAATGAATAACTGCCTTTAGCGATTTGAAGCAAAATGGCACTGTGAATATGATGTATCCAGTCTAATATCTAGGGATGATTCCAATTTCCGCAAAAAATTGGTGGGATGGAGTGTCGCGAGTCGCCCCTGCAAAGAGGGGTGTGCGGCGCGGGCCGGGAGCGGGGTTCGACAGAGAACTAGGGGTGCCGGCTGCGCGCGCCGCGGTTCACGGGCCCCGGGGACGCGCCGCGCCGCATGTGCGTTGTGTACCCTCCCCGAACCCCCAGTCCTAGCGCCCCAAACGAGGGGAGCTCCCTCTCCCTCTACCCGATTGAAAGCTCGATTATTAAGCACTCATTCAAGCTTTAATACGCGATTATCACCATGGTAACTGGACTGCGAGCTCGCGATGTTAGTCAATGAAATTTTGTTAGCACAAGAAAGACTGCTGTGAAGAGAAAATCAGATAGTTTTGGGCGGTACTGACCGTTTGCGGAGCGCGCTGCTGGTGACGTGGCTTCCTTGTTTCGAGAATTTTCTTTCTCCTTCCCGTTGTTCCCTAGAACAAATCAAAGAAATTATTAAAAAAAAAAAAAAATATATTCATTCTATTTTATCCTACTTAACCAATATATTGCTCCTGTCTTAATAAATAGGAATTTAACTGAAGTAAAATAAACTCCCAAGCATATGCTCAGCTACACCCTAGTCTGTAAATAGCAACTCCCTAAACGAAAATTGCAAATAGCAATCAATGTTGAGCTAGCCAAGAACTTGCAACGAGTATAACTCGAGGGCGTAGTTGGCAGAGGACAGGTGTGCATCGTTCGCATATAGTTCGCCGATACTAATTTAGGAATCAAGTCCCAATATAACAGCAGAGAATATTGATGAATTATCGAATCGCCACCCGAAAACAACTAATACACTCATTTATAGTAGTAGCCTTTCTATCTTTAGACGCAAAAGAAAAAGAGCTGAATGATAATTAATGAAATAAGAGACATTTGGGCACCGCGGTAATGGTCGAGTACTAGTAGCAGTAAGGGCTCAGAAATATTACCACAACCACAAAGTAATAGTGACGTAATTAGGGAAAGATGTTATTACTATAGGTAATATCGACAGGTATACGTTCAAGTCTACATAGATTTGAGAAAATCGATGACGCCCACCGACACCTAACTAAAAGTAATCGATACATTATCAGTTCTTACAATAATGCGTTTATTGCTTATTGATTGCAATTCTCTATCAACGATTAAACGACCTACACTGAAAATCAATAAAAATCTAAGTACCTAAGCACGTATCTCTTATTTTTTTGTATTTAATAAATAGTTATAAGTAATTAACAGGAAAACTAGATTAGACTAAACTACATTATTGAATTACTGTTATATTTATTTAAACAATACAGTACCTACTACCTACTTAAAATTCATATTTCCTGTTAATGTTTCCTCTACACAATGACCGATAACACCGATAGTGGAGTGGTTTTCAAACGAATTAGTTTCGATATTAACCGGAAATGTCTGGGAGCATAGAGACCAGTGCAGGAGTGGTAGGAGGACCGCAGAACGCGGCACATTCCCGGGAGGATCCTTCTTGCCGCGGCTGCCTGTCAGACCGGTTCTATCCGATCGTTCACCCGAGCACACTCGCTCGCAAATTTACATTGCACGGACTTTTCTCTACAAAGTAACAAATCGCAAATGAGTATTATTCGATACCCGCTTATTATCGAGTTTGCTGTGTCATCTCATTGTTATTCTATTAAGTTCTCGGAACGATCCTCGAGTCGAGGAGATCGTTTAGACTTGTGACTCCGTGGTCAGTTCGTAGTGATCGTTTTGAAATGGGGTTGCGTTGTTAGGGCATTACTTATAACCACTCACAAAAACTGCAATATCCTGTTTTCCAATTATTATTGTTCGTAATATTAAAGACTAAAATTACAAAATAGGTATACAACATTACCTATCCTACCTACAATGCTAATCTACGTGACTGATAGTGTTCACAAATCTATTTTGCCGATCGTTAATTTTCTTTTAGTATGGTACAATGTACGATTAATCAATAAAGATAAAGCTTAGTAGCTTGCACCGAATCTAAGTAATGATTGTTCGAAGTGGCAGACGAGGCGACCTTGGCAGTGGCGTTGTGGCGTTGACTCGCGCGGGCTCAAATCGCAACTGTCCGTCGCGCCATAGATTTAACACATGAGCCATAATATAAATGAAGCTCCTGTGCTTACTCGACACAGGCAGTTAGAACTAAAGTGTTTTGAACATGTTCATGTAAGTAACTACTAGGTATACGTACCTAAAGCAGTAAAGATATCACTGCTGTGTAAGTATGGTTGAATTATAGTTGCAGTATGGTCAAATTGCAGCCTTCCCGAGTAATATATTCAGTTAAATTTATTTGGGTCCCAAATAGCTCTTGCACATATTATGTTCCCAATCATTGGACATTGTGAAAGGAAATTAGGGTTTCCATACGCAGTGGGTACCACCATTCATGGGACTGCCAATAGCTACTTTACTGAGCTTACAATTATTGTCTGTCGTTCTGTAATATAGCTTGTTTGACTATCGTGAGTTGTTGATGTTGATGTAGTTACAACAAAATCTGGGATAGTTTCGTTTAAGAGTAATTCAGCATCCAAAGACACCACAAATGTTCTTCCCAATGCCTCAAATTAGCTCATTTTGTAAGACTTTTCAAAGGCTAAATTTAAAACCTCAACGTGCATTAGAAGCGTTCGTTAACTGTGTGAAGCGACGTGTTAATATTATGCCTATTTGACATGGATACTAGGTAAATGGGGTACCTTGTTATTGTCGACATACCACAGACAAGGAAGGAAATCATGTATTTCCTTCCCTAAGTTTATTATACCGAATATACTTATTAGCAGCCAGTCGGACAAAGGAAAAGCTGTTGAGGAATGTTTGAGTTTTATTTAGACTTATTAATGCTGATTTTAAACTGCGACTATCTTTATAACTTAGGTCAACAGGAAAAAATTTGCACCAGATATTGGCCCCGATTCTTTTGTTCAGTGCATCTTTTTCTTTCTATTATATTAAGAAAAGGACAAAAGATAAATATAATATTTTATCTTTTGCCCTTTAAAAGTTTAGTCCTGTCAAATTAAGATATTCCATAGACAGGTTTTTTCTTCTGTCCTTTTGTTAATGAAATGGAAATACGAATAATAAAATACACTGAACTTAAATTTAGTTTACTTTGTGAACAATTGATTGCACTAGGTATTGGGTGAAATCAATCAGATTAAAACTGACACCGATCATCTGACACATTGTACGGACGATAGAAGCACCCTAATTGCGTAACACATTTTTACTATCAATTGAAATCATTTTGAAGCATATTGCTAATCCATTGCGCCATATGTTCAAAAATGTGTTTGCTCAACAACGTAAATACCGTAATGACTGTTGTTGAACTGTCACATTGCAACCCATTGCTACTAATATGTATTATGTTACCTACGCAATTACCCAGCAGGTCAAGCTACCCAAAACTGTCAAATATTTCCAATCAACCTTGAGCCTTAATGCTTTGGAGATAAACTTGAAAATTTTATAAAGAAATCTGACAGATTGTAGTAGCTTGATATACTGTCACTATAATTTCAGAAACTGGTAATCAATAGTCAGACTAAATTCTGTGCTTGCATAATTATACATATTATGTTAGCCAATTATGATAGGAAGCGTAGTAATGAAGATTATTAATACCTATGTATCTATTATATTCATACATACATGATGTATGTTTTTTTTTTTTTTTTTTTTTTTTTTTTATATGCACCCGCCATCACAGGGCATTATGAGCTATCCTACAAGATGTCCCCAGATATATTTTCTAGGATTTTAGTGCAGGAGGGGGGTGGGTTTTCTAACCTTATTTATTTTGTTTACAGTTGCGGCTAGCCCATCTTATTATGTATCTTTAATTAATATCTTATAATTTATATTCTATTATCTTATAATCTATTACATCTTTTCTTACTGATATCTATACGTATTTATTGTTTATGCTCTTACATCTATATGCATACATTTATTTTTTTGTCAACTTTAATGACTATATAACTACTTACTGCTATTTACTTTTCTTAATCCATTTATATCTTTTACTAGTTACATTATACATTTATTTCTAATATACCTACTATTTCTTACACCAAGTGATTAAACAGGCTTATTATTACAACTAAGTCTTATTCTAACAACTATCATTTTTACAACTTAACTAACTTGTCTACAATACTTTTTAACTTAATATTACACACTTAACATTCTCTAATTACTTATTATGCTAAAACACACTTTGTTAATTTTTATATATTTTTAAATATACAATTTAACAAACTTATATATCTAATTCTTATTTCTCTTATTTACTATTAAGCATATATCTGTGCAATATTTGATCAGTTGATTGCAACCTGATTTGTCAGTAAGCAACTCAGACAAGTTTTGCTTGTTCAGTCTCACGCCCAGTTTTTGTTCTAGGTTGTACCTATGCACCGCATGGACCGGACAGTCTAGGAGGATGTGGAAGACGTCCTCTACAGCATCCGGCTGACAAATGCATGATGGACTCTCCCTTAACTTAAAGCGGTGTAAGTACTGGGAGAATCCACCATGCCCCGTCAAAATCTGTGTGAGCCTACCCTCAGGCTTTGCCTTAATGGCAAAGCGGTAAGCCATTTTGGCATCGGGAAGGAAGACCTTCGTGACCGACGCGGTGTCCCCGGATACGTACCTACGGTTCCATTCATCCAGAGAGGATTGTCGCAGAATCCGCTTCACGAATGAAGTTGGACACTTGTCATAGTCAGGTCTCCTTCCCGATGCCAAGGCAGCCTGTTTGGCCAGACAGTCAGCGCGCTCGTTGCCGGGCAGTCCTACATGGGCCTTGACCCAAAACAAGGACACAGTCTTGCCCTGAGCCAAGGCCTTTCGTAGGGAGTCCCTTGTCTCCACAGCCAGTGGGTGGAGAGACCAATGGTTAGCGACCGTCTCCAAAGCGGCTCTCGAGTCGCTGTATAGACCATAGGTCAACTCCTTACCCTTGAGAACAACGCTCGCGGCTTTACATATGGCTAGGAGCTCCGCCTGGTAGACTGTGCAGTACTCGGACAGACAGAGCTTGATGTTCCGGAATTCGGCCTCGCCATCCCACAAGGATAGCGCGGATCCGACCTTCCCATCAATTTTGCTGCCGTCGGTGAAAATTCGCACCTGCTGCACATTGTGCCTGTCCACAAGGTTTTGGTCCACCAGTTGGGCGATTTCCAAAGCCATATGTTCTGCCGGGTGAGGAGTGTCTGCAAACTTTACCGGACACTCTATCTCTCTATCTGCCAGCTCAGGCGGGGGCGACCCTCTCTTAGCCTCGTACAATGCGGCTGCTTCTTGTACCCTGAGGTCGAGAGGAAGTATCCCCGCCAAAGCTAGAGCCGAGTGCAGGGAGACCGTCCGGTAGGATTTGCAGAGCTTCTGAGCGAAGCTTCTCTGGACTGTGTTGAGCTTCTTACGCACTCCAATCTTTTTGGCAGCGGGCGCCCACACAGCTGATGCATAGAGGACAATTGGCTCTATAGTGGCGTTGTACATTAGGCGAATGACGTCCGTGTGCAGCCCCCAGTCAACCTTAGCAGCCTTGGACAGCTGTTTGTAAATGTCCAAGGCTTTCCGGCACTGCAACGCAACGTGCGTGTTGAAGGTGAGCCGGTCGTCAATGGTCAGTCCTAAAATCTTGACCTCTCGCGACATGCCAACACTGACTCCTCCCATGTTCAACTGCGGGGCGTCATACTTCAGTTTCCTGGTGAGTACCATTGCGCAAGTTTTTTGTGGCGCAAACTTCAACTTGTTTCTGACACCCCACTGCCGAACATAGGCAAGCGCTGCGTTCGCATGCCTCGAGACGTCAAGGCCAGTGTCTCCGTCGAACAACATGACGACGTCATCCGCAAAGGCCTGTGCGTATACCCCCATCGCCTCCAGCTCACGCAGCAATGGATCCAAAAGAAGGTCCCATAGGACGGGACCACCGATTGACCCCTGCACACAACCCTTGTTGGTGCTCCTCGTGCATTCCTCCCCGGCGTATCTTACACTGACTTTTCTGCAGTCCAGATAACTATCCAGTAGCCTCCTGATGTTCACCGGGCACTTTTCCTCAGCCAGACGATTTCTGATAGCCGGCCACCATGCGCTATCGAAGGCCCCCTCTATATCCAATGACACTAGGGCAACTAGCTTTTTCAGCTTAATAAGACCCTGGATTCGGTGTATCAGAGTATAGAGGGCGTCCTCGGTACCCTTCTGGGGCATGAAACCGAACTGGCATGTATGTTTGAATATAGTAGATTTGAAGTTTGTAAGGATGTATGATACATCCTTACAAACTTTCGCATTTATAATATTAGTAAGATAGGACTGAATTAAAATTTAAACTGACACAAATGTAACACGCTGTATATTTTTTCCTATTTGGTAGATAATAATTATATGTAAATGAAAGGGTATTTTACATTTTAAAAGATATCTTATTGGGAGCATGTGTCACTCGCTGAGAAATGGCTTTCGAAAGTTAAGTGTCTTTTTTTATCGTAGGTTGGTAGCTATATTTGTAATGCTGTTCCAGTTATTTACTGTGTTCTTGACTTCAGTACATCATACTACTACAATCTGCCAAATTTATTTAATAAATTTTTAACTTTAGCGCTGCAGGATTAAGGCTCAAGATAAATTGGGAAAATTTGTCAGTTTCGGGTAGCTTGATCCGGTTTCGTTTGTACTTTTTACAATTTAAATGTTTGGAGGAAATGAATTTCGTGATGTCCATCTATCTACTTCCCAGACTCACGCAATATTTTTTACAGAATAGGGTAGTTGACTAAAAAAAAACTAATTAGTCCGTCAGTCAGATTTCCAAAAAATACTAGACACGTATTTTTTCTTTTTTCATATAAACAAAAAATGAAGACTACACAGTGCGTTGACAACTCGTGTGACGTCACTGTACGCTACACTTTTTAGCGAGCAGTGACGTCACCAGCCACCACCCTGATCTTTGATGCCTTTTATATTTGTCAATTTTTATAAATTTAATAAAACAAAATATACGTACTAAATACGGACAGACGGAGTAAATAAAATCATTTTTTTTACCCAGGAAACATCCCTATTAATAAAATCAGTGTTCTTGCTAATCGACATCAAATCCTGCGCTAAGACTCAATGAGTGTTTTTATTCAGTAATATTATAAGTGCAGTATGTAAGTATTGAGCTGTGTGCACAGGTGCAGGATAATGTCTAGGCATACCGCATGCGGTATGTGGGTGATGGTCGCACTGTAGCAGGCGGCGGCACCGCGGACCGCGACCACCGACCGACGACCGCCACGGCTGGAGACGAGTTTAAAAATAAATTTACAGCTCGTTCGATTCTCGCCATGGAAAATAACAGATTTATACCAACTCTATTGGTTTTATTTGGTACCATTTGTAGCTTGAGCATATTATATGATATGAATACATATAACCGGTAATCGAACTATGCGTTGTTGAGCCTTATCGAATGTTGATGGTGAGTCATGCCTTTTATTGTTCAAAGAACTGTTTCGATTGTAGTGATGACACGTCGGTACGCTCATTACAAGGATTATTAGTAAGATATGCTTGTAACATGTCACAAAGCAGTAATCAGGGCGTAAATCGAGCGTGGCGCCTCGCCATATTGTATTACAACGAGCCACGAGGTCGCGGTCGAGCGTGTGATACGAAAGGATACCACTAAGGTTAAGCTTTGTAATCTCACGCACAAAGACATTAAGTTTATTACGAGAAATTAACAAGTCCTTTCTACAGCGACCCACAAAACTATTCGCTCCAGTGAAAACGTGCAAATCGATTGCTATTAAAATTGTGACCGTAATGAGTCACTTAGTTGAAAGAAAGTGCTTATCGTTGTAAAGCGTTTTAACTTATCTTTATTTCGCTATGCGTGTTGGCAGGCAGTCCTATTGTTTAAATGTTTTGCAATTGCTTCTATAACTTTTGGCAGATTTAAATAAATATATGTATATGGTCGCTCGTAAACACTGTATTAATCTTATATCTTTTGTATCCAGTTCAACATGTGAAGTAGTGATCCATGAACATGATCGTTTCAGTGAATGTGTACTCGACTGTACAGCGCCATATGGCACCGGCGGTTGCCGACGGAGTCATACCCATAAAAAGGTTTATGGAGCTTTTAGGTTACACGCCGGCAAAGGTCGTGCATCAACATGTACCCCAATGATTAACGATATTCTTTTGAGGGAGCATTTAGAGAGCTCATGGTTTGAGAACACATGAGTAGGTACCATCATTATAGGTATCAATAGACATTTTCTCTACATAGCAACAGGAAAAGATAAACCTATACAATAATTTCTTAAGGATTTTAAGTCAAAAATACCTGGTCCATCTGGATTTATAACCAGTATCTAAATTCAGTTTCATTGAGTCTCCTACTGAGTCTATACGAATTATGTATAAGGATTAATTAGTAAGTGTTGAAGTGCCTTCAGGCGAGACAGTCATGAATAAATATGGATTACTAACAGGAGCACAGAACGTCTGCACTTCTAAACAAACTGGAGTATTGCGTGCTATGTTGAAGTTTATTGGTGTTTTTAATAAAGATTTATTTGCCAACTGACTGACTCGCCGGTCGTTTAACTTTTTTTTTTTAAATTAATTGTGTCCAGCCCACATATTGAGTGCTCGTTGCTACTCACGTTAATTTGTATAGTCGAAGCTGGTACATTAGGACTGGTAAGCACGTGGGCATCCAAGGTGAAGGTCGTTCGCGAAGGCCTTATGTAATTGAAATTCAACAGATATTTTCCAATACCCAAGACATAAAGTACACAACAAAGCGAATGTGAGTGAAGCTTACTTATCATGACCTCGCTTTGATCATGTTATATGTATGTCATTTCTAAACCAGCAGTCAGGCAAATGGCTGTTTTATAAAGTTAACTCACAAAGAAATTCGGGAACTTTAATAGCTGTTTCATTTATGAAGAGTCAACCTTGTGACATGATAAGCCCCAAAAGTGAGTCTCTAAACTATCTAATTATTGATGCTTTGTCGACTGCAAATTCCAACCTGAATATTGGGAAAACGTCCCACGAAACATCACCTAAAAATATAACGGAAAAGCTGAGTTGAGTTGTTTACTGTTTTTAAATGTATCAAGTAAATCTATTTTTATACTTCAGTTTTCTTGAAGAAATACTTTTAATGCTGAATCATTGGAGAGGGCTTCAGTCAAAATTATAATCACACGTAGTAAAAATTGTAGTTGGTTTAGTCAGTTCTTATGCCTTTAAGCTGAATAAGCGTGTTAAACTAAGTGATTCGTGTAGCGCCAAGTCGAGTGGTCTAATCAGATTAGTTGACATTACTCTAAACGTTTCCCCTTTTTGCTTTAAACGTCCCGTTTGTCCATCGCAGGTTTCTTACTAGAATTTAGACTACTTTTTTCTGAATTCTTGATGTGGTTATTCCCCGTTGGTTAGCATTTAAAACCGTATGCCGTAATAATTACACGAGAAGATACGTAATAAATAAAAAAAATCCTTTGGATAATGACGGCTGAATCTGCTTGTTTAATAAAATACAATAATCGAGAAGGTCCCGAGTTATTTTATATATTTTAATTAACTCCTGTTTTTCGCAAATTGGTACATAATGATGTTAATAATATTAGCAGAGGATAAATAGTTAGAGGAAACCTAAATATACGTAATAAATATAAACCGACAGAAGGTCGGAATGACATCCTTCAGTGATACGTGGCCTACCGTGGCGTCAGCGGTGTTAACAGAGGGATGTGTCAGATCCAGCAACAAGATTTTCTATATTAATACATGAATATTAAACAGGCCTTACTACACACCGGATATATTATTCGTTGGGAGACGGATGTGGCAACATTTGCATGCACGTCGCGTACGCAGGACAATGCATGCTTGCTGAGGAGTGCGGAGCTCCCGAAAGGTTCTTACAACCAGAATATATTACAATAGTGTAAAACTCAGTTTTATAGCGCACAAAGTTTTGTGAATTCTTCAATAAGTATAATTTTAATTTAAATCCTTCATATAAAATGAATAATTAATATGAAATATTATTAGGTAAATAGGTATGCCATATTCAATTAATTATAAATACCTAGGTATTGTTGTTTATCGAAAACAGTTCATTAACAATGGAATATTTACGTGCACAGGGCTAATTAATTCGATTCGTATAAATAACATGGTATTTACTAATTGTGTAATTCTGTTACACGGACGTTTGTTTTAAGAATTTGTCATAAATCGAGATGCTAGACGTTCCTAAACGTAAAATAAAATAAGGTGGGTACAACTGAGAGAAAGGCTGAGTAAAGAGCGCAAGAGCGAAAATAAATACTCTTTTTACATTATCAGCCACACACTAATGTGTTGAAAGATATCGAATATAGGTATCCTCTGATAGTAAATGCCAGCAAAGTATGGGTTTGGTTGAGCCAGGCCAGATAGTGCTGATTAAGATGTGAAGTTTGTTGATTACACCGCGCTATCACTGATATCCCCGTATCAGATTGCGTTATCAATATTGGATACTATACAGTGCGCCACATATACACATATATCAGCCAAGTTGAAGGCGGTTCATTCGGTCCAAAATGTCCAAATGCAACGGCTTCAAAGTTCGGAGTATTCTTTTAACTTTTGGTAGAATAAGAATCGGTAGAATAGCCAATCAATAATAGCTATTGCCCATTAGGCTTTTTTTTGGCCGTATAGGACCCTGCAAACAATAATTTGATGCAGAAGGTTCTGCTTAAATATCAAAGGGCTTTCCCTTGAAAACGGTGCCAAGTTTTAAATAACATGCCAGTGTACACGATGAATGAAAGCTGGCCACCTTCCAAACTATTTCAGAGAAAATATTTTCCAGCGTTTTCTAATAAACGACACACATACTGTATCTACCTACATAAAAAATGTAGACGTATAGAGTGGCTGTCAAAGGAGGTAATTTGATGAAGTGATAACATTGGTGATAGGAGTGGATTAGGAATATCAAACCCAAGTTCGAAAGCTATCATTTATGGCAACTTCAATAGGTATACGTACTCATTAGACCAGTCAACTAAAATTGGGCGAATGGCCTGCTGTCATCGTGTTAAACGATATACTTAGAACCATATCATTGACTCACTTTTCGAGCTAAATCTATGAGTCGATAATTTTGATGTCATTGTTATCCTAGAATGCAAGTATAGTATTCTTTACAGAAGATAGCGGCGAGGTCGTATGTAGGGCAGCAGTCGTTAGTGGCCGAGTCGCGCCGCGCTCCCGCCCGCTGTTACAGCTACGATCTTGGCCTCAAATCCTGACCGGTTACCTTCTTTGGCAGCGACCGGTTTAACAGACCAAGTTCTTTGTGGAAAAGTTTACTCTCTAACACTCATTATTTGCGTTAGGGTATAACGTTACAAAGCAGATGTATCGTTGGATGAACTATCAGGATTTATCGTGACGGATGTGTGAATAATCAGAGACAAACGTGGTTTTCTGAGAAGTAATAATTTATGAGTGAGTAATAAATAATAATGGAGTCAGCCATTATCTACTTTCACGTCTCTATTAATCACGGAATATGGGTGTATTGGCATCTTTCCTGGCGCTGTCGGTGGCGCGCTGGCGGAGGTGGTGAGTCAGCGAAGGCGACACTCATGCAGGGTGAGCGCGCCGTGATTCACTGACGGACGGCAGCGCCGCCATACTACAGCACGCCATACCTTGCCCCTCGCCATACTATTATGCACATATTTATGTCGCAGGTAACAGAATCGCCATTGTGTGCTATTCACTATTGTGCAGCCGAACTTTTTAGGTCCCCGTAAGCGATTGTTAACGCCTTATTGTTACAAGGCTCGAATGTGCCGGTTTATTTAGACTGCAATAATAACAGGATTCTAAGCCCACAGACCAGTTTAATTCAAATTGTTATGTTTATGCATTATGAATACATTAATGTCTTGAGTCATGCCTGCAGCACGGTGTGTCAATTAAAATTTTAATTGTCTAGATTCTAGGTTCCGAGTTGCTTTGTTACATCTGAATCTACACAGAAAGGTAGGCAATCTGCGGGTATTGTTTCTCAAACTGACACAGTCTACTTGATTTTATTTGACTGCACACTCGGAGCCGGAGCACTGTCGGTCAACTTCTACTATCATCTTTATTTATATAGGTATGTACATCATATTGCTGATTTATTATCTTTATCTATTGATAGTTTTTGTTCAGTCCTAGGTACATTGCTCGCGTTTGTTGGCAACTTCGAGTAGGTAAGTAGGCACCTATTTAGGTAGGTTTCTTTTTAACTAATTTAAGTTAAAGTGATGGAAGTAGGTAATGTCTAATTAGGGATAATTGCTAAGATCCAGCATTTTTAGTTGTTCTATAACTCTTTACATGTATGTACCTATTGTTAAGTACGAGTATGTTCCTACATTAAAACTACACGTGTTTTAATACGCAGATGTGTCCTATGTGCGCAGAATAAAATGGCATGGAGACATGGAGTCCTTACAGTAAATACTTTTTTGTACAACTTAACATAGGTTAGGTATCACAATGTAGATTACTTATCATATTTATTGAACAAAGTCATTGTGATTTTGTTAAAAGCTTAAATGAAGATTTATTGTAGGTAAGAGACACGCCAAGATAGAACACATTACAAAGCCAAACGGAAAATATGTATGTCTTGTCTTAAATCGATACACACATACATAGTTTTTGTTCCTCATAAAGTAAACAGCTATTTAGACACGTCCGCGGTTGTTTCTACCGCGCGGGAATTAGTCACACAAATATCACTAACGACCAACCGCAACCACTAACGCCATCTATTAGCAATACTCGTGAACAAATTGAAATCTAACGGTCAAATTAAAACAGGTCTTTGTAACAAAAACATGATACGTAACTAAATGTTGGTAGGTTTAATCTTAATTAGTGCTTTAATTTATCATTTTAGAAAATCTAACTCTAATTTGGCTGAAGTAATTAACTTATTCTGCACAGTGCACACTTAATAAAAATTTCAGGCAAGGATTATTTGGCACCCAACTAGAGAATGATTTAGTTAATACCTATAAGATCTCTTATCTGAAATAAGTAACGGATTAATTACCAAGATCAATGCCGGTTATAACATCCAATTATATAACATTGATAGATCAGAATAGCGAAAATTTTAACTTTTTAATAATTCTTCACAGTAAAACAACTTTTTGTCATCATGATGAATGACTGAAACTTGGATGATAGCGTTTATAAAATAAACATATTTACACATATTTGATTAGAGGACACTCAAGATCATGAGTTTCAGTTTTAATAGATGAACAATTTTTGGCAATAATCCAACTAATATGTAACGGTTATGTAATATCCAATTTTATCGTTTACCTTGTTGTTTGTTAAATATTATAAGGTTAATGGCACCTTATTCAGGTCGTTTGAATGATGTCATGAATGGAATTCTTTACTGCGGGCGTGACCATGAAATGTTTTAATATAGAACCTTTATAGATTGGGATTAATATTTCACCGAAATATCTAAAATAAATACTTCTAACTGCAAAATTATTCCAATCTGGAGGAATCAATTTCAGACATTCCTCCCTACCTCCGCCGCGTAGTAGGGGCTTATCTGGAGGATAGATGCGTCATCTATCGGGGACGTGACGCTGCCGGTCGGCACCAAATGTCGTGCGGTGTTCCACAGGGATCGGTCTTGGGACCGCTCCTGTGGAACATCGGCTACGACTGGGTGCTGAGAGGCAAGCTGCCGTCGGGCGCCGACTTAACGTGTTATGCGGACGACACGCTTGTAGTGACAAGCGTGTCGTCTGGGCAGTGGCCCAGGGGAGCTCGCACAGGGAAGCGATGTTGATAGCCACGGCTGCGGTGTCACAGGTGGTGACCGGCATCCGGCGCCTGGGCCTGGAGGTGGCCCTTGCCAAGTCGGAGGCCATGGTTTTCCATGGCCCCCGGCGTGCGCCGGCGCCGGGATCACATATCGCGGTCAGTGGGGCCCGGATAGCTGTCGAGTCCACCATGAAGTATCTGGGATTGGTGCTCGACAGCCGATGGGAATTCGGACCCCACTTCCGGCGGCTGGCGCCCAAGCTTATGGGTGCAGCAGGCGCGTTGTCAACGTTGCTTCCCAACATGGGGGGCCCGAGCGCCGCCTGTAAGCGGTTGTACATGGGAATCGTGCGATCCATGGCCCTGTATGGGGCCCCTGTGTGGGCGATGGACCTGACGGCCGGAACACTCGCCATTCTGCGCAAGCCGCAGAGGGCGATGGCTGTCAGGGTCGTCCGCGGTTATCGCACGATTTCCTACGAGGAAAGGGCTGGCCGGATCCCCGCCCTGGGACCTAGAGGCGAAAGTACTCGCGTCATTGTACCGATGGCGCAAGGAAGAGCGGACACGGGGCTTCAGTCCGGCGCAGCGGCAGATCGAGCTGCGTCGAGAGGAGCTCCGTCAGGTCCTGGTGGCGGACTGACGGCAGAGGCTCATGCGCTCTACCGCCGGCCTCGCTACCGTCGAGGCGATCCGGCCAGTACTCGACGACTGGCTCGGGAGAAGGCACGGCTCCCTGTCGTTCAGGGTGACGCAGGTACTGTCGGGGCACGGCTGCTTCGGCAAGTACCTGCGTCGCTTAGGCAGAGAGCCGGACGCTCGGTGCCACCACTGCGTCCAATACGGGGAGGACACGGCGCAGCACACGCTCTCCGAGTGTGTATCTTGGGAGGAGCAGCGCCGTGTCCTCACAAATGAAGTAGGAACCTGTAGAACCTGTCGCTGCCGGCAGTAGTGCGGAGGATGGTCGGTAGCACAGTGTCGTGGGACGCGGTGGTGTCCTTCTGCGAGGACGTGATGTCGCAGAAGGAAGCTGTGGAACGGAAGGGAGATCTCAACTCCCTTCCCGGGCCGCAGAAGACGCACCGGGCGTCGAGGAAGGGCGGATAACGCCTTCTTCCGCCCCCCATGAATGGGCCCAGGGACGAAGGACATGGGGACGTCCCCGCCCCCTATAACACCCCACTACCCCGTGCAGGAGACGAGGCCCGGACAGACCGGGCCAGCACGAGAGTGTGGGGCCGTGGAAGAATTTAGACTCCCACGGACCCACGCGCGCTCATGCGCGTGCGTCGCCCATCCCAGGGCGGCGGACATCCTATGAGGATTTCCACCCCGAAAAAAAAAGAAAATAAGGTATATATACTCGTCAACAACTTCGAGTGCAGAGCAACCAACTAGAATTGGAGTGGGTTCGACATGATCTTCGTCTTCTCCATGTTCATCTTTAGTCCCACTTGTTGGGAAGCTCTGCTGAGATCATTAAGCATTTTGCCCAAGTCTTCCAGGGTCTCAGCCATGACCACGATATCATCTGCAAAACGTAGATTAGTGATGTACTCGCCGTTGATGTTGATGCCAAGTCCTTTCCAGTCCAGGAGCTTGAAGACATCTTCCAACGCCGCAGTGAACAATTTCGGAGATATGACATCTCCTTTTCTCACTCCACGTTGCAGTTGGATCGGTTTCGAGTCCTGATCCTGGAGACACACTGACTTGGTGGCGTTTTTGTACAAACACTTTATCACCTCAATGTATCGACGATGGTCAATTTGGCACCGCTGGAGAGACTGTAGCACCGCCCAAGTCTCAATCGAATCGAAGGTCTTCTCATAGTCCACAAACGCCAAGCATAGTGGTTTGTTATACTCCTCGGACTTCTGTATAACTTGCCGCAGCGTATGTATGTGGTCTATGGTGCTAAAGCCTTTTCGGAAGCCTGCTTGTTCGGGAGATACTTACCTACTTATACATTATTGCAAGTAGGTACATAAAGAGTATGTCTTATACCTACTCAATATTTCGCCTTCAAATTCTGAGTAGGACGTGTTATTAATTAACATTGTGCCATTTTACACTATAAGATGAGTAATTGTTTGCCTATTCTATGAATAAATGATAAGATATGTAGACCTGTGAAGAACCTTAAATAGAGACGCAAATTAAAACTCATTTAATACCTAATGATATATAATTACTTATGATTTTCTTAAACATTATATACAAATTAGTGGGTATCAAGTACCTAATCGTTTTGTATTTGTGTATCAGTACTAATAAGAAACTCATTTTATCTGTAATTATGGTACCCAGTACCTACTTATAACTTGAAATTATTGTTTTCTAACACTGCCTGTGGTTTGTATTTGTAGTAGGGAACTTTGTCTGTAACTAGTTTTGTTTGGATTGCTGTGATTGATTAATCTAAGTGATTGGTGGATTATTGCAGCAACTTGGTCGTGGCGGTGTTTATAGTCGGTTTGGGCTATGGCTCTACATGCATGGTAAGCAGTAATACAATCGTTGATGATAAAGCGCGCTAGTTTATTAAGAATAAGAGCCTGTTCACTCTAGCCTTGAAGACACTTAAATTGTAGTCCGACGGAAACACAGCCGCTAGCAAATTGTTCCAGGCCCTCGATGTACGCGATATAAAAGAAGAGGCGAAACGGTTTGTCGGGATCGTAGTGGGGTTAACAACGCAAGGGTTCATGGATACTCGCTGTACGCCGGGTTGTCCGAAGATGGAACTGAGATGGGGGAATTAAATCATGCAATTCCCTCGCACACTCTCCAAAATGCGTCCTTTAGAACACCGACAGGCTGGCTACTCTTCGCCTGTGCTCCAAGCTTTGGCTTTGGACTTTACATAGAGCCATTGCCTATCTGATCTCTCTATCATGATTAACTTAGCATAAGGAAATGCTTGTGACCAAATTCGATGTTAATAGCGGTGATAATTTGTAAATTGCATTTCTGTCTTTCTCAGGGTTTGATGTTATTTTTTTAATATTCAATCCCACCTGATGGTAAGCAGTGATACAATCGTTAAGAGCCCCATTCATTAAAAAAAACTGAGTGAATAGGAAGGAAGACAGCAGCTCAGCGAGGTGATGCAATGTTAAACCCAACAACACGACCAACGATACTGCGCCAGAGGGAGATTGATCTGGAAGCACTCCACAACCAAACTCGGGACACAACAACATTTGGCGCATCGTACTGGGCACACATCGCAACACAACTGCTCAGCCCCGTCCTCCGTACGGCTTCACCAGACATCATGCCGGAACACGACGAATCGCTTGGCGGCAAGACTTTGTCTGGTGGGTTGTAACTTCTGCCGACAACCGATGTTATGGCCTACCACCGAGGAAAACTGTTAACTCTGTTGGTTTTGTCAAATTTCTCTATTGGTGTTGTATCCTATTGCGCAGCTTGGTCCGAAGTTCCGCACTCGTCTATCCCCTTCGGAAAACAGACCCGATCAGCTTACATAGTTAATTCACATAGATGATCTAGCTAGTCATGTTAAAATTGTTGATTTTAAGTAGAGGCAGCCAGTATTAACCTATAAATTAAACAAAATTAGTTGCATTTACTCACCTTTTCGTATTAGTAAGCTGGTAACCCTGCGAAGCGCTTCTCTGGGTGACTTCTGGAAGAACTTAGGCGTCAGGTTTGGCGGCAGGGTTAGGGGTTTGCGGGCTGCGCTACCCTCCCAAGCCACGGGGTGCTCCACCGCCATCTTGGTCGAAGCTGTTAGTCGGTCCAGGTGCTCCGTTGAAGCGGGCCTGCCAGCAAGCAGACTGGTTAGAGTGCAGGTCAATGGGACTTTAGAACGTTAATAAATTAATTTCGAATTATTTAACAAGCACAGCATAATGGTGTATTGAGAATTTGGATTGTATTTGATGTAAGTAAATAAGGCGGGTACCTACAACCTAGATTAGCCGCTAAACAAATGAAACAACTGCTTAGGGCATCACGTCGCAGGGGGCACAATAAACAGCACCAATAAAATTTACAAGCAAATGAAAAACAAGCCCGTTTGAACACCACGCGTATTGTGGACTGGTGATGTTATTGCGATAACATCGGAAAGGCTCTATATGCGGCCAATTTCACAATAATGCATTTTAACTATGGTTTGAAAGGCTACATGTTTGTAACGAGTTACCTACTTGTATATGATAAGTGGAGGATACAAGTATAATACTATAAAGGTTGTCTGTAAAAGATCGCTCTTAGTGATAATACCGCCCATTGTGTCAACGTCGGTTTAATATCAAAATCCTATCACGGTGCTATCTCTTCAATGAGTGTCGAAGTGGGCCGACAATTTTACTTTGAACAAATTTGAGTGAATATTTCGTACGTGGAATTATAGAATTTAATTTCGGTTCTATTTTGTTGGTTTTCAGAACTCCCTTTGTAAAAATTTTAGATTTGTGTTCTGTAGTCTATATGGTGTAGGTACATATTCTTCTTCTTCTTCAGCCTATAGATGTCCACTGCTGGACAAAGGCCTTCCCCAAGGCTTTCCACAATGACCGGTCTTGTGCTGCCCGCATCCATCGGCTTCCCGCGACCCACCTTGTTGGGGGCCTCCCTACCCTGCGTCCTCCAGTACGTGGCCACCACTCCAGAACCTTACTGCCCCATCGGCCATCGGTTCTACGAGCAATGTGCCCTGCCCACTGACACTTAAGTTTAGCGAGTCGAAGAGCTATGTCGGTGACTTTGGTTCTTTTGCGGATCTCCTCATTTCTAATTCGATCACGCAGAGAAACTCCGAGCATAGCTCTTGTGTAGGTACATAATAAAAAGTTTTTTTTTTGTTTTGTTGATTATAAACTAGCGCTTGACTGCAATCCTGCCTGTTGGTAAGCAGTGATGCAATCGTTGATGGTAAAGCGCGCTAGTTTATTAAGCCCATTCACTTAAAAAACTTAGTGAATAGGAAGGAAGACGGCAGTTGAGCAAGGTGGTGCAAAGTTAAACCCAACAACACGACCAACAATGCTGCGCCAGAGGGAGATTGATGTGGAGTGTGTGTGGAGACCCTCCACAACTAAACTCCCGACACAACAACATTTGACGCATCGTACCCGGCACACATCGCAACACAACTGCTCAGACCCGTCCTCCGTACGGCTTCACCAGAACACACGAATCGCTTGGCGGCAAGACTTTGTCGGGTGAGTGGTAACTTCTGCCGGCAGCCGATGTTATGGCCTACCACCGAGCCACCGAGCAAGTATTCTATTCTTTAGAGAACATTATGTTTATTACTACCAAATTGGTATTGCTTATTGTCTGATGGCATGGCGGTGCACAGCACCTACGAGCCGAATGACTAAACATAACTAATTTAATTATTTCCTTCCGGTAGACTACGAAACAAAGTATTTTTTTCCTATAAATTAAACACACGCAATAAGAATATACTACTGTTTGGTGCAATAAACGTGCCTTATTAGGGTAACATCGTACTCATCGATACTTAGGTTTATTTCACTAGACAGTTGGTATTTATTTATTTGTCTTTGTTGCTGCTGGACCTTCGTTTTTAGTTAAATCAGACAAACTATTAAAATTCACTCCTGACGTTCGGCCACAACGACTATTTTAAATTTAAAACACAGAAGTATTTTTACGTTCTTACATAAAAATATTGCACTTAATACATCAGGCCACTCCTGACGACATTTAAATAGTTTGTATTAAATATAAGGTTAATCGATGAGTATCCATTCATGCTACAACTTGATTCTCCATTTTCATGGGGAGTCAAATTGTAGCATGGTTCCAGTTCTGGTGTTGCATACCTGTGTCTCTGGCGAGGGTACCAGCCACGGGGCGGGCCACCAAGCCGTAGCAAGTCGGCACCAGTGCAGACGCCGGTCGCGCCCATCACCGAACCGCGCCCGTAGCCGCCTAGTGTCACAGAGCTCCCTGTTCACACGAAAACGATATATTAATTAAATAATTGGTATCTAGAAATACGTTGGGCTTCTTTTTTTGTTGTAAAAAGCAGGTAAGTACTGAAATGAGAGACATTGCGATCATTTAATCATATAACTTCAAAAGAGTCAAGTGGTGACAGTTTTGCCTGCCCTTATGACTGACCATAAGCTTATAGGTTAAGTGACAGGAATGGGAATATACGTTAGGTACGGTTATAAGAAAAGTCGGTACCAGCAACGAGCTGTATTGACTGATGAACTGTCTGGAGATTGCCGAATTGAAGCTACATCGAGTGTTTGGTCAGTCGTAATTCTCCGACCGCTGACCAACTATGAGTTAGGTAGTCATTTCTTATACTGCTGAATCTATTTTATATATTTTTATAATATATTTTTACCAAAAAGTGTTTGTGAACACCTAATTTGAATAGTTGTAAAATTCCTATCATACATAAAAAAACTTACGACATAGCTTAATATATTATGTCTGTACAACGACACATAGATATGTTTTTATTTGAGGTTCAAACCATATATCAGTTTAGGTCAGTTGTGTGATCCTGTTTAACACAAGTGGTCACGTTCGTTATAGCTAGCTGGCCACATAACTACATCATGATCATCATCATCATCATCAAACTTTTATAGTCCCACTGCTGGGCACAGGTCTCCCCTCATGGCACAGGTCTCCCATAACTACATATTTTAATCATAATACCGGGTTGCTGCAACAAAGCGTATCTCTTGTTTCCTTATTTAATCGGTGCTATATACTGTCAGAAGGGAATCTCAGGCGGTAAATGGACCTAGGACCTGTGCATACATAAAGGACAACAAGTCTATTAGTTATAGTTGTTAACACCGCAATATGGCTTACTAAGTTATAAATATAAGGTTAAAAATTCAATAAAAAGCTAACCGTTTTGGTTTCCTTTTTTTTTGGTCTTGCATGCTATTTTTTCGGTAAAATGGAAGGTGCCTAGCGGTAAATACTTGAATTACAGAATTTAATATTTTAGACTGCGAGACTTTTAGTATGGTCAGACGAAACAGGTTATTTCCGACCGGCCGTAAATACCTAAATAATATCGCCATTTCAGCTCTCAAATAAGAAATAATATTATAATCATATACACAAGCGTATATACGTGACGTAATGTTGTTATACTATGAAGTTTAATAAAGGATAGGAGCACAGTACTGGAAACATAAACATTATTCTGATATTACTATTATCAAGCTGCACAACAGCAAGTATGACATCATACATATGAACAATTGTAGTTTTTGTATATGTATTATTATTATTGCTTGCCAAGTTAATAGGCAATTTGCTCAACTTGTACTATCTACATGTAAATTACTTGTTTGTTCACTAGTTAGATAAAGGGACTTCTAATTATATAAATGTTATTAATGAACATTGTGATTAGCATAGTTTTTTTTTATAAACATGATACTCACGTGAAGCAAAGTAATAAAACTAATCGAACTACCTATTAAATAATTATTATTATATATTTAGTTTTATATTAAATCTAAATGTTCGTGGGGCTATGTGATAATAGCCTGTTTGGTTCGTGCATGGGTGTCCATCCATAACATATGTCTCGGACCATAACAAACAGGCACGTACGCCTCCGGGACTCCCGTTCCCTCACGCGCTCCGCCTCCTCCTTTGCTAGCATTACTGCTTCGCAGAAGGTGGTGACGGCCTGCCATGCACTCTCACTCGGGACCATGGCTTGGACTAGGGTCGGACGCGAGAGATTGCCGCCGATCGCCGCCACGAGAACACGGCGGTGCTCTACCCAAGCCGGGCAGACCTCCACCGTATGTTCCACCATGTCCTCAGGGCAATCCACATAATGGTGACACCCTGGCGTTTCCGGTGAGGATCTGCGTCAGATGGAAGATGAGGGCGCCGTGTCGGCTCTCTAGCCGCTCCTCAAAGAGTGGACTTACCGCCCCTATTGTAGCGTGCCGTTTACAGCCCGAGGGACAAAACTCGTAATTTTAAGAAGGGCTACAGTATTATTTTTCTCAATTTGTACAAAATACCTTTTATTTCTCTACATTTTTGACAAATTTTCGTCATTTGTCTATCGCCGAGATAAGGTTGCGACTAGATTATGAGCCAAATAAAAAACCCAAAATAAGCACAAAACCTGGTTTCGCTTGAAGACTAAACGTTTCTCAATAAGTGTCAAAAGTTGGGAACTTGGGGACGGTCTTTTAAGAAAACACCTTGATCAGATCACAGCATGGTTTTAGTTGGGCTGTACAAGTTTTAAGAGATCCTTATTTACAAGTAAACGTGCATCTAGTTTTAACCTAATGGAATAACCGATAACTTTGGCAAATTCCACAGAAAATCGATGTATAATAATTGTTCGATAAAACCTTATAGGCTGGAGACATACTTCTCTTTCGGTGACAGTAAAAGGTAGAGATTTGTAAGATTGAAAAAGAAAATAAAAAAGAAAATGTTAAAATTTAAATATGCCAAATATTTGGCGGCTGCTACGAAAGTGCTACGAGAAGGCTACGACGTCGTAGAAAGTAACATTTTAATCTTTGTTGCTTCTACTAACTACTCTTATACATGCCGCTTTCGAATCTTGAATAAGTTTTTGATAGACGTCATGGTGACAAATATTCTGTGACAACATCTACCTATTATGGTTAATTTAGCTCGGTTCCAGACAGAAGCGGAGATAGACAGAATGCCCTATTATACTTAATATGAGGGTCTACTGGGGAACTGGAGGTTAATAATTAATTAACTTACAGTTCCGTATGCTAAAATAATGTGCGGCTAAGAATATAATTATTATATTGTTGGCCGAAATATTATTTTACATAATTGGTACTAATGTTGCTACGAATATGCTACGAGAGTGCTACGAGAGTGCTACGATACCGTTGTCGGGCCTTTTTTGACCTTGTCATAAACTTTACACGATAGTAACTATTGATACTTCACTCCTGAATTTACACTAGCAGATTGAGATTAAACTATCCAAGAGATGACTAGGCACTTGAAGCCCGTAAACGTGTTCGTTCGCTGAGCGGTAGGTAAAAATGCCACAAAAAAATGAAAATGACCATAATAGGGTTGACTAAAAAAAAAAAGAAACTAATTAGTCCGTCAGTCATATTTCCAAAAAATACTAGATATGTATTTATTTCTTTTTTCATATAACCAAAAAATGAAGACAACACAGCGCGTTGAAAACTCGTGTGACGTCACTGCACGCTACACTTTTAGCGACCAGTGACGTCACCATTGATGCCTTTTATATTTGTCAATTTTTATTGATTTCATAAAACAAAATATACGTATCCAATATTTTTCTATAATCTGAATGACGGACTAAATAGAATCATTTTTTTTTACCCAGGAAAGATCCCTATTGCCGCGATCTAGATCATTTCTTTCTAATGAAAGTCTCCTTTTTTATTAGTAACCATCGTCAATAAAATCCTTATCCAACAGCCTCAGGGCTGTTGGATAAGGATTTTATTGACGTCAGTACTCCACTGTGTTTCAATGGTTTTTAGTCAAACATGGCAGGAGTATTTACAGTTTCTCTGTCCAACAAGAGACCTTTTATATTAGTCAAATAAACTACAGCCTGAGAGTATACATATATGAAACATAGAAACATCATCTGCTTAGCTTTTTCACTACTACTTTGGAGTTTAACCAGCCGCTGACTCCTAGTATCTTATTTGAAGATATTCGCGCCGATTCTGTTGTTCACAAACTAAACTAATTTTAAGTTATGTGCATCTTTATCTTTCCATATCGTTAAGAAAAGGATAAAAGATAACATTTTAAATAATCCTGTCAAATTAAGATACTCCATAGACAATTTAGACGCGATTATAAACATGGCGACTAAAAATACGCCAGTTACGCCAGGAGCGCACTAATTTGACAGGTCTAAACTGACATTTTATCTTCTGTCCTTTTCTTAATAAAATAGAAAGAAGAAGATGCACTGTACTAAAATTTAATTTAGTTTGTGAAGAAGGGAATCGGGGCTACTGTTTATCTAACCATTTTTAAAATAAAATATAAACTAGCGCTTGACCGCAATCCCGCTTGATGGTAAGCAGTGATGCAATCGTTGATGGTAAAGCGCGCTATTTTATTAAGAGCCTATTCATTCTAGCCTTGAAGACACTTAAATTGTTGTCTGACGGAAACACCGCCGCTGGCAAATTGTTCCAGTGCCACGATGTATGCGGTATAAAAGACGAGGGGAAACGCTTCGTTCGGATCGTTGCGGTCTCAACAACGTAAGGGTGGAAACTCGCCGTTCGACGGATCGTCCGATGATGGAATGGAGATGAGGGAATTAATCATGCAATTCCTTCGCACACTCTCCAAAATGCATCCTATACAACACCGACAGTTTTGAGTTAAATCTGAGTCGCCAATTAGCCTCTTCGCATGCCTCTCCACTGAATCTAAAGTGGCAGTTTGTAGCACCAGCCCAAATGTGGCTAGTCACGGACCTTTGCTATAACGTCAAGTTTCTTGGCAGCTACCCTGGCCTTGGACCCAATGAACCACCCAAAGTTCAGGTTCGAGGAAATCTCAACTACCAAAAGCGGTCGGTGCACTCCAAGGATACATTCCGAAAAGTAGGAGCCAAGGTGAACGGGCTTCTTTTGGCGATGAATAGTCACGTTTGTGTTTTGGCGGCATTGACTGCTACATGATTGGCGTAGTGCAACATTCGTACGCTCTACCATAGCCTCTCTTTCGGACCGGATTGATTACCAACTAGCCCGAGCATCCGGCAGGTATCTCTCCACAACTGTGCTGTAATTTGCATACCCATAGATACAGATCGTTAATATGCAGCAGGAACAAAGTTGCAGAGAGAACAGACCCCTGAGGAACACCGGCATTAGTCGACATAGGTTCCGATGACCATCCGTCGACAACAACTCGAAGGGGAACTGGCAATAGGATAGTTAAAAGCTTCTTTAGCGAAACTGGTGCTCAGAATTTCGAACATGTGCCTTGAAGAACGAACAACATGATTATAATAAATAGTTCCTGACCTATCGATTGTATTGAATTCATGGTGTTGTTCCGGGGAGGTCCGGTAGAAGTTCTCGGTGGGGTGCGCGGCACGTCGCATCCCCGTGCGAACACCGGCGTCTCCGGTAGGCTGGCTGACGTCTGCAGGGGCCCGCGGCCTGATGCTGCAGCTTCGCGGTTCTGGCGCTGCAGGGTCCTTCGTCTGGCGCCACTCGCTCCGATATCTAAAAGTTTTTAAGGATGGGTTCTTCAGAAATTGAATGGAAGGTACGGGCGTGAATCGTGATATTTTTACTGATAATTCAACTTCGCATAGTCAAGTTTAATCTTTGGTAAATCTGACACTGACCAATTTTAACTCTAGCTTAGTATTGCCAGTAGCCAGTAGCTCCGAAAAGACGGCGTCGTTTATCGATTGCTGTTTAAAGTATTATATATGGATATATTATAATATGGATATTTTTAGAGTCAGGTCCTAACCTGACTCTAAAAATATAAAGTATTTTCTGCACACACATAATGCAGAAAATACTTTGATTGTCAAGTGGGGTGTCACCTATTCGATTGGCAAGTCTTCCAGAATAGGTACCCCACCTATTCTGAAAGTTTAGGTTATGGATTTTATACGAGTAGATTATATGACTTGAGACGGTTATATGACTTCTTATAAATGTTTAATTATTACAATGCATAAATATTGTTTGTAAGCTGTCACGCCGTTTATGCCTGAAGACTTTTATTTAGGTAATACGTTTTTTTCTTAGTTACATTTCTATTTTTAGTAATGTATTCGCTCTTTTTTGGCTTTGCTGATATATTGACATGGCTAGTTGGGATATGGTAAATAATTTTTTAACACCCTTGCTCGTAAAGCTGATGTAATCCCACCGGTTTTAAATATGTAAAGCGGGCCCTAACAAACGCGTGTGTTATCAAAGCAAATAGTTAAGTTATAGTCCATACAAATTCCATAACAGCATTATTTGTCATTTCAAATAATAATGGAACTGATCGCCGCCGCGTGGCTCTAGCCAGTGAGCAGCGCGCTGTTCCATATTTGAAATGGCAAATAATAATACTAATGGCGGGAAAGCAACAGTGTGCATTCACATATTGAGTTTATTTAAAATAACTGATGTCCTATTTGAAATAAACAAATTTGTATTTGTTTGTATTTAAATGAGTATTTGTAAAAAAAAACAGTTTATTCGGTAATTTAAAAACTTGACTGCATGCTCTAGCATCTTTGCCAACATTTTCACGCAGCTACGGCAGAAAATAAACCTCGCGCCATTTTTCTCAAATTTTCTTTTCTTTGTACTTGTATTCTGAATATCTTTTTTTCTGTTTCCTCGCAAGTGTGTTAAAAAATGTCGTACGATATACGTGCGTATTGGTTATAACATGCTCGGCTCAATAGGCTATTTGACAGTATTCAATTATTTGTGATTTTTTGCTTTAATTGCATTAAATGAGGGTTCTTTATATCATTTACAAGAGTTTTAATAAAAAATAATAACAATTATTATATCCAAAACACAAAAATATGTTTGGCTTTTTGTTTCTCGCGCCACACATTGTGAAACGATCCGGATTGGCTAATGTCGCGATGACGTCATACGCTTGTTTCCGGCAAACTTATAAACTGTTTTTCGGGGGTTTTTATCGATTTATTTGTACAACCCAGTACAGTACACCACTTGTAAACCATTTTATTAGATAACAACAGCAAATAATAATTAAAAACAAACACCACTGAGAACCGAAAACCGCTTGTGACGTCATTTACCAGGCGCAACGCCATATTGCTGATTATATCGTTTTCGCGGCTTATTTGAATTTTGAATTTTTATTTGCATATTTCTTACGAAATACGTATTTAAAATTAAAAAAAATACTTTGGATGAACTTCTTAACCGCAACCAAGTAATTCAAGATAAAAATTATAAATCTGTCAAATAGCCTATTACACCCTCGCCTTCGGCTCGGGCTGAAATTCCGCCTCGCATGTTATAACCATCATTACGCACTAATATCGTAATGTACTATAATTCAATGTTTTGCGTTTTATTATGTGAGTTACCTACTTTAAATGCATAGTATTGTATAAAGTCAGGTGTATTTTTTTTAACTGAACAGACAACTGTGCTGATGGGAAGTTTGTTCGGTTACTTCTTTCCAGCGAAAACACTAGGAAGTGGCAAAGGGCGGGCGTTTCGTGAGCTGTCTTATGTAATATAGACGTTCAATAACCGCTGATTCTAAGGCTAATTTGAATAAATGACTTTTGATTTTAATTGCATTAAAATTGCAAATAAAGATTTTTTTATACCGTGCTGTATCTTGCTGACTGGTTAATATTTTACCATGCATGAGGATTTAAAAAATAATAGCTGATCATGATATGAAGTTGGTAGCTGATATGTTCGTGTTCCAAAGGAGGTAAACTCTATATGTATAAGGGTAAATAGTGAAGTAGAACGCATACCTGTAGGTAAAGTTCTTCTATCGGTTGAACCACTCTTAAAGTTGCTGCTTCTGCGGTTTTTGTTGTAACTGGTTTCCATAGAGCGCGTCTTGAGACTGTTTGTGGTGTCACGATGCGGCGGCACCGCAGGGGGTTCCGAAGGCCTGATTTAATTTTAATTTTAAATTAGGTACCTTTGAATATATTATGAATAAGTATATTATTTGATTCAATTAATATTAGTATATTTACCTTCTCCTAGACTCCATCGTTGGTGTTGGCAATGTGTCAGCTTTCTTCACATGACGTTTCTCTGAGGGTGTTTGCATAATTTCTGTATATTCATCTTCAACTTCCTGCACAGGCGAGGGAGGCAGGGGGGGAAATTTCGGCGACTCCGGGGTTTGCGGCAGAGGCCCCATCTCGTGTACTAATATCGGCGATGGGGGGAGCGGTAGCGGTGGGTGCCTATACGAGTGCTCAACTATTTGAACATTGAGGGGGAAGTCGCCGCCACTTGATACAGCAGAGTCTGACGAAGATGGCTGCCGCATCAAACTAACTGGTACATCTTTGGCACTCGTGGATTTATGCATACTGTTGGACCTTTTCGAACGGTCACGCCGATCCATCGACCGCTGATTCTGTATTTCATTGTGACTCGACGATTTCTGTATATCATGTCTCTTTTGTCTCTCTCTAGAACTATAACGGAAATTGTTTTCTAATATATCTTTAGATACGTCATCACAGTATTCATCCTTATGAATATTCCAGTCTTTAGGTATATATGGGATAAAATGTTTTTGGTCCCGACCTTGACTTAATATAGCGCTAATATTGTTCTCGATCTTGCGCAGTGGCGAGGTGTCCCCGCTGGAGCCGGGCTCGCCGCTCTCCGCGTCCTCCTCCTCCTCCACAGTAGTTATGAGTGCCGTGCGCCCAGCGCCAGCCTCGTCACCCAGGCTTGGTAGCGACACTACTCGCACCATGTTGGGAGGCACCGTGGTCAGTTCGTTGACGGTTTCGTTGCATTCCGTCGGGGGTGTCTCCTCTACTTTTCCTTCTCTTATGAGTGACTGAATATTATCGAAAGTCGATGAATACTTTTTAAAATCGGAAAACCTATTTTGTGGAGATAGTTTGCTCTGAACTTTAGACGTAAGAGCTCCTTTCTCACTGTTTGATTTTCTGCTTTTGGGACTATGACCGAAGTACTCCTGAGCGATATATCTATCTGGACCATTATTAAGATCTAAACTTAGACGAGATTTTGGCGATGTTATATCTTTACTCAATCTAGAATTCGGTGTGCAAAGATCTATACTATATCTAGAGTTTGGAGTGTTAAGCTCGCGGCTCAGTCTCGAGTTCAAGTCTACACTGTAACGAGATTGTGGCAAACTTAAGTCGGAGCTCGGTCGGGAGTTGTATGAGCCAACTGATCCGGAGCCACTGATTGATATGCTCGATCCATCCATGGACTTATCAGTATCTATACTTCTATTCAAGCTGTGACTATTGAGTAGGTTGGTGGGAGATTTATTGTTCGTGTTTTTGTTGAAACTTGGTAACTGTTTACGATTTTTGCCTTTCCTGATGACGTATGTACCACACCCCAGATCTTGTGTTCGTCGGCTATCTTGTTCAGCATCTGAAGTAGGTGACACGAGGGTCTCACATTGCGTCAGTGGTGGTGGCGGCGGCCAGTACTCCTCTCCCCAATCATCGTCTACTCTTTGTGGTATTGAGCTTGTGCTAGAATGAGATTGATCACCCGACTTTCTTCTACGTCGGCCAATAACCTGTAAACAAATAAGGAAAACTTTGAATACAAAAAGTAGACCCCATTTAAGGACTGGTAGGAATTATTTACAGTTTTTCTGGGAATAACAGTAGATGCCAAACTTCAGTGGGGACCACACATATCAACCCTAGCAGGAAGGCTCAGTTCAACCGCCTAGGCTGTCTATTTTAGTTATTTCCACTGCGTTATGTCCTACGGTATTCTACTGAGGGGCAAAGCCGCTGACATACAAAATATATTACTCCAAAAACTAGCTGTCCCAGCAATTTGTCCGCTCGGTGTAAGAGTTTCTTTAAGAGATTTCTTTAAAGATATTGGTATTCTCACGGTTGCTTCTCTGTATTTTGTGTTCATTTTGGCGCGGCTACCTGGCATATTTGATAAATAATTTCACTGTTGTTGTGTTTTCTTGTGTTCATTACTGTACATACATAGTATTGTATAAAGTCATGTGTTTTATTTTTAATGAACAGACAGCTGTGCTGCTGGGGAGTTTATTGCGCTGCTTCTTCTTTCCAGCGAAAGCACTAGGAAGTGGCGAAGGGCGGGCGTTTTGGGGGGACTGTCTTATGTAATGTTGACGTTCAAAAATTGCTGGTTCGCAGCTTAATTTGAATAAATGACTTTTGATTTTCATTTATTATTGATATAATAAGTAGTAGTAGTATGTAAATAGAACTATATAGATTCTATCCATGGAGCAAATATAGAGATACTATCATTAATTATTGAGGCTCGCAGACTCAATTTCAGTTATCGCAATATGAACTATAAAAGTAATATAGCTATTTGATTTCAGATCTAAGAATGATTCTAATACAATTTGTTACTTGCAAAGAACCTAGAACATAATTTCATAGCGCCTCTAGTCATAGAATAAAGAGGGGAAGTAGGTTATCTGCGACCCAATCCGCGATTTAATTGCCTACTGTCTTAGGGTTGACGACTGTCCGCGCTTCGTCGGTTACGGTTGTCGCCCAAACCGCTAACAAATATTTATAGACTAAGAGCTTATGTTTAAATTATTTGCTTAGTATTTAGTTTACATATACTAGTCAGTTTTTTTTTTGTAATTTTTATTTTTAGTTTTGTACACATAAAGAACCATATTTATATTTATTTTTAATTAATACAAATATAAATAATACAAACATAACATCTATTGAATCACACATTTAATACAAAATTACAAATTAGCTACAGAAAAATACCTACTTTCTTCGGTTTCGACTATTACGAAACGCGTTGTTATTAAACTTTAATGTGTAATATATCCGTATCCTTGTAAATAACTTTTAGAAATATAATTTGAAAAATATAAGTCTTTTATTTGTTCATAAATAGACATACCAACTTTGCAGTTTATGTGATCATTTTTTAAAAGCTAATGTGCCGAAAAGCCGTGACGCGCGAACCTCGTTCCGTGCTAGCCGCGGCTAGCGCAGTCATAGGCACTCTAATATTGTGTTTAGGTGTGCGTGCGGCGACGCATAGATACTATGGCGCAAACATACAAGCCGCGCGCGGTCCGTTTGTATGAAGATAACGTACTTCCCTCTCTTTATTCTATGCTCTAGTTCTATGGACCCTTGTAGTTTATCTAATAAAGTACTAATCCATTTTCTGTCAATATTATAGTTTTCTAAACAATTACCTTTGTGCTTCCTGGTGTAAGTAGAGGGTCATCACCATCGAGTGACACTTCCCAAGCTATGGAATTGCGTTTCGAAGGCGTAGTAACAGCGGGCGGCGGCGGCGGGAACGACTCCTCCAGCGAATCGTCCGAAAAGTGCTCTTCGTCGTTACTCTTACTTGAACTTCTCCTCTTACAGTTCACAACCATGTCCTCCGTAGATCCTCTACACACTTCTCTATGTCTCTCCATAGAACCGGCGAGAGTCCGCGGAGGTATTTTCCCTTTGGGTGATAACATTTCACCGTCCGACCTGCTGTCGCGTTTCATACTGTTCTTTCTTTCTGAGCTTTTCGTGTTAGAAGGTGAAATTTTTGATACGTTGTATGTCGGCGAATGTGCTGGTTCCTTTTTGAATTGAATATTTGGCCCTGGATATATGGTGACTGGATGCTCATTGTATGGTTTGTCGTTGAATTCACTGGAGAAACCCATGAAGGGGAACACCGGTGGGTTCTCGACACTGGGTGATTTCTTGAGGCCTGTGGGTGGCGCGTTGTGTCGCGGCGGCAGCCAGGCGGGCGCGATGTCAGGATGCGGCGGGCGCGCGCCGTGCTGTAGCGATGCGAACCGGTACGGAGGCACTGGGGGCTGCTGCAGTTGGAAGCCGTTAGCTTCCGTATCTTTCTCCCAGCCGTAGGGGCGTTGATGTCTGGTTTTTGGCTGAAATCAAGATGACCAAATGAAACATGTTTTCTTTCACATGACATATGCTTGCATAATATTGTTACGGGCTAGGGGTACTTAAACGCCGGTTAAGGGTTACGAAGTTTATTGGCAACGAAGGTACAGTCGATTGTAGGCAATGACAAGTAGAACGTAGCTGATGTCGTACCGAAGTCTTCTCTTACGTCCACGAAGTCCGTGTTGTAAACACACAATAACAGTACAGATGTTACTCCGCGTAGTACTCACAGTTCTTGTTGCAGTTGTCGCAGTAGGTATTCTCGAAGATCGCTTCTTAACTGTCGCTGTTTTCGTATCGCTAGTCGAGTGTAGACTGACTGTCCGCCGGCGTCGCGCCGCCTATATATAGGCCAGCTGATCGAACATTCCAGAATCCTCTAGGCGTAATAATAATACTGCATAACTTCGAGGTCACCGGCCAAGTAAGTACCTACGATAATTCCCGGAAACGGGTTTCTAGAAATTTCGATGTCGACACTTTGTTGACAAAACTGTTGAGACCTGTACCATTCGATAGGCCGTCCTAAGTCTAGCAATGCGTTTTATTATTGTACCTAGAAAATGTCTAGATCTGCCGAAATAGGACTTAAAAGTGACACACTGCTTGTCACGCGATATTGAACCTTATGCCATCGACATAAGGTCCATTCGTAACATTGCCTCCTTCTTAGTCATGCTCGTCCCGAGCATGATTTGATCCATAATAGCGAGCTAGGCGGTCAACGTGTACGACCTTCAGCTTCCCTCTAGGTCCTTTCTTAATCCGGTAGGTGACATCGTTTATTCTGGTTACTATCGTGTACGGACCCTCCCATTTGGCTTGGAACTTTGGACTCTTTCCTTTCCTTCTAATGGGATTATGTAACCATACTAAAGTTCCCTCTTCAAATCCGGGCACGTTAGCTTTGCGGTCGTATCGGATCTTCATCTTCTCACTGGTTTTCAGACCATTCTCTCTCACTAGCTCATGTATTCCATCTAATTTACGCCGCAGGTCGGCCACATAGTCGACGGCTAGGATAGGAGTATCGGGAGGTGTTCCGGTTAGTGCATCTATGGGTAGTCTAATTTCTCGGCCGAAGTTGACTTTCGCCGGTGTGCAGTTTGTGCTGTCATGTGTTGCTGAGCGGTATGACATTAAAAAGAGTGGAATGTATTGGTCCCAATCCCTTTGATGTTCTTCCACTACTTTGGCCAAATGATTCTCCAACGTCTGATTGAATCTTTCGACCATTCCATCTGACTGTGGGTGATACGGTGTTGTACGAGTCTTGTGTATCCCGAGCAGTTGGCAAACCTCTCGAAATAGTGAAGACTCGAAGTTTCTACCCTGGTCAGAGTGTAACTCCAAAGGAATGCCAAATCGACAGAACACCTCGTGAACTAGCTTTTTGGCGACTGTATGGGCTTCTTGGTTAGGTACTGCAAAAGCTTCTGGCCATTTGCTGAAATAGTCTTGCATGACGATGATATACCTATTCCCTTCTTCAGTAACAGGGAATGGCCCAGCTATATCGACAGCAACCCTTTCCCATGGTGCACCAACATTGTACACTTTCAGCCGACCTCTGGCCCTCGTTTGCGGTCCCTTTACTGACGAGCAGGCTACACATTTTCTACACCAGTCCTCTACGTCTTCGCGGCAATGCACCCAATAGAATCTTTTTCTCACCTTTTCCAGGGTTTTCTTTGCTCCAAGATGTCCTCCGGATACTCCGTCGTGCACCTGTCGTAGCACTGACGCGACTTTATCACCGGGAACAACTATCTGTAAGGTGACCTCCTGTCCACTGGGTGATTCCCATTTCCTCTTGAGAACTCCATTATCAATTATCAGGCTGTCCCACTGAGCCCAGTAACTTTTTACTGTTGGGCTAAGCGCTGATATTTCACTCCAAGCGGGCCTCTGGCCACGTTGTTTCCATTCGATTACTGTCTTCAAGTCACTATCTTCCTTTTGTGCGTCTTCCAATGATTGATTATCCCAGTCTTCGTCCAAAGCGTTCACCTGGATAATCCTTACGTTCTCTTTCTTTTCCTGTTTGGCACAATGTCGGCAAGATTCTTCGCAAGGTCGTCTAGACAAAGCATCAGCATTATTGTGTGACTTGCCTTTCCGATGTTCAGTGACAAAGTCAAATTCTTGCAACTGCTCTATCCACCTTGCTACTTGTCCTTCTGGGTCTTTGAACTGGAGGAGCCACTGTAAGGCAGCGTGATCGGTACGAAGTGTAAACTGCCTCCCAATCAAATATTTCTTGAAGTGTTGTAAGGTCTTAACAACGGCTAGAAGTTCTCGGCGGGTAACACAATAATTTCTTTCTGGCTTGGAAAGGCATTTGCTGAAATATGCGATAACGACCTGCCTATCTCCTTGTGTTTGAGAGAGAACTCCTCCAATACCAACATTGCTGGCATCTGTGTCTACCAAAAATTGGCCTTCCCTACTAGGGTAACCTAATACAGGAGCCTCACACAAGTGAGTTTTCAGTAGCGCAAATGCCTGTTCGCAGTCAGAGTTCCATTCAAATTGACACTTTTCCTCTGTTAAACGATGCAACGGCTTCGCTAACTCGGAGAAGTTCTTCACAAACCGACGGTAATATGCACACAGACCCAAGAAAGAGCGTACCTCAGTTTTATTACGAGGCGTAGGCCACTTCGACACGGCTTTTATTTTCTCAGGGTCTGTTCGAATTCCTTGCGCCGAAATAATGTGCCCCAAGTATCCAACCTCTTTCTGGAATAGTGTACACTTACTAGGACTGAGTTTTAAATTCGCTTCACGCAGTTTCTGAAAGACTTTCTCCAAATTGCGTAGGTGTTCTGCGAAGTTTCGTCCCATAATGATGATGTCATCCAAATAGACCAGGCATGCATCACCAAGTAACCCCACCAAGATGCGCTCCATTAGGCGCTCAAATGTAGCTGGAGCATTGCACAGTCCAAAAGGCATGACATTGAATTGCCAGAGACCGTTCCCAGGACCAGTGGTGAAAGCGGTCTTTTCCTTATCCTGCTGACAGATTTCCACCTGCCAGTATCCACTTTTGAGGTCAACTGTGGAGAACCATTTCATGCCACTTAGCAAGTCCAAAGTGTCATCTATACGTGGCAGAGGATAACTATCCTTTTTCGTGGCATCATTCAACATCCTGTAGTCAACGCAAAACCTTGTACTGCCATCCTTTTTTTTGACTAGGACAACTGGAGATGACCAAGGGCTGGTAGACGCTTCGATAATCCGATTTTTCTCCATATCTCTTAACATTTCCGACACTTCCTGTTCTCTTGCAAAGGGGATACGACGTGGTCTCTGTCTTATCGGCTGTGTATCGCCCGTATCTATATGGTGTTTGACGAGCCCGGTTCTTCCCACGTCACTGTCGGTCTTAGAGAAGATGTCATGGAAGTTATGCAACAGTTGCTTAACTTTGTGACTTTCGAACTTGTTTAAATTGCCCTTACAATTTTCGAGTAGTGTCGATACATGTTCCTGCCACTTCTTATCACGTTCCTTTTCGTGCGCCTCTGTTTTTCGCAATGATGCTACATGGTCGCACACACCCACGATGCAATTCTTTTCAAGAATTATTTCCTTGTTACTAACGTTGATAATACGTACTTTTGGTTTATCGGAAATCATCATCAGTGTCCTTGCTGTTATCCAGTCTGGGTGATCTCCAGAATCTTCTATTAAAATGCAACGTTTACGGCATCCTATTGGTGATAATCTAATATCTACTAAGGTTTCTGATCTTGGTGGTAATATCGTTCTCCTTACACAGTACACTGACCCGTGTTTTCCACCTTGAAGAAATACTTCTTGTTCTGGAAAACTCAATACTCCTTTTGCTACATTAAGGACGCACTGCTGTTTCTTCAAAAAGTCCAGTCCTATTATGCAATCATCTGTAATATTCGCTACTAAAACAGGGTGCGTGAATGTCTTATCACCCATTTTCAAAGTCACGTTCGTTTCACCAAGGACGAGTACTGGTTGGCCAGTGGCGGTTTGTAATCGGCATTGTGAAGATCCTCTTTTCCATACTATGGTCCGAGGAAATAGCTCCGGTCGTGCAATGGTTCTTGATGCACCAGTATCCAATGTGAAACTGCAGGATTTACCATTCAGTTCTCCTTCTATAATGAGACTGTTTCCGTCACCCACTTGTGATACTGTTATAATGGGGGCTACATGTCGACCAGCCAGTACTCGCCCCATAGCCCTGGCTGTTCCTAGTTTAAATCCTCGGCTTCCACCTGTGTCCCAGAAGTGCTTCTTCCCTTAGCCTTCCTGGGACAATTGATTCGAATATGCCCTTTTTCACCGCACTCATAGCATGTTGGCCCTTGTCGGGGTTTCATTTGTGCGGTTACCTCACGAATACGGTGGTGTGGCCGGCCGTCTTGGCGTACTGCTTCCACCTCCAGAGCGTGTGTCAAGGCTGCCTTCAGAGTCTGATGGTGCCCCAGACGAACCGCAGCCCTGACTTCCGCATCTCGAATTCCATCAGTAAAAGCTTGCACCGTACTAGCATCAATTACTCCCGGCGTTGAAGCATACGCCCTCCGAACAATACGTTCTATTTCCGATGCCCATTGTTGCAAACCCTCACTGCTTTTCTGTGTGCGGTCGCGGAGTTGAGCCCTGTAGACATGTTCCAGGTGTTTCTCTCCATATCTAGACTCCAACGCTTCTAACAGACAGGCTAGGGTATTGCAGTCGCCGGAAATATTTTCGAGGATTTGTACCGCCTCACCACGCAGAGCAAGCGTAAGGGCGGTTACAGCTTGATCGTCATCCCAATTGTTGCCTTTTGCGACCTTTTCAAATTGAAGACGGAAGGCCACCCATGATGTTGTTCCGTCAAAATGAGGTACCTTGAAGGTCGGCAAAGCACTGGGTACAGGTACCACACCTTTAATACCTCCTTTCTGCACCGTTTTATGGAGAAACTGTATTTCTTTCTCACACTCCATGATGGTATTGTCTAGTTTCTCCATACGCGCATCTTGTTTGTCTATACGCATGTCTTGCTGGTCCATACGGGCATCTTGTTGTGCTGTTTTTATTTTAAGCTCATTAACCTCTTCTTTGGTTTCTTTCCACTGTTTATTTAGTTCTAATACTAGTTGCTGGGATTTTGCCTGGGATTCATCTATTTTTGCTTGGGTTTCCACCTGGGATTGTTTTATTTGAGCCTGGGTTTTTTCTATTTTTGCTTGGGTTTCCACCTGGGATTGTTTTATTTGAGCCTGGGTTTTTGCCTGGGATTGTTCTATACTCAGCTTTATTTGCGCCGTCAAGTGAGCCAGTAACGCCGAAAAATCGGGTCCGCTGGCTCCGGCAGTGGTGGTGGTAGTAGGCGCACTCACATTCGTCGGTGTTACGACGGCCGCATCTTCTACGGGTGCAGGGACACCAAGTGATACTTCCTCTTGACGCGCCAAATCCATCGCTGCTTGTCGTCGCGTGCGTACTCTTTCGTCTTCCCTTGGCGTGACCGGCATGCCGCTTCTGACACCAATTGTTACGGGCTAGGGGTACTTAAACGCCGGTTAAGGGTTACGAAGTTTATTGGCAACGAAGGTACAGTCGATTGTAGGCAATGACAAGTAGAACGTAGCTGATGTCGTACCGAAGTCTTCTCTTACGTCCACGAAGTCCGTGTTGTAAACACACAATAACAGTACAGATGTTACTCCACGTAGTACTCACAGTTCTTGTTGCAGTTGTCGCAGTAGGTATTCTCGAAGATCGCTTCTTAACTGTCGCTGTTTTCGTATCGCTAGTCGAGTGTAGACTGACTGTCCGCCGGCGTCGCGCCGCCTATATATAGGCCAGCTGATCGAACATTCCAGAATCCTCTAGGCGTAATAATAATACTGCATAACTTCGAGGTCACCGGCCAAGTAAGTACCTACGATAATTCCCGGAAACGGGTTTCTAGAAATTTCGATGTCGACACTTTGTTGACAAAACTGTTGAGACCTGTACCATTCGATAGGCCGTCCTAAGTCTAGCAATGCGTTTTATTATTGTACCTAGAAAATGTCTAGATCTGCCGAAATAGGACTTAAAAGTGACACACTGCTTGTCACGCGATATTGAACCTTATGCCATCGACATAAGGTCCATTCGTAACAATATGTATATGTTTTGTTTAACATGTGTTCATGTTTTGTTTACCATCCTATGGATTTATAAACTTTCTGTATTATGAAAAAAAAACACCCCTACTTACAAAAGTGGTCTGCGTGGCCGTGGTGATGCCATTGACGCTGATGATGGAGTCCAGTCTTTCTTCTGCTTCTCTCTGCTCGGCTGATATCGTTCGCTTGGCTGAGTTCGCCGGTGACACTCTGTAACATTATTATGATATTGTTAGTGAATGTATTATATATAAATAACGAACTTGTACATGATTTTATTTAATATGAAATACATTAAAATATTCTTAGTTGGGTATGGCTGGCTGTGATTTAGTAGTTTAGTATTGTCCATCAAGTATTTACTGAAATGTTTTATAGGTATATCTTGTTCAATACTAACTTGGGCAGTAACGTGGAGATGATGCGCTGGGCCTCCTCGGGCGGCGGCGGGGAGCGCGGCGACGGCGGGTCCGGGGGCGAAGGCTCCTCGCGCTCCTCCGTCGGACGGAAACCCAGCGCGAACTTCGCTCTGAAATATACCATAAATATATACATACATCATTAGGAAAACTCCCAACGTCATTTCTAGGTTTTACTGTTTAAGACAAACGTATACCTAAGTGATGTCTGAATTTTACTATCATCCACATACTAATCAATAGAATAGGTACATTCTCTTAACGCGAACTTATCTTCAATCAGTTCGGTTTCAGTTTGTCCCAGCTATTTTATTAAGGTGGTTCATAAAGACATGAATACATAGACATAAATAAAATGACTAGGCTTTTTAGTAGGTTATATTTCTTTGTTCTTTTTTTCTTTGTGACGTGTTTATTGTTATTTAAGTGTATCATTATTATTATATGCGTTCTATTTATACGGAATAAACAATTTTTCTTTCTTTCTTTCTTTCTTTAGGTAACCCTAGCAAAATGGGAGAAGGTCAGAAATTAAACTAAAATGAATTTCAGTGCATCCTTTTCTTTCCATTTCATTAAGAAAAGAACAGAAAATAAAATATTAGTATAGTCCTGTCAAATTAAGATCTTCCATATACAATTTAAACGTGTTTAGAACATGCCAACTAAAAATGCGTCAATTTGCGTCAGACGTCGACTAATTTGACAGTACTAATGTTTTATGGAGCGGGCTATGTTGGGCGTCTCTCTGAAGGACCGCATCAGAAATGAGGTGCTCCGACAGAGGACCAGAGTCACCGACATATCTGAGAGGATTAGCAAGCTGAAGTGGCAATGGGCTGGTCACATATGCCGCAGGACCGATAACCGATGGGGTAAACGAGTCCTCGAGTGGAGACCGCGTCTCGGCAAACGCAGCGTAGGACGCCCTTGGGCGAGATGGAGCGACGACATCAAAAAGGTGGCTGGTAGTGGCTGGCGGAGAACTGCTCAGAATAGAGCTTGTTGGCGTGCCATAAACGAGGCCTATGTCCAGCAGTGGACGAGTAGAGGCTGATGATGAATGTTTTATATTATCTCCTTTTCATTTTTAAATAGAAGAAAAAAAGAGACACTGAAATTAAATTTAGTTTAGTTTGAGAACAAGGGAATCGGCGCCAGTAGCTACTATCATAGCTGATAAGTACGCTATAATCATATTGTGGATAATATTACAAGCGTTAAATGTTATTGTATTTCAAAGACCTGTCTAAGCAACAATAGCCGAACAACTTGTGTTGGGTATACCTTACCATTAGCAGCCATTATCTGTTATCTTTGCCTTTTGTTGTAGCCTAAAGTGGTCGAGATATAATTAGCTCTAGAGAGTCTACATATATTTAGGTATGCATAATGCCAAAGGGCAAGAAATCGATTCCCGAAAAAAGAACAACTTGGCTTGATAGAAATGAGTTCGTTTACGTAGAGTATATTTTACTCTCCAAGAGCCATAATCTCATTATCTCTGTGTATAAATTTAGTCATGATGTTTTATTTCTAAAATAGCTTATGATCAGCCGAATTTCAACTTACGTAATTATAAACTAATCAAGAAGCAAGGTAAACAAATATTTTCACCAAAAGGAATCACTGTTGAGCAAATGCTAAACTGTTAAACCCCCTTAATTTATACCTATATTTATATAAGTATTTATACCTAAAAATACAGCTTAAATAATGGGATATAACTAAATCATTCCCACAAAACCCTTCCCTTTCCGAACCGTATCTCCTCCTCGAACCCGAAAGATTGTGTAAATCCTTCTGCCTTTGTCTTCTCCGGAGCCGATTGAACTCTGAGTACCAGTTTGGTGAAGTTTAGAAATAGTATTATGTCGCGTGAATTTTATATTCTTGTTATAATGTACTTACATAAAGCTAGTTTAGCATGTTAACCCAAATATACATAGTTGGTTAAAGCAGGAGCAACTGATAAGCTATTTGTTGTTGGTGAATGATAACAAATAACTTTACCTCGACACAAAGCAACCTTTGGGTTTACGTATCTTAATGTAAAATCTAATAATGCCGTTGTACTATTCTTAGAACAGAATTGATTGTGTGTTTAGAAGAATCAGTTCCTTACCTCCTGCCGTTCATGCTCATGTATCCATCGTCCTCGGAGGTGTGTCCGGCGAGCGGCGAGTCGTCGTCAGTGGCGGGCGTAGCGGGAGTGGCAGGAGTCGCTGGTGTGGGCGGCGCGCGCGCCTCTAGCGACCGTGGCTCGCCCTCGTCGTACTCGCTCAGCACCTGGTCCAACAGCTCCAGTGAACGCTGTACGTCGTCGCACCCGCTGGAAACAAAAGAAGTTTTGAAATTCAAAATAACAATAAAGTAAGAAATTACATTTATCTAAGACAGTCTAAAAGATACAACATACCTATATATACATACATACATATATATAACCTGAATTCAGTTAAGCTGCATGATGCAAGTACACCTTGCACCGTAGATTCATAAAGGCTCTCGCAGATAAACGCGAAGCGATTATCTTAGAAAATTTTTTTATATTTGCGCCGCCTCGTCGGCCTGTCTACAGAATCATAAATTTGATCAAAAAATATCCAAAGGTAGGTAAACAAATAACAGAAGTCTAAACTGAAACATAATAACTCTAGCCTGTACTAAATATACGGTAAAGTTTGATAGACGGCCTCATGCGATTCACAATAACATCACGCACCAGCCGCAGCATATATATTTAGCAGCATATAAAACTATGCTACTTTTAAAAGAAATAAGGGCCTCGTCCTTAAAGCTCAATATTCAATAAAAATCGAATTCAATAACTCCGAGTTACCGCAGCACTAGAGCGAACCCAATTTGCAACCGTGCAATTTCCGTGATGGTTTTCTAGTTGGATTGTCATACTAAATAAGTCAGCATAACAAGTGGCGAGCGAGGTCGCACCACTCAATTCCCCGAGATAATGGTAAATTGAACTCATTTCCTTCACGAGGTCTGACTCCGCCTCGAAAACGGTTCCTTAACTGTTCCATTAGAACCGAATTAGAGGATAACGATATAGCTACATCCTTATATCAATCAACCGTGACGTTCTTCTATTACACTGATACTGTCTGGACCAGACTAGGATCGTTGAGCAATTTGCTTATCGGACATTGTCGGAGTATATCGTCTGAACATTTTTTGCTTATCTACTACGTACTTTCTTTGAAATGAAATTGTGATATTGTCATAAAAATGTTTTCTTCCAAGGCACTCGTAGGTATAATAAATTCGTCTTGGCATTTACTTTAGGTAGGCGCTATCGTTTTATGCCTTTGATAGGTATCTACCTATTTCTGTATAGCCAGTGTATTCTTCTAAAGGTCAAGGAAAGTAGCAAATAACCCTTTCGGGGGAAGGTTAAAAGTAACCGTGTTATTGTAAAAATGTAGGTAGAAGTTTGTAAGCTTATTTAGCAAATTGGTTATATTTTAAAGGAAGCATGTCTTCAGTGTTGAAAAGTGGTTCTAGTGGAAGTCACAAAGCAGCCCTTTAGATAGAAGAGAGCTCTCTCGCCATCTCTCGATAAGCCTCCGCTGAGTGGCGGGGGTCGCCGGCCGGCATGCTCTTATATTTGCTCAATAAACTGCAATACACTACTCAAAAATTTAAAATGAAAGGGTCGACTTTACAGACTTTCAAATATCATTAATTTATTTTAAGTCGTGTGAAAATTCCAAAAGAAAAATGTAAACTTTTAAATAAAGAGGTGCTGTGGACTTTATGCAAAAGAAATATCAGGTAGCCAGTTGCTATTTGGTTTGAAGAATTATTTCATAAATAAAAGCTGCAGACTTTAAAAGCACTTAAGGTAGTGAACCACCTGGAAGGCCAGAGGCAGGGCATTCTAAAATTCTTGTTATGAATTCTTGACACGGAAAATCCGATATTTGGTGAAGTCACCGCTATCTCGATGGAGTGCTTGTCTCCTCTGGCGAACGGTCGCGATCGAGGGGATCATTAGTGTTCACCTCACTAATGATCCTCGCTGCGCGGTCGAGCGTAAGGCTATCAACAATCAAGTGGAAATACTTTTTTGGAGACAATCTATAATTATAATTTATTTAGATTCACAGCTGATAGAGACTGGACTGGACTCTATGTTACATAAAAACAGGTGTTTTTTTTTAATTTGGTTACAAACAAAAAATAAAATCAAAGTCTGGCAAGACTAACAAAACTTACAACTCTACGGAAAGGATACCAAGTGGGAAAAACAACATTGCTTGCTGCGTTCGTTCGCCAACGAAAATATTGCGACGTATTGAAGGCCGTACATTTAGCAGGTAACACAATATCGGTTCTGCATCGGAAGCCTACTTGGCTCTGCTCAGTAGACTGTGCTCGTCAGTGTGTGCGTATCGCGTATTGCATTGTATCGCCCAGCCTGCCACAAAGCAGAGCACTCAGCATGAGTGCCGCGGCGGGCGCGTGCCTGCCTTTGTTTTATTTCACCCACACTCCTGCGCTTTCGAAACTTTTAAGGGGAACTTCAAATTGCGTTTCTCCTTTTAACTGGAGCTGGTTTGTGTTGATTAGTTGGACGGAGTCGGTCTTGTTGGTAATTTATTTTTCTTATTGGTCACGGTACTTTACTCTCCTTCTTTGTATTCTATAATATAATTATTCTTCTAGAAAAGCTGTGTTTATTAAAACTATCAGAATGCCTTGGTAAGAAGTAAAACGCGAATTGTAGACGTGTCAACGCCTCGGCAGTAGGTCTAAATCTTGCTACGGTGAAGCAGGTACTATTTATGCGGAAATGAGTGCAGCCGGGCGGAAGTGCAAAGCAACCCCGTGTCGTACCCCCGCGCGTCGTTCTCGGCCGTCGACCTCGCGTACGTACAACGCGCTACCTCGCTACTTCGCCACACATAATAACAACTCAATGCGATCGGCCTCTCAACATGGGCCGCTATGAAAAATCTCTCAAAGATCAATCAAACCTGTACTCGAGGCTACATTGTTAACAGATGGCGTAATGGGATCCTACGTGGAAACCCTTTCAGTCTCTATGACAGTTGAGTAGGTACATTTCTATTTCAATAACAAAGGACTCGTAGACTATAATCATAAACTGGGTACACATGACATAACATAATCTGCATAGTAATATGGAAACGGTTTCTTTTTACATTAGAGTGGGTAGATTAAAATACAGGTTTCATGTTATTGTAAGTTAGTGCTCTTCAAGCAAGACTACTGGCTTCTTTGCTCTTATTAGAATATTCTATAACTTAACATCTAGCCCTCAGAAAATATTTACCAGTACATATTAAGATTATATTAACTGCAACCTGGTAGTAAATTCTATCGGGTAAATCTGTGTTTACCCGGTTGAATTTACTACCAAGCTGTCTTAAGACGAGAAAATCCGAATAGTTGGTTGAAACTTTAACTTTTTCAGCCCCGACATAATTTAACTAGTTGTTAAACTGTACAGAAGTTGGCCAATTAGTTTGCAGGAAGTTTTGTTAGTATTGTTCCTTAGGGATAAACACGTAGAGTTACTTTTAAAAACAAATTAGAAAACAAGAAAAAATAATGTGTTGTTATTAGTTATTGTCCTACCGTTGCGTTCATTATTTCAGGTTGTAGGCTGGTGTATGGAAATGTCTTGAAATAAATAAAGCGTTATCCATACTTGGTCGACTTTGTTGGTGAGTTGTTACGGATGTATCTATGCCTGATGCCTCTATGAGAAGGAAGTATGTTTATTGTTTCCCGGAATAACCAGAAACTATAAACATGTTAAACGGTAACAAGAGAAAAGTATTGTAGCCGTAATAACCAAGTAAAATATATCCTTCGTTTTCTTTTCTCTGTCGTCGACATACAATGTTCTGATTGAAGGCGCTCAGTGCAACAATGCTGCTAGTTACAGCGGATCTTATCTGCTTTAAAATTACATTGTGATCGAAATCTTTGTTTCCCACGCTGATCTGAGAATTATAGGAAACAATGAATCAAAGCTTTTCATCTCGAAGATTGAGCTAAGAGTCGCTTTGGGGACAGGACCCAGGTTTCCAAGAACTCATAATCGGTAAGCTAATAACTTGTACCCAACATACATTAAGACCATTATTTTGAAGTTCTTCCTGTTTGTCTATGCTAATTACTACTTTGGACGTTGTCTTTATAGAATACAATACTCTTTATTATGTAGGTACACCAAATAAATTACAGAATGTACATAAATATGAGGATTGCAATCACAATGTATACAATACTAGCTTTCCGCCCGCGGCTTCGCCCGCGTGGAGTACGGTTATATCGCGCTTTTTAGATTTCCCTCGGGACATCATATTTTTCTGGGATAAAAGGTAGCCTATGTTCTTTCTCAGGGTCCAAAGAATGTCTGTGCCAAATTTCATCAAAATCGGTTGAGAGGTTTAAGCGGGAAAGCGTAACAGACAGACAGACAGAGTTACTTTCGCATTTATAATATTAGTATGGATGTAAAGAAAGCCTTGTCCGATCCGTGTGGGTATTGTTAGGTATCGATAACTGATTCTACTAATGCCTACAAAGCCGGGCTAAACTTAAAAAAATCCCCTTAAAAAAAAAATATTATTTCGCAAAAAGAGGTAACTTAAAACATATGCGGTAAGCAACCCTACCGCGGCCGGCGGGGGGCAGGGCACGCGGCACGTGGTCGCGTCGCTATTCGCTCGTAATAATACCGGTGTTGTCACTTTCTTAAAAATTACCAAATTTCGGGGAAATTGGAATTAATTCCCGGGAAGAAAAGATTATTTCAATATTCATTAGCATTGTTACTATGATGATTATGTAAAATTTTATATCATATTTGGTCAAGTGTTTACCTAACCTTTATTATCCTTACGGGTCGGACAGGGTTTTCTTAACATGTTGTATAGGTATAGGTTTGGACTTCACACTTTTTTGTACCAATTTTGTTGTTGTAATGTATGTCTTTATAATTACATAATATATTTTTTAGTTTAATATTATTTTTTTTATTTTATTGTTTAAATTTTATTAGATTTGTTTTAATTTAATTTTATTTATTATATGTGTAAGTTTCCAAAATGTCCATGTTGCTAAATGTGTCCTTTCTGCCGCATTAGGTTAAGCAACCTGTAATGGTAGTAAGTGTATGATTAAATAAATAAACCATTAAAGACTAATAAGTCACATACATACTTCCTTAATAGCTATAACAAACAGCAAAATTATTTTGAAAACTGAATTGTGAAGAAGTTTTTTCCTGACTGTAATATAATGTGTAAGACTGGAATTTGAACATCAGATGACCCAACGGTGTTAGTAAAGCCTGAACATAAGGATGATTTGATTATACTACCCTGCATGTAATCTTATTAACAATATTTCCCTTTTTCTCCCAAAGTAGGTCGGGGTGGGATTTGGGATCAGAGAATAACCAGATATCATTCAACAGAGTAGGTAACAATTTTGGCATTTTATTTAATCAATTAAAATGTAAGTACACCTACACATTTTAATTGACTACGGTATTCCATTTAGTTTTCAATTAAATATAAATCCGTGGCATACATAAAATGGTGTGTTTTATGTGAGTAATTTATAAGAGATCGGTTCGTTATATAGCGTACTTCAATAAGGTTTTTGTGCAAATATAATTTTTTTGATAAGCTTATATGATTATCGGGTGATTGAAGCTCTGACCATTTAACAAATTAGATTATACCCGCGATTTCGTTCGCGTGAAATTTCTAGTTCGCCAGACCCATACTTTGCTTTTTTGTGTTCTTTTTAGACTTTTTTATTTTCGCCTGACTCCTTGACGTCTTAACGTTAAATTTTTCCTAGTTTTTTATTCAGCTTTATTATTAGTATTAGATATTATGGATTAGTATACAGCTCCTCGTAAAATAAGGGTGGTTCCGGTTAGAATCAGCTAACCCCAACATAGTTGGGAAACATTAAGACTTGTCTTTCTAGAAAAGAGTAAGAAACTCCGTAAAAACAGTGTTCGGATAGTTTACAATATGTAAAGAAAACCCCGTCCGACCCAAAAGGATAATAAATGTTAGGTATACACATGAACAAATAAAATATGAAATTTGACATAATCACCATAGTGACAATACTAATGAATTTTGAAATAATCTTTTTTTTCCGGGAATTAATTCCATCTTCCCCAAAATTTGGTAATTTTTAAAAAAGTGACAACACCATTGTGACGGAGCGAATAGCGACGCGATCACGTGCCGCCTGCCCTGCCTCTCTTCACCCGCGCATGTATGCTTAACGTGTTGCCTATCGCACATGCATTAAATTACCTCGCTTTTTCGAAATAATATTTTTTTTAGGAGTTTTTTTTTTAAGTTTAGCCCGGCGTTGTAAGTATTATCAGAATCAGTTAACGATACCTAACAATTCCTTCACGGATCGGACAGGGTTTTCTTTACATATTGTATATGTACTACTTATATCTCACATAAGCATTGAAATGAATGTTGATGAGTAACCGTTTATTTCATTCCAAATTTTGTTGTCCCTGTCTAGCCCTAGCTATTGTATCTTCATAGAAAAGCTTGTTTTCAGTTTGGCATAGTAAGAAAAATTTGGTCTACCTAAAGATAAATTGCCATACACGAACTGATTTGAGATGCTTCACCAGCCTGATGAAGTTTGCGTATTTTATTGCTTATGTAGACACTTACTTATGTATATGTAGCTACTTAGCAGGTACTATGTTCCTGTGTGTTCCTAAATCGTGGTGGCCTAGTGGTTAAAACACCAGCCTCTCAAGTATGAGTGTTCGGGTTCGATTCCAGGTCAGGCAAGTACCAATTTAAGTTTTCTAAAGCTATATGTACTTTCTAAGTATATCTTGGACACCAATGACTAAAGGTGAAGTAAAACACCTTGTGGAAACCTGGACTTTATAAGTCTGAAATCGCCAACCCGTATTGAGCAAGCGTGGTGATTACGCTCAATCCTTCTCTGTATGAGAGGAGACCTGTGCCCAGCAGTGGGACGATAAAAGGTTGATGATGACGATGATGTTGATGATGATGTTCCTGTCAGGGCCGTGAGTTAAACGGAAGAGATGCCGGGCCCATTGGCACACAGGCAAATGAAGGAACATCGGTAGGCTTTAGTCAGTAAAAGTCTGACATACAAAGCAACAAAAAACGACGTACTATGTTATAATAATAGACCGGATAATTATCGATAAATTTGGCACTCTGAAACAGCGAGCAAACTGTTTTAATCTAATTTTGTGGGACAGGAAATTGGGATACATTATAGGTTGTACAGACAATGCTAACAAAATAAATAGGTAAAGTTGGTAAACCCATATCAGTCGTATACTCGTATCATCAAACGCACTGCCATTAATTTTGTACGCACGAGTACACTTGGAAACAAAATAACTTTGTTACATAGATGTGATACACTTTTGTCCGCGACGGTCGAGGCCTAACTTTTCAGACCGATCCCGAAATGAAGTACAATGAACACATGATTGAATCACGTGTATTTTTGTTACTTATGAATAATAGTTTAGTGGTGATTTTTCCCATGAATGTAAGTAGTCAACGTCTATTTACAGCTACTAAAGGAAATTTATAAAATTGTAACTCGTGTATTAGTGTGATAATAGGAATCTGTCTAACATAAACATAATAAACGAGTTTTACTAAGTCATCTTTTCTGTTCTTGGAAGTTATCTAACACGTAGTTGTTGACAAATTGATAGAGTAGTTGATAGCGAAGGAGATATTTATAGGCTTTTTCTCCTCCTTCTTATTCATTGTATGTTTTTTATGTTGAATGAATTTTGTTCGATGTTTGATTGGTTTACAATAAAGAATATATAAATAAATGAATAAATATTCTGACTTATCATTTCGGTCATAAAGTCACACCCAAATTTGAGCTCCTCATATTCATTACATTTTTTGAGTTATATCTATATTTCCAAAAGTCAAAGGTAGGTAAAACTTTGACTTTTTACAACAATACATCAAACGCCTTTGTAGCTTTGGCGCAGGCTTGCAAAATAAATTAATCTAAGTATACGGCGTTGGCAGGTACAAAGCGCTGTTTAAATCTTATTGGAGGGTTGACTTCTAGCGGAAAATCCTCACCATCTTGGTCGTGTCAGAAGGAAGCTCTGAGGACATGCCAATAACCGCTGAAGCGGTAACAACACCTTCGGAAAACAAGGCCTGGAAGCAATTCCACTCGTGCCCGCTTGAAATAAGGTTGACATTCCAAATAAGCTTCCACTATTATCGGTTGCAGCAACTTAAAGCAATTTTGTGTGTCAATATTGAACTTTTCAACTCATAGGAGCGATGTGTTCCCTCGCACTAAAATACTGTGCAAGAGATTACTCACTTATCCACTTACTCCAGATCTACGGAGCACTATTTTTGGTATGTATTTTAGTTATTATAAGTTTTCGTCTGGCTAACTTTATACTATAAGATTCTACTCACTTAGGTGTCTTAAAGGATTTGTTCAAAACACAGGATATCCTTTGCAGGTCATCAATAGGCAATTATTAACTATTTATACAATATGTATCTCTATGTAATCTTTTTTTTTGCCGCGAATTAATGACAACTTCCCTAAAATTTGTTTTTTTTTTAAAGTGACTACACCATTTTTGACGGTATTATTAGGAGTCAATAGCGATACGACCGCGTGCCACGTGCCCTGCCTCGTTTCACCCGCGCATGTATTGCCTACCGAAAATGTATTAAGTTACCTCTTTTTGAGAAATAATATATAGTTTTTTTTTGGGTTTTTTGTTTAAGTTTAGCCCGGCTTTGTAGGCATTAGTAGAATCAGTTATCGATACCTAACAATACCTTCACCGATCGGACAGGGTTTTCTTTACATATTGTATCTTAGGTGAATATCTATACTAATTAATAGTCATCTAATATGTTTGAACTTTCAGTTAAATGAAACTACAGGGTAGATGCCACCATCACACAGTCGATGTATCAAAGTAAGGGTAGATTACGCTCAGCGTCGTCGGATTGCGGTGTTAATTAAGCAATTAGGTCTCGTCAGCGGCTTCAGACCCGTCAGGAGGTCTCCGCGCATTCGTCAGACGACCACGCCGGCCTCGTTAAGGTATTAAAACGGCCAAGCAGCCTCCTGCGACCTTATTATCAATCCCAAAGGCCGACAGGTAACTTACTGGGTACAGATACGTAGACATATTAAAACCGACTCAACCCCTAAATGAATGGGTACATTTATAAGCCGTAAATAATTTTAATGAAAATGTATTTAATAAAGCTCTTTTATCTACTCTCATATCAAAAAATTAAAAATATAAAACCAAAAAGGAGTTTATATTGACGTACTTTACCAATAGTATATCGAAAGGAAATTAAAAAATTAAATTATAACATTATTTCTCTAACAAAATAATGTTATAATAAAAAAAAATTTCATTACGGTACAAACCATAGACAGCCATTGATATAATATTAAACTAAGGTAGACAAGTCACTAGCGCATTGAACTTGAAGCGTACAAAATATCATATCTGTTTAATATTATATCAATGTAGACAGTACTATTTCATTTTTTTATCTGTGGCTGCGTGCGCTTTGGCGCATGCGCTATGATGCAGTGTGCATAAGTGTTAACATTTTGTATATTACAATTATGAAACTGAATAAATGGAATTGTGTTGCGATGGCGTTAGACGCATTGAGATTAGATAAAGTAGTGTATGAAACTGTACATAATTAGGTATTACACACTCGTGTGATACTATTAAAAAACTCGCTTCGCTCGTTTTTTAAACTCCCACTCGTGCTTAATACCCCTCATTATGTAGCAGTATCATAAACTACTATTGTTTCCAAAATTTCAAAAATTTGTAATGTGAATGTGCACAATATGAAAGGAGTGACAGTATATAGAAATAATGCTCTTGCAGGCAGTACGAGTGTGCGTGATCGTCCGATGTCCACCGCACATAGGATAGATGGTACCTATGCAGTATATGAAGCTATTTTTTTGCTTCATTGGTGTAATTGCTATATGGCGTTCCCGTGTAAGGATAAATAAATACCATTTGATTGTTGTTTCTCTTTACCAAATTAATATAAAAGGTTTTTTTTTTCTTTTGACGAAACCTGAATATGGTTTGTGAAGAAAAAGCAACTGAATCGATTCCAATAATTTTTACACCATGTTATATTTTTTCCTAAATACATTTAGAAATAGTTGCGGTGTGATTACCAAGCGCACTACACAGTGTTGACGGTAGATCATAGTTCTAAGCGTGTGCGCATAGCTGGAAAGACCCTCACCCCCCGCGCCACGCAACTGCGGGCGGGCGAGCGGTGCATTGACCATATTTTCGGTGGGACAACCAGGTAAGATAACAAGAACATAACTTTGTGGTTTTTCATGATATCTTTTTTGAAATTTTGTGCATAGTTCTTTACTTAAAACTACTGAACATGTGTTTCGAGTTTGGCATATACAAAAAATAACGTTGTATATATCTTTGGTACATTTTAAAAAGAAATACCTATTGGAAAGTCAATTAGTGTTATAATACCATTGTCTGTTTATTAAAAGAGTCATGTGCTACGGGGTGCTGCATGTTGTACACATGGGGGGTTGTATTTCGCTTGTGGGTACAAATTGTGGTCGGGTGACATTTCCACCCTAAATCACGCGTGAGCATTTCGTCGAAGTCGTGTTCACGACGCGTGTTATACATATTACACAGGGTTCAGAGGCGTGGGAATGCAAAATATGTAGTACATCGCTTTTTAATTTTAATTTCGAGTGGTCGAGTAATATTTCAGCGAAATAAACGTTCTCCCCGCTGTAATTTACAATAGGAGCACGAAGATTAGTATTTATGGATTTTACTGCTTGTGGTGTAAGGTAAGAGTACCTATTTCCGTTAATGTCCCGGTAGCCGTTAACTAGTCAGTTTTTTAATATTAGCGTCTTTCTAGCAAAACTAAATTAAAATTTGCAAATAGCATTTTATTCTTGGTACTATTTTATACAATTCTGATGGCGACACTCACCAAAAAGTTTAATAATGTAAAAACTGTGAGAAAATAAAAGTAGGGTATAATAAAATCATCTATAAGTACAAAGTTCTGTCAGTGAACTACGAACCCACCCGGTCGCAGAAATTATCTAGCCATACTTCGACGGATAAAATTAAGGTAAAACTGTTAATTTTTTTAATAAATTGTGTATATTATTTAACGATTTAATCTCTAAATTGAGGTAAATCTCATCGAAAAGTAAATAATTTTACATGTTACATCTATTGGTACACTCAAACCCCTACTTGACCTAGTACCCGGTAAAAATGTGCGATTTTTACCGGATATTGGTACACTATCAAACCAGTTACATACGTTGCACCAAAACCCGTTATTCTATTCTTATTGCTTTGGAATAGGTATCATTTTTCTTTGAAACTGTAGATTATATTAAATATTTCTGCCGGATACTGGGGCATGCCTTAACAGCTGCATTTAAATCCGTTTATAGTCCTTATTGTCTTGAATTAAGCATTATTTTCCTTTGAATCAAAAGGATGTAGTTACTAGACATTTAGTTTGTTTTGGTACCACGTGAATTTGGTTGCGTTTTTTTGTATGGTTTACCACTTTTTGTACTGGTTGCGTTACAAACTTTTCTTGAATCAGCTATGAAGTATATAAAAAAAGCCTACTGCGACTAGAATGTGAATAATTTGTTTTGGAAATCAAAAAATTAAACACGTTGCAGATGGTAATTTAATTATTTAAACATGGTTTTGGGATATAACAGCATAGTGGGCAAGTATTTTGTCATGCAACGTACACCGTGGTATACCTACCTTGTATTACCATTTGCTCCATGGTACTCCAAACAGTACGGTATATGGTAGTATTGGTACGATATACCGTACGGTACTCCAAACAGTACGATATACCGTACTGTTTGGAGTACCATGGAGAAAATGGTAGTTCCTAGCTGAAACTGAAGCAAGGGCGAAAAGCTCTTGGCTATTTCATTTACATAATGCAGTTCGAGTCCTAACATATGTCTTTCTTTTGTTTATTTTTTGATGACTATGCCTCATTAGTTGGAACTCTCGTCTACATATTCTTACGCCCGTACTTTCCCATATTTCCAGCACGGCTTTCATTTGTACTCATTAAGTCACTCACGTGAGTTCTGACTTGGGAGCAAGTCTCAGTCAGAACAGGTGTTAAAAAATCATTAATAAGTACTAAAGATTGATTTGCTATAATTGAATCTTTCTAGAGATTATTATTATTTAAAGGCAATTATTTTGCATATTTATCTACCTTCAATTATTTTTGGAAAGATCTAACTCATTCCATATTTTCAAACTTCTGGTGCCGTAAAAACCTTCGAGCTGACTTGCTTGCTTGAATGTGCCGCCATAATAAGAGATACCCTGGAGCACAGGCAAATGAAGGGACACGGGTGGGTTAAAACAGACCCTCACCCTTCCGCTCCGCTCAATGTGGACTTTTTTTGGATGAGAATACATCATATGACTTTTTTTATAAATAATTGAGCACAAAGCGCCACCTAGGCTGGAGGAAAGCTCAGCTTGGACCCAACAGCGCTGTGCCATAGTCGCGACACTTGGTGCCGGTGATATCTCACTCCTGGCCGTAGTACAGTTCATGGTCGAAAGCGAAGAAGGAAGGAGCGTGGGGGATGCTATGGCCTCTTTTTGCGAGAAGGTAGTGCATGCAATGGAGGCTGCAGAAAGGGAAAAAGAGCATGACTCTCACTCCACTCGCATGAGAACGGTAGCCAGGCGTCGAAGGGCGCTTCACGATCTTTGGCCACCTTAAGAAGGACCATGCGGGCGACGAAATTGGGGCCGTATCGTCGCTCGAGCGTGACATGCAGTATGCGCAGCTTAGTGGAAGGATGTGTGGTCGAGGGGTCGGCCGCACTTGGTCCCCACGTGTGTGGGGCGAATGTACAAGTATCTGCCGGGTCCCCGACTCATGGTACTGGAAGGAATAGTGGACGTTTAGATGGTAGGAGGCCGACATAACCCTCCCTTATTCCCAGACGAAATAAGGGGGAAACTTTTTTTATCGGATTTATCCACGATAAAAAAGCAAAAGGTCGCATCATAAAAACCTTCTCAAGTCGCCTCCCCACTCTACCGATTTCTACTCCTACTCCTTCAGAGTGCACGTCTTCTGTCCTTTACTTTTTACACGCTGTCTTATTGCAGGTATGCCGAAAGAGATTTTTTTATGATATAATCATCTCTGTACCTTTTATCTGTTCTGTTTTTCATTTTTGTTAATATATTAAATGGTAAAATAAATAATTTCAGATGTCACTAAGGAGTAGTTATTGGATAGTGTTGGTTTATTTATTAAAAAAATTAAGCGAGAAAATGCTTTTAATAATGGCAGACTCGGTCGTTTGGTTGAAGCTGCCGCCTGTAGTAGGCCAGCAAGTGTCTCAAAATCTGATGCACACCCGTGCTTTATAGTTCAGGAAAGCAGTTTAAGGGCGTGGTTTAAAGAAGTGATGGACTATTGGCACATCTCGAAGAAGGAATGACAATCCACGACGGACAGAGTTTGTTTGTTTCTTTTTATTACTAGGTACTTTATAAAACATACATTAGAAAAAGTTAAACCAAATCGTGTTTATTTGTTGGTTAAATACGGACCCTTATTTTTTGTAATATTTTATTTGAATATATTGTATTTCTATGAACTTTAACGTAAAGCAATAGAGTACAATTTCGCGGCAAAAATTACCGGTTACCGGGACAATTTAACGTTAACTAGTACAACTCTACCGGGTACTGGTACAATTGGCCCTTTTTGTAGTTTTATTGTTTTATAGTTAATTAAATTTTACACTAGTTTAATAGAATCATAATATACTAAAAGTATATTAAACTATCTAAAAAGTCAAGTAAAAATTATTTTTGTAAGTCTTCTAGTTTTAGCCTAGTGCTCATGCAAAATCGGCGAAGTTCATAACTTAACGGTTACTGGGCCGTTTACCTTAATTAGTGGTTATCAAATTAGTGCAACGGCAATCGTTTTTACGTTTTGTACCGCAGTGCCGTGAGCGAGGGTCTAACTAAATGGCAGGACTATTTAGTTTTAGAAGTGCTTTCGTCGCGTGTCTACTTCAGGTCTGCCGATGAATTATACTTACCCATATAAAGTTAATAGAGCGGAATGTCATTACTTGAAATTTAGCTTCAGAAAGTTGTACTTAAAAACTCATATTTCTTATATTTATACTAGCTTTTCGCCCGCATGGAATTCGGTTATATCGCGCTATTAGATTTCCCTCGGGAATATTAAAATAAAAGGTAGCCTGTGTCCTTTCTCAGGGTCTAAAAATTGTCTGTGCTAAATTTTATCAAAATCGGTTGAGAGGTTTAAGCTGAAAAGCGTAACAGACAGACAGACAGACCGAGTTACTTTCGCATTTATAATATTAGTATGGATTCTACGATAAGGTTAAAAACTGGAACTTTTACCACCTCTTTCCTATGTGTGACGATTATAGTGACTACAAGCGTATTCTAGATCTATTGAATCTAAAGGGTTAAATTATTAATTAAAATAGAAACGCTTCAGCTTTTAGCTTAATTCTATAACGTTAACGTTAACGCAACTTATTTTTTCCACAAATAGTTTATAATGGAAACAAGTAGATAAAGCTAGTAAAGTGCGCATTTTAATGGTATAAAAATCTCCCAAGTCCTACAATATGGACGCTTTTTGTACGACTGTAAAAATGTGTCAAGTATGTTTAATTTAAACGCTTATGTAGGCTGTGCTGTGTGACATGCCTGTTATTTGTAACTGAGTATATGGATAAGTAGAGCCCTTTTAATCTCGAGAACTAGTTAGGAACTTAGGGTACGTTAAGCTTTCAGCCGGACAGTCTTAGAATATTATAATCGACAGCTTCCGTGTCCGAGAGGTAGCGAACGCGGCCACTGCGCAAGAAGGCGCAGGTTCGATCCCCGCGCAGTGCAAATATTTGTATGCATGAATATAAATATTTGCACTGGTCTGGTTGTGCCTCGGAAAGCACGTTAAGCCGTTGGTCCCGGTTGCCATACAGAACATCTATTGGCAGTAGTTACGGGATGCTGGACCCCTCAAAACTTCAACAATTGGTCTAACTGCAATGCTTCGATATCGCCTTCGGGTTGTGGAGGTCAGACGGCAGTCGCTTCACGGAAAATTTCGGAGTTTAGCCAAAATTCAGCAGTTAGACTGGTAAAACGGACCTGAGACTCCAAAGCTGAAAAAAGCTTAGGATGCGACTGGGATTAACGCTGAGATGATGATGATGAGTCTTAGAATAATATAATCGTCAAAATACTGAATACATATTTTAATTATTGTCAAGTTCTAAAATGATCGAAATGGTAACATTAATAGGATTGTATAATTGTGTACTATTAATGATCTAAGCTTAGCCAACGAGTTCCTTAAAGTTAGACTGCGTCCGTGTATATTATCTAAACTATTAACATTAATTGGAGTTTAGTGATCTTTGTCTATAAACAATTAGGTTCAAAGAAACTTTATTTACCAAAAAGAACATAATACAGTTTACTAACATGAGATTTAACATTCAAAGTAGGTACACATTGGCGCCGATTACGAGCATCCTTTTTTTTTTTTTTTTTTTTATATATATTATAAACTAGCGCTTGACCGCAATCCTGCCAGATGGTAAGCAGTGACGCAATCGTTGATGGTAAAGCGCACTAGTTTATTAAGAGCCTATTCACTCTAGCCTTGAAGACACTCAAATTGTAGTCCGACGGAAACACCGCCGCTGGCAAATTATTCCAGTCCCTCGATGTACGCGGTATAAAGGAGGAGGCGAAACGCTTCGTCCGGATCGTAGTGGTGTTAACAACGTAAGGGTGGAAACCAGCCGTACGACGGGTCGTCCGCTGGTGGAACGGAGATGGGGGAATTAAATCATGCAATTCCCTCGCACACTCCCCGAAATGCATCCTATAGAACACCGAAAGGCTGGCTACTCTACGCCTGTGCTCTAGGCTTTCGAGACCAACTCGAGTTAGATCAGGGTCACCAATCAGCCTCTTTGCACGTCTCTCCACTGAATCCAAAGTGGCCAGGTGACACTTGGCAGCACCAGCCCAAATGTGGCTGCAGTACTCCACACACGAACGGACCTGTGCTTTGTATAATATTAGAAGCTGCCCAGGTGTGAAGTACTAGCGGACCTTTGCGATAACACCAAGTTTCCTGGCAGCCACCTTAGCCTTGGACTCAATGAACCGCCCAAAGTTAAGGTCCGAGGAGATCTCAACTCCCAAAAGCTGAAGGCGGTCGGAACACTCCATTTCGTTAAGAAAAGGACAGAAGATAAAATGTCAGTTTAATCCTGTCATATTAAGATACTCCATAGACATAGTTTGGACGCGATTAAAAACATGGCAACTAAAAATACGCCAGTTTACGTCAGGAGCGCACTAATTTGACAGGTCTAAACTGACACATTATCTTCTGTCCTTTTCTTAACGAAACGGATAGAAAAAGATGCACTTAACCTAAAATTAGTTTAGTTTGTGAACAACAGAATCGGCGCCATTTTATCTCGTCTAGTGACGAAGCATGCAGATATATAATAGGTAAAACAATAACAAAGCAAAAACCAAAGGGTGGGTTCATAGTACATTTAAAAAAAGTTAATCCGGCTGGCCAATTAGAAACCAAGGCACCCTCTTATGTAGGTAATGATTATTTATTTTTGGAGCTAATAATTATTGTGTAGATATGCTTGTGTGTGCAACAAACTATAGTCTCAGAGACCTGAACTGATTAAAGAATTGTAGCATTAAATATTGATTTCAATTAAATTGATTGCAGATACAATAAAATAAAAGACTTAAGCAGAAGTTTTTAGTATCAATAAAGCCAGTTTTAGAACCTACTTAGGACGGTTTTCAACTTTAAATTAACGATTCACCGGTCAAACTTTTACAAGTTCAATTAGGTAAGTACTTATATTGTTTCGAAAGTCTTTATTAACCTATCCAACTCGTAATAAAGTACGTATACGAAGTGTATAGAAGACATTAGTCAAGTTAAGACAGTGGTAGCAAGGTTGTGTCTGGAGCTGCAGCCAGGCTATCGATTTTTGGCTGCGGCCAGACGGACGACGACGCGCCAATGAAAAACTATGCTTTCTGTTCACAGCTATAGTACCAACTGGTTTACATGCATTCGTAAATCGACAAACTTTATGCAGATTAGTATTATAACTATCTAGACTGCACTCTAGTTCGAATGTGTGATGTTGAGACTTTTTATGTGTATGATGTTGCATAAGTAGATCTCATCATCATCATTCCAGCGTTAAACCCAGTCGCATCCGAAGCCTTTTCAGCTTTGGAGTCTGGAGTCCGCTTTACCAGTCCAACTGCTGATATGGCTAAACTTCGACATTTTCCGTGAAGCGACTGCCGTCTGACCTCCACAACCCGAAGGCGACATCGAAGCATTGCAGTTAGTAGACCAATTGTTGGATTTTTGGGCGCTCCAACAACCCGTAACAACTGCCACTAGATGTTCGTATGGCAACCGGGACCAACGGCTTAATGTGCTTTCCGAGGCACGACGCGCTACCTTGCGCAGCGGCCGCGTCCGCTACCGCTACGCCACGGAGGCTGTTGGATAAGTAGATCTAATATAGAAAATTCTCGTGTCGTGGTGTTTGTGGTTAAACTCCTCCGAAACGGCTTTCCCGATTCTCATGAAATTTTGTGTGCATATTGGGTAGGTCTGAGAATCGGACAACATCTATTTTTATCCCCCTAAATGTTAAGGGTAATCCACCCTTATTATTTTTTAATATAGATCTATATCGCCCTTTACAGAACAGGATTTTAATAAATAATTTCGAAGATATTACAAATTTAAAAATTGTAGGGCATCGCATTTGCGGCGGTACCAGCCGGTTGGGCGGCGTGCCGCTATGTTTTTTATACAACGTTAACAGCTTTTTTGTAATGTATTTAGTTTCAGCATTGCACCTGTGCGAAGTGGGTCACTAGTAGTAATATAATATTCCAAGCAGGTTTGATCAATTATATTTGCACGTGTGTGGCGTCACTATAAAAGTAATATTTGGATATAACATATTTATTGTCTTTTCGGGTGGCCGCGAGCCTATAAAACGGCTTACAAAAGCATTGCACCATAATGCCGGGAGAGAATGATGGTAATAATACCATCGAGGGTTCCACGCTTCATAAATACTGACACAAGCCCCTCCCCGCCCCCCTGCTTCATAAAAAGGATGCGCAATTCTTACAATTTGAGAAGTTGCGAGTTTCTCTTTATGTCTGCTGTTACGTAACGATATTTGTTAAACTTTTGATATGAAGTGTAACAAGGGGAGTTGTGCCCAATAAACATTTCTAATAGGTACGATTCTCGATGGTATTGTTGTTGGTTATTTCAAGAGTTGTTATTTGGCTTGAAGTGATAATTAGAGTATCCTGTCGACCTATATTAACTGGGGATTAGATTTCAGAATTTGAGGATTAGACAAAATACGAAGCAGCTTTAGTTGCTGTGCCCAATTTTGAAAATAATTAAAATTTACCCTCTTGACGTTGCTGGGGATGTGCGGCAATTTCAATACGTACTTGTTCTCTTGTTTTGATCAATTATTATTATTACTGTAATATTCTCCGAAGACTGGTTGGATAAAACTACATCCCATATAATATTTGTAAATTGACACAGTCCGCCCTCATATTATGTAGGTATGAATAAATACAAGCTATTTATATTATATGCGTCTCTTTCCAGAGTGCGTAAACAAAACGAAATCGCACTGGGAAGTAATTTTTAGGAATTAATAAATTGTCGCCTCCCTTGCAAACGACGGTAGTCGCCGAGGGTGACTGCAGCCCGAAGTACCGAACATAAGCAAATGTCGCCGGCTCCACAATAAGCGGAGACGCGCCGGATGCTGCAGCATTAGCTCGTGATTTATACGTCTGGCAACACTACTGCGTCAAATCCACAAACAATACAGGGGTTAGGGGTAGCTGCAACATGTATCAATGGACAACTCTTTCCTACCTACGACGCTATGGAGCTTAAACAAAACATTATCTGAAACGCTATAAACATGCAAATAAGTATCAGGGTACCACATCAAAGAGATTATTCTGATGGAATTTAAATATGAATGGGTAACTCTCAAAGTGCACCGAACCGATTCATGGCGGCTTTTTGATTGTTCAAGAATGAAAGAAAATTCAAAACCAGATGAGTGTTTTGTTAAAGTTAATAAAAAAAAAACATTTTATGGCTATTTTGATTTTATAATATGAACAAAAAATTCTGAAGCTACTGCCATAATTCCGAGCCGCGTTAGTTGAATTTGTTTGCTGTGTTAAGGAGGAATCACTACAGCCACAAATTGAAGGGTTAAAAGAGATGTCATTTTAAAAATCAATATAATCACGGTCGTTTACCTAGCCACCCCTACAATTTGTTGAACCCCATTGGTCGCCCGCGGTGCACTCGAGCAGTCCGGGCGCCACGAGCAGAGGCACCGCTCTTTAAAACTTGTGGGTTAAATTTGATCCTATACCCTTGTGCCGCGGATGTACGGGTAGCCGGGTACCTATCTGCAGTTAATTATCTGCGTGCAGAGGGGACGGATGGGGGAAGACATCGCAAAATGCCAATTTCTCCCCCAGCCAACATTCGGGCCCAAGATTCATGTCGAACCATTGGAACGATAAGCCCCGTAATTAGTTTTAATTAAAACCCTCAGAAAATAAACGGTTGATCGATATCGAACTGTTATTTTGGTTTTATAGCACCTTTCTCGTGTTAGTTATCTTGTGCGACGAGAATAATACAAAAATGTCAGATTAAAATTCACTGAATATTCAATCTGCGTGTGACTAATAAAATAATTATATAATGGGTATTACATAGAAAGAAAGGTAGAAGAAATTCAAAAAACGTTGGATAATAATATGTGGGGTTGAGTCATTAAGGTAAGTGGGAAAGAAAGACGCTAGCGACGGACGTGCTATAGTGCTACTTACAGGACGTTCAGCGAGCCTGAAACAAGTCCCTCACACCATACATTTTTCTAGAGAGCGTAATTACCACCACCAAACGGATAAGTTATATTAATCACACTCATCGATGTAACGGTCAGGTGCTAATGGGAAGTCGCGTCAACGTTACGACCTCTAAACTGGTTAACGATGACTTACTCGAACATCGTAAAGTACCTAAGATGCAACGACCTGACATTGGCTTGGTATATCAGAGAAGTTTATTAAAGTTTGAAACAGTGACAGTTGACAGACAATTAGAAATAAGTGATTTATTTCGAAAGGGGTAGTTTAGTGCGTACGTGTGCGGGGCCCTTTGGACGCGCGCGCTCCGGCGCGTTTCCCAGTAATTAGCTAGGAGCGCGGAGTGACGCCGCCGACCGACGAGCTCCCGACGCGCCGTTGTTTGCTAACATCACTACCTCCACACATCCATTCATAAAAGGCATATGAGATGAACATTAGCTGTTTATGTGCATTCCGACAATGGTTAAAGTGGCCATAAATAACATGCGCTGTCTTAGTCTGGATGGCGACAAAGAAGTAATGTGTGCATAATATATTCTCACACTATGGTCGTAGGCAAACATTTTTGCCTTATGAAAATATAGTAATAAATGAGATTTTTATTGATTCATTTCGTGGACATTTGACGGGAAAGCTAAGATGAGTGTCACGCTCACTTTTCATTGGACTTCTGAAATATTTATAGTGTCGTTTACTAAATAAAAGCGCGTGATTTATGTAGTAAAAAGTGCATTCAATAAATAATTCATAAAGAACATTGAAATATCTAAGCATAGTGGCCACATCATGACTTTGCCTCAAACCTCCCTCGTAGACGGTTCACGCGGTCGTCTTTTTCGACTATCATTGGCGATATCCGCCGTTATTGTGAAATATATATTTTCAAAGGATTTCTATAACTTGTTACACGTGTTATTGGCAAAATTGTGGTATCTATTCCACAGAGGCCATTGATCAAAAGTTGAAGTTGATTCATTTCGTGATCTTTCACGAAATAAATCAACTACAACTCTTGATCAATGGATATTTTAAATGATCTCTTGATCATTTAAAAAATATATGCTAGGTACTTGCTACCTACCAGCAGCAATGCATGTGATACATTTTCATTACAAGAATTAACCCTTCACTCCCTCGTGTGTATTTGTAAACATTTGAAATGAACCGGCATCGCTTTTACTCTTAGGAGCCGAAACAACAATATGACACGACATAGGAGGCTTAAGCGGAGTGGGAGTGGGGCGGAAGAAGCGGAACTGCGTATAGCTTAGCTCGCTGTTTTACACGCAACGTAAACAATGTGCTTACAAATCTCACAATATCATCTAGTCTGCAGGAATGTTGTGGATAGAGGCTTCACTTGAGTGCCTGCTCGTTAGTGAGAGAGCTTAAATTGCGCCACAACTCTACGTCAGCACTTACATGCGTAAACTTACTTAAAATAAACCAGACGAAGTACTAAAAAATGTTTCCATTTAATTTATCTGCAAACGGCTTCGTTAACAATGTTATGATATGAGCAACACGATTGTTCATGAAAAATATCAAAGTGTTACCAACTTTGGTTTTGTAATTTACTAGCTGTATCCCGCGACTTCGTCTGTGATCCAGGTCTGTGATCCTTCTTCAGATAATGGCCTACCCATTTGGCATCTAAATCCATTCAACTATTTTAGCGTAATAGCGTAATTGGAAAATTTTAAAATTTTGTGCGTCACTTTTTTTTTTTTTCGTGCTTGGGAAACCGTTGCTTTCGTGCATGCGTGATGCGATCACCAAGGGAAATAGAGATTTATTTTTTATATTAAGTTCTTGCAAATTGTTTGTTATCAAGAAAATGTTACACCTAGTATAATTTTTGTCACACTGAAGTGAGAATTTTGCCTTTGAAACTGTAAAATAACAAAGGCCGAGGAGCATAGTGATATAAAGGCTCGTGTTTGTACTCGTTGTGTAATGTAATTTTACAAAGACATTTACAGAACGTCTTTGAGGAAGCCTTTTGGTTGACGACGATTTACCTAGAATAAACTATTTTGACATAGACACAATGATCAACAGTAGGGTTTGGGACGAAGAGTGAGAATACTGAAATAAAATACACTTTCGGAACGCACCTCATTGACAGACATCAACGTCCCTACTATGACGTGTTAAAACTATCATTAAACCGTTGTAAAAAAGGGATACCGCTATTTATCCTGCATAGCTCAGTCTTTGTCTGAAACTGGATCCATGGTGGTTTTAATATGTCATAGTAACCCCCCAGACTCTTGTCAAAAAAAGCGGCGCGCCTCTTATGTTTTTAAAGGAACTTTCTAGAATTTTCTAGAAGCTTGCTCTTATTAGCCGACAGGAACAAGAGCCGTTTCAGTCAGCGCGTGGATTGTAGCGAGAGCGGTTACAAAATAGATCAATTATCACCAGGCCAGCCTGGTGATGATTGTCGTAAAACATCTTGTTATTGTTTCTTGTGAATCCTGTTGGATTCGGTTTCCAGTTTATCTGGGTGCAGCTGAATACCACTACTTTAAATGGAGCGACTGTCTATCTGACCTCCACCTCCCAGTTACTGGGTTATACCACAGTCTAAAAATCATTTTTATACTGTGGTAATACGCTGCCCCCTGGTAAGACTGGTGTTCAAATTTATGTTTACGATAAGTAAGCAAGGAATCTTGTGAATGAATCCGACGCCATTGTAGGGAAGCCCTCCTGTACCTCAGACACAAAGTTTATCTTTAACAGGTACCTATAGATACTCTCGTCGCTGTCTGGCGGGTTGTAAAGATCGTCGTTTATTTTACATCTAGATATCTTTACCTCTACCAACCAGTACATATTTTACTCAGCGGTTCATTCAGAACTTGAAGTATTATTGCATTGAAAACGAAAAGGTGCACAATTTTCATACCATAATACGTAATTTTCTCTTAGCAGTAGGTATAAGATATGCAAAAGTTTGCTTGGAGTACTTTCCCTGGCGTCTGCGGCTCCTCGGGCATGCATCTGCCCGGGTGCGTGGGGGTGGCAGGGTATAGAGGGTTGCGACCGACGGGGTGGTGGGGGAGGGGAGCACCTTTACTTTCGTCCGCCACCAGGCAGTAGCGCCGACCTTCCCAACTGCACAACTTTCCCAATCCTCTCTGTTAAGCCTTTCATAACTCTGTTATCAAGATATTATTAAAATAATTCGTGAACTATCGCAACATTTGTAGATATTTCGCGATGAATTGTCGGAGTTTCATAACCTCGCTTTTTTGAAATCGCAAATTGAATAATTCCATATTTGTTGCGCAAAATTGTGTATAATTTCTTATCATTGATGAATATTAGTGAGCGTATATCGTATATCGTCGACACCGCCGCTAAAACTTGTTTGAATTAATTTGTTGTTATAAGCGAAGAACGAACGATTATACTTCATATCACTCCCGAAGATGATTACCAATTTACATGCAGCAGTACGTAGTATGGTGCCGTCCTTGTCACACTTTAAAGACTTTTCATAAAGAAAAGAAAAAAAAAATATTCAAATACCCGCTCATCGACCCCACTCCGGTCTCACTGTCCTATGTTCATTACGTTTTTTTGTGCTGTCCGAGTCACACGCATCATTTTGTGCAAAAAATTACCGTTGCGACTAAGTTGTTTCCAGATTGTCCAATCTGATTTTGCGTAATCATGGTGAAGAAAAGTTCACGTTCGAAAGATATTGATGATTATACCTAGTGGTTTATTTAAGAAATTAAAGAAATTAGAGAAAAAGTGAAACATAAATCTAGATTGAGATTGCCTTCAACGTCATCCTAAAGTGATCAGGTTAAGCGTGATACTCACCAAGAGGAAGTTATTGAAAGTAAGTAGCCTAATCTGTAGTTGCTAATATAGATGTCTAGTAGGTACCTACAATGCGCAAGCGCCTGCCGCCACGCGCCGCCCGTCAGGCGCCACTCTGTCGGCCTCGGGTACCTACCGGTACGATCCTGCGTTGCCGCTGTCACAGCACCGCTTAAAATTGTTTTTTTATCTACCATTTTATTAACTTTATATAACAAAGGTTTTATGTACCTAAATCATGAAACAAGTTTTATTGGTACTAAATATATTTAAACTAGTTATTAGATTGTAATAAGCAAAGATTAATCGAACTATAAAATGTATGTATTTGTATAAGTAGCTAGGCATTAAATGTATGAACGTAACGTAACGTCTTTATTAAATCGCGATATTGTTACCTATAAACATCGCTCGGCGTAAACTGCCTATGAGCGTTGACCTACCTATTTTTTTGTTTTTTATTTACTTCGTGTATATTGCGCCTAAGTCTTATAAAAGTACTTACCTAATGTGCTCCGCGTAAATCGTGTCTGAGCGTAAAGTACTTGCACACCTTGCTCCGCGTAAATCGCGTGTCTGAGCGTAAAGTACTTGCTCACCTTGCTCCGCGTAAATCGCGTCTGAGCGTAAAGTACTTGCATACTTTGCTCCGTGTCAATCGCGTCTGAGCATAAAGTGCCTACTTGTATACCTTGCTCCGCGTAAATCGCGTCCGAGCAAAAAGTACTTGCATACCTTGCTCCGCGTAAATCGCGTCCGAGCATAAATTACTTGCATACCTTGCTCCGCGTAAATCGCGTCTGAGCGTAAAGTACTTATCCCAACTTGCTTCGCATAAGTCGCATCTGAACGGAAAGTGCTTGCATAGCTTGCTCCGCGTAAATCGCGTCTGAGCCTGGATTACCTATTTACATCCGCGTTAATCGCGTTGCATTACTAGAATGGCTACCAATATGGTTATTATAAAGATTTTGCTTGCTATTTGCTATAAAAGAGAGATTCTTGATATGTTAGGAGATGATCCTTCCTTGGATAAAAGTTTTGGTGAAACCTTACATGAAGACATTGCATCCAGGTGCGAGCACACAAGTAAAGAAAAGCGAGCTGATCGAATAAAAGAATATTTGCCTCCAGAAAACTGTCCTCACCTAAAAGACCCGGCGTAGAATCTCGAGATCAAAGCTGCGCTTACAAAAACAATTAATAAGAGAGATGTTTACAGCCAAAGTCACCAGAATCAGCTTGGTAGTGGTCTGGCTGCACTCGGAAAAGCGATCATTAGAGCTCTAAAAATAAAACAGATTTCCGAGATATCATAAAGCCACTCAGTGATGCAGCTAAACTTTTTGTGATATACACTATAAAGAATCTCTCTCAGGACGGTTTGCCGCTATAAATACTCTAAATAAGCAAACCCGACGTACTATAAGAAATACGCAAATAGACAATTTTTTATATTTGGTTCGGAGTTGGCCGAACACTTGAAATCGTCCAAAACTATATCAAAGTCTGTATGGAACTACGCCCTCGTATGCCAGCAGTGCGACCTGCCATTAAAACACAGCACGCGCTCTAATCTGGTCCATCCATATCAGCGCGTCGAGGGGCTTTAAACGCGAGGGGGGCGCCGCGGACTGCCGCCGCCGGGCCGCGAGCGTATCCGCCCCACTAGACGGCCCGACAGCCGCTGTTGCACAACCGCAACCCGATGCACACCAGGAGCCACACACGGTACCGCTCAAGGAGGAACTGACTTCAGAACCAGAGGTACACTCATCAACTGTCGGCAGATTGCAGTTTTATTATAATTATTGGTGTACTATTACGAATGACTCCAATATTCTGTCTTGGGGTCAAGGTTATAAAATTCCCTTTAAGGAGGAACCCGTACAAAAAATAATACCTAAAAATGACCGATTTTCTTCTTGTGAATCTAAAATAATCCAAGAATCTGTACTTAAACATCTTGATCCAAAATATATTTCATTGTGCAACCCCTGTGATGATCAGTTTTTGTCGCCCGTATTCACAGTTCTAAAACCGAATGGTGAACATCATTTTATACTAAATTTAAAGGAACTAAATAAATTCATCAAAGTGGAGCATTTTAAAATGGAGCATTACCGTACTGCACTAAAGCTCCTAGACCAAAATTAATTTATGGCTACATTTGATTTAAAGGATGCTTAGGCTCACTTTTTGATAACAATTAATAATGAAGAACGTAAAAAGCTACGCTTTTATTGGAATTCACAACTTTATGAGTTTAATGTTCTGCCATTTGAGCTTTGCACTGCTCCACTTGTTTTCACAAAGCTACTAAAACCTGAATTACAATCTCTACGTTCGGACGGCTAAATGTCGGTTAATTACCTATACGATTTTTTATGTATTTATTGGCTCTAACAGTGAGTGCGTTGGAATGTTACTGCTACAAGAGAAATATTAGAATCATTTGGACTCCTAATAAATAATTTAAAAAAGGACCAGTTGACACGAAAATTCGCATTAATAACGCAGTCAGGTCTTTTTTCACAAACGAAAATGTGCAGAATAAGACAACTTGTGGAATTTCTAGGACTTTTGACATCAGCATGCCCAGCCGTACAGTACGGATGGGTGTATACTAGGCAAAAAGAACGCGACAAATTCTTAGCTTTAAACTATTCTGATAATTATAATAAGCGTATGGTTTTGCCTAGCTGTCTACAGCCAGATTTTAAATGGTGGAGTGACAATATTGAAACAAGCTATTCATCTATTCAAAGTAATGATTATTTACTAGAAATATTTTGCGATGCATCTCGTACAGATTGGCGAGTACCATGTAACAGCGAAATACCTGGTGGTAATTGGAGTGCAAGAGAGATTAAAAATCATATTAACTTCTTAGAACTAAAAGCTGCCTTTTATGCGATAAAAATGTTTGGCTCTCATTTAAGCAATTTCCTTCTCAAAATAGATAATACAACATCCATTGCTTACATTAATAAATTGGGAGGAATACAACACACTCGCTTAAACGATCTTACACGACATATGGAAGTGTTTTGAAAAGTGTAGAATTTTCATATTTGCGATATATTCAATCTAGCGATGTTGATGCAGATCGCGCTTCACACTAATAGTCCATCGATACCGAGTGGCAACTAGCTGACTACGCGTTTTCTGAAATTTGAGCTAAGTTTAGCACCCCCCATTTTGATCTCTTCGCAAGCATACAGAATCATAAGTGTGACAGGTATGCTTCGTGGAAGATTGATCCGCAGTCAGAAGGTGTTTATGCATTTACGTTTAAATGGACAGACATAATATATTTTTACGCATTTTCACCATTTTGCCTTATTACAAAAGTTCCTCACAAATTCGTAAATGATAAAGCCGAAGGCATTTTTGTGTTTTCCTACCGGCCCTCACAGCCGTGGATTCCGCTATATCGAAAACTACTTGTGTCACAAGAAATATTTTTTGAGCCGAATACTAAGCTAATGCATTCTCCTTTCAGAGAAGCACACTCACTGTATAAGCCTTACCCTGGTGGCAGCTATATTATCCGGCAGTCGTTGATTGAACGTGGCGTACCAGTATCGTCACTAGATTTACTCATGGCTTCGCTAGCCCAAAATACACTATCTCTGTATAATTCCTCATTAAAATTTTGGTTGGAGTTTGATCAACAAAAAACATTGCAGTTTCTGGATTGACGGTATGTCTGGCAATAGAACATTTTTTGTCAGATAGGCATAATGCTGGGGCTAGCTATAGTACTTTAAATACCACGAGATCCACTTTAACGTTGGTTCGGGGTAATTCAATAATGAAAACTGATTATGTGAATAGATTATTGAAAGGTTCTTTTAGACTAAATCCTCCTACTCCTAAATATGATACAACATGGGATAGCTCCGTGGTTTTAAATTATTTAAGTGATTATTATCCTTATGATAATGTGAGCCTTAATGCTTTATCATATAAAACTGTCGCTTTGATTGCCATTGTGTCAACTCAGAGAATTTCAACTCTTAGCTTAATCAAAAATAATAATATTACTGAAAGTAATGATTCAATTGTATTTAAAAAAATACTGACTTAATTATATCGTCAAGACCCTGCGCTTACCAACCCCTGATCAGACTGCCTTTTTTAAAGAGAACCGTAATATATGTCCAGCCATCGTATCGAAAGCATACTTAGATAAAACAAGATCTATTAGAAACACTGAGACAAATAATTTATTCATAAGTTTTCGTAAACTTCACAGGAAAATTGGCCTTCAAACTTTATCCCACAGGGTAAAGGATACTCTCCAAAGAAGCGCTGTGGACGTGTCAATGTTGGTGCACATAGCACAAGGCACGCGGCGTACATCAGTTCAGTCTGCAGGCGGTTCGAAGGGCTGTGGGCTGGACTAATATCTCTAATATTTTTCAAACGTATAATAATAGAGAAACTATTGAATCGATAGGAAATCGCCTCCTAAATTCATTGTTTACTTAATTGTATGAATTTTTATTCTTATTTACTGTTAACACAAAAACTGCAGTTTGCTAGTAAATATTGCAAATCAATTGTTTATAAATTTGTTTAATCATTACCATTTCGAAACAAAAAAGAAAAATCTGTATAAATTTTATATTACACTCTAAACATCTGCATGTAAATTGGTAATCATCTTCGGGAGTGATATGAAGTATAATTTAGAATTAAACGAACTTACCTTGTGAAGTTCGATTCTAATTATACGAAGATCACGAACCGAAGATGATTACCACAACCCTCCCGGCCCTAAAGCCCAATATTTTTCTTATTTGGTTAGACTAGCCCTAAAACGTAATGAACATAGGACAGTGAGACCGGAGTGGGGTCGATGAGCGGGTATTTGAATATTTTTTTTCTTTTCTTTATGAAAAGTCTTTAAAGTGTGACAAGGACGGCACCATACTACGTACTGCTGCATGTAAATTGGTAATCATCTTCGGTTCGTGATCTTCGTATAATTAGAATCGAACTTCACAAGGTAAGTTCGTTTAATTCTAAATTATATTAATGATCAATACTGAATAATAAACCTCAGGGTAAAATGTTAGAATGATTTTAGTGATATTCTACACTCCTTTAAAGCAGGCTTTCTCTCCACAACTGTCGCCTGGGATTAACTATTTTCCTCTTTACAAAACTCTTAGGTAAGAGTTGAATGCCAATTAATACATTCACTATCTCTTTCTATTTCTGTCTGTCTAGGTGTCCATGATAGTTTATCCGCATTTGAAATGATTTTATCGAATATAGCAGTACAATGGGCTTACACAGCCTACGGTGTAACAGCAGCTGGTCAGTGGAAGGCCGACATCGTTTCATTATGGAAATTGGCAGGTGGATGGGGTGGCTGTGGGCCGTTATATAGTTTCATATATTAGTCAGTTTAGCTGGAAGTGATTATACAGAAAATGGTTTAAGTAGAGTTCCATTCTGCAAAATGCAAGTGTAGGTCGTCTACAATATTATGGGATACAAATATTTTTTTCTTTTTTTTTTTATAAATTCTAAACTAGCGCTTGACCGCAATCCCGCCTGATGGTAAGCAGTGATGCGATCGTTGATGGTAAAGCGAGCTAGTTTATTAAGAGCCTATTCACTCTAGCCCTGAAGACACCCAAATTGTAGTGTGACGGAAACATCCCTCGACACAGGCGGTATAAAAGAGGAAGCGAAACGCTTCGCCCGGATCGCAGTGGTGTCAACAACGTAAGGGTGGAAAGTCGCCGTACGACGGGTCGTCCGATGGTGGAACTATGTAGAGACGACTGTGTCCATTAATTAACTTTATCACGTTTTTACTATTACTTATTCATAAATTGAATGTGTTCTAAAATCAAAATTCAATACTGACCCAAATGTGACTGTGTAGCTTTTTTTTATACCAGTAACTACATAAGTTATAGTTGGTAGTAAGGTCAGGTCGGGGTGTCTTATCTGTGCTACAACACTTTCTCTGATTAGAGGAAGTGCCCACTAAATCATAGCGCACCCTAACATGCGTGAGGCGTGGCTAGAATTTATAACAACTATAACTAATACGCATGCATCACTTTAATATGTTATTTCGGGTTAAAGGCAGAATTTTTATTTATTGTTCCATTTTAGTGGAGGACTTTATAACTACTATAAATTACTACTACTATAAATTGAGAAAGAATTAGTGTATATTCAAAAGCTATTTAATTACTTACGATAGCGTTTTGACATAATTAAATCCCCTTATTATCTAACTGTTAACCCCTTGGAGCCCATGCTGATTAAAGATGATCTTGAGGGAAATTAATACCTACTTGCGCTCGACAGGAAATTGATCAGATTACCGTGTGAGGAAGAAGCAACTTTAAACGTCTTCAAAGCAGCTATTAGGACACCCATAGGGAAATAGATAGTGGAATTTTCAAGTATATACAAAAATTAAAACGTTCTTCGTATATACAGAATATAATACAGATAAAGCCAACAAATAGGGATGTATCCAAGGTATGAAAATCAAAAAAATAATTAGTCCGTCTAATAGATAATAAAAAAATTAAGACCCGTATTTTTTATTTTGTCGAAATTACAAAAAAGCTACTGAGATATAGCGTATTAAAGTTATGGAGTAGGGGCTACTTACATCACGCCGTGGTATATGTTGTAGCACGACGTGACGTCATTTCAAATTAATATAATCTTCCTAAGTATTTGAATGAAAGAAAAAATAAAAAATACGTGTTCAATATTTTTTATAAATCTATCTGATGGACATTAAATTATTTTTTACTTACAACCCAATTACTCACAAGCCATCCAGGGTATTGTAGCGACACATAAATGTTTTAAATTGGCATACAAGTCTTCAATCGCATGCAAATATTGGGTGTATTGAGAAAGTTAAATGGAAATAGCAGCTTCTCAATCAAAGCAACAGAAGTCCTAAGCAAATTGACCGAGCGTTCGGAGATGTAGTAGAATATTTGAATTCGTGCTCTGTATTGCCCTTTTCCTTCTAATACAAACAGGAGTTTTCTTGCAATGTTACATAAATGAAGTTCGTTTATACCGCGTACATCGAGGGACTGGAACAATTTGCCAGCGGCGGTGTTTCCGTCGGACTACAATTTGAGTGTCTTCAAGGCTAGAGTGAATAGGCTCTTAATAAACTACTGCGCTTTACCATCAACGATTGCGTCATTGCTTACCATCAGGCGGGATTGCGGTCAAGCGCTAGTTTATAATTTATAAAAAAAGGTTTTTTTATTTTATGACCTTGAATGTAAGCCTTTTTATAATAATGTCAATGAAACTGTCTCTAAATTCCATTGACAGTGGCTTCGATGAGATGAAAGTATTGGTATACTCAAACCATACTGCAGAGGTAGCTACAAAAATGTACATTTACAGATTTTTTGTATACTTGAACATGACTATAGAATTTCATGAATAGCATTCATTATAGCTTAAGCTCGTAGGTTAGACTGTCATTAAAATCTAGCAAAATCTCCAAAGACTTTTATTATATTATTTCCTAGATATTCTTCCTTCAGTCTCCCCGAAATACCACACAGCAGAAAAATATCCCTCAGTAATGTTTTGATTATATATTCACCTCGGTAAATAATAACATGAATCTATATTATACATCGGAAATGGGTTGTACATACATGTATGTAATCTGCGAAATCGAAAACGTTCGGAAACTGTGATTCCGGGCAATTACAGATTGTATGCTCAATTTTCGATTGGAATATTCTCAGTCGACATCTAGCCAAGTGTTAATTGATTTTGTAGGACTGGTACAGTTGGCACTGCAGGTTGAACCGACGGAACAAATCGAATCACTCGTAATATTATTACCTGCAGAAGGTACAGTTATTATAAATTTGGTCATTAGCCATAAGTACATAGCGGTCGCGGTAGTGGCATGTTTTTATGAACTACCATCACACAAGATAAAATTTTCAACAGTAATTTTCACACACACTATATTTAAATTTTATCCTCTTTGAATATTACTAACCAGTGGTTATTGAAATATTATCCAAATTCAAGAAAACTTTCATTCTCATATTCGATAATAAGCTATATTGCGGGGTGGTCTTCGAATTTGTTTGTCTATCTATAACATAGTCCTAGGTACGTTCAATATTAGACGTTCGGAGCGTTGGTGGCGATCATGAACAAAATACAGAATCCTAAACAAATTGCTGAAATGGGTCCTGTGCGCGTATTTATTTACTTTTATAACAATATTGCGAACATTGGGCGGAGACACTTTTATGCCACAGCAAAAGAATTTGTGGCTTGCGTTCACATTGGGGACCAAATTCGTTTAGGTACCTATAACGTTGTGTAACGTAGTAAACCAATACGTAACAGATTAAGGGGTTGCTTAATTATGGCAAATATCTTGCTTTAATAAATTCAGAGCCTATTTTTAGAACTTGTGTAGAGTTTGTCATCATCATCATCATCATCAGCCCTTTTTCTATAGTCCCACTGCTAAGCACAGGTCTCCTTTCATACAGAGAAGGATTGAGCGTAATCACCACGCTTGCTCAATGCGGGTTGGCGATTTCAGACTTAAAGTCCAGGTTTCCTCAAGATGTTTTCCTTCACCTTTTTAATCAGTCATTGGTGTTCAAGATATACTAAGTACATATAACTTAGAGAAGTTACATTGGTACTTGTCTGGAATCAAAACCGCACACTCATACTGGAGAGGCTGGTGTTTTAACCACTAGGCCACCGCGACTGTAGAGCTAGTATTCCTAGAAAACTATAAGCAGTTTATGTTCGAGAAAATTTTTCCTTTATCCTACATCTATTTGATATATCCTTACGAAGAAATTTCTAATAATAGCTATTTGCTTGAATCTTTAGCTTCATGTAACGGTCTACAGCTACACAATACTCACTCCTACTTTATGGGCTACCCCACCTTCATATACATATATGCCTTCGTGTATCTACGTTCCCATTGATTTATGGTAAGCAGTGCAGAAGAACGAGCGGCAGCTTAGACTCAGTAATTGCTTTCCGGGTGAGTCGACAGAATTTGCATCGCGCGGTGGCGCGAGCTCGCGGCTCTATCACACCCAGATGACAGATATCCATCATTTTCATTGTAGCGTTTTGTAAATCCATATCAAAGGCTTTATACGTTCCTGTTTTAATTAATCAACAGCGTTATGAGCCATTCGACTCAATTAGTCCAAATTGTATTTATCCAAATTAGTTTTTACGTGTCCTCTGGGTGCAAGTGCCGTAGAGAATGCTAATTTAATTAAATAGTGATAGTGAGCCTTGGAAATACCTTTGGATCTAATGGACCAAAAGAAAATGAAAATTATGCACTTGGTGTAGCTCTGTGAAATGTGTCCTAGGTTAATATTAATTGTACAATACCGTCTAGCCGCGCCGCTACTGAGTCGCCACCCGCGTCGCCCCGCGCTCCGTAGCAGATGTTAATCGGGGGCAAACACTGAAAATAATTATGCAGCCGCCGGGCCCAGTACTTCGCAGTATCAACTCGATGCACACCACACAAAATTATACTAAAACTAAGGCTCGAGCATACCATGACGTCTGGTCAAGTGTCGCTTGAAAGTAGTGGTCTTATTATAATCGATGAGGAATAATGAGGATACGTGGCGAAGGGATAAAACAAACGCATGATTTTTCGAGAGTCTCATGGATTGAAGGGTCATCTCGTGTGGAGAGCCGGCAGCTTTGATCTGCTGCGGTAATGCGGCTGGCGGACCACATTCGCGGAAACTTTTACGGGACACTGACCCACTTCTAAACAACCAGTAAAAGTAATCTATAATGCGGCCCTCTTTAAGAATCCTCCCCTAATACAGAGATTGCTAAAAAACAACAAGCCTTCGTTGTTATGTAAATAAAATATACGAGGGACGGTTACAGGTAGCCATTTACTTGGGTAAAAAAACGGCTCGCAACTAATTTTTGACGTATCCTAAATCCCCATGAAAAGGAAATATATAGGCCTTTATTGCGCTACCGTAGAATTCTACTGTTTGTGGATGAGTAATGAGTCTTGGTGTCTTGGAAGATTATCAGAACAACGAATAACAGTAATGGAAAGCTTATCCTGACCTGCAGGAATGAATGCAAATAAGTGTATGTACATTACATTACAAATTTACAATATTCTATAACTAGGATACAAAATAACAAAACACGTTTATTATAACAGGCTTACTACAATAAAAGATATGTCTTGTTATTTTGTACCATATAGTATAACAGAGGCTTTGCTAATGCCCTCTTAACTAAATTAACAGCAGTTGCGGTTGTAGAATGTGATTAAATCCATAATTACACACGTAGGTCGTTAGGTTCTTCATTAGGCACTGAAGGTTTAAATTAAATGTTCTTGTAATATAAACCCTATTGTTCCAATGGGCTGTAAAATGTGGCGAAGTATAATATATACATATAAAGTTGTAAGTACAGTGTATTCGAACAATGCATACATTCAAGCGCCGCATTGACCCACAAATGGACGGCGAGCGAAGGTGAGACCTTGCATGTCGAAGAGGCTAATCAAAGTTATGAACTTATGAGCCATTTCTTACCCGAGAAGCGAGTTACTTATTTATGAGAAGCCCACTGTGTCATAAAGAAAAGAAGATCACAATAGGCCGTGGGCAGTTGATGTTTCATGCATATAAAATATTCTTTGGAGACTTAAATAAAAAACAAAATTCTCAATTGAGATTTTTGTGCAACAATTCATCATCAGCAACCTTTTATAGTCCCACTGCTGGGCACAGGCAGTGACGGATTAAGACTACTTGATGCCCTAAGCAATCCACGCCTGTGGGCCCCCCTATCCGTATGTCAACTAGAATCGGTCTTTAAACTTTTACCGCCTAAAAACGTTACATTTTTGTAAAATAAGATGATGAGATGTAACGTACCTTAGAAATGGAGTAAGTGCGACAACAATAAAAACCAAAGCAAATTATTTATTTACTGAAATGCGCCTTGCGGCTTTTTCGGGCATTGAATTCAGGCAAGATAGTATTAACTAGGGTTGTAACGGAGCTTCGCCTCCGCTTCCGTTACTGCGGAAGTTCCGCAAGAAATCGTATCTTCGCTTCCGCCTCCGCCTCCGCACAATTTTTTGCGGAGTTATAACGGAGGTTTATTTACGTATTTATAAAATAAATAACGCGCAAGCTGCGACGCTCGACAACCGTCCGACCGCGTTTGAGCGCGAAATGGTCAAGAATCAACTAGTGCGAGGCGGGAATGCGGCAAACAATTTGTTTCTCTTTAATTTTCATTACAAGAAGGTAATATTTTTTTTACCAAGTATGCTCCTATTAATGTACGTATTTAAAATAAAAATTTTGTTTTAATTAACCAAAAATTTCAATTTTTTCTATATGTACTTTCACCTCCGCCTCCGCCTCCGTTAACCTCCGCATCCGCGGAGGTGAGACTCGTCGCCTCCGCATCCGCCTCCGCCTCCGCTAACAAGCCTCCGTTACAACCCTAGTATTAACGTCTAAATGTTTTTAACATATCGGACTCTCTTAAAACGCGCCAATTTTCAAATTAGTCCTAAAACTTTTTTGGTTTTTGGTAACTTAAGAGTGAGACGTGATTCGCGATGCCCAAAGGACGGACTTTTTTTGTGCTTCTTCTGGTGCCCCCCCAGACGTGATGCCCTAGGCAATTGCTTAATTTGATTAAGGGTTAATCCGTCACTGGGCACAGGTCTCCTCTCATACAGAGAAGGATTGAGCGTAATCACCACGCTTGCTCAATGCGGATTGGCGATTTCAGACTTATAAAGTCCAGGGCCTGTAGCCAATGTAACATCGCTTCATAGCGAAGCGAAATCGAATACCAAACCAACCAATGGCGGGAACGATTGACCACGCGACGCGGGCCCCAGGTTTCCTCAAGATGTTTTCCTTCACCTTCAGTTATTGCTGTCCAAGATATACTTAGAAAGTACATATAACTTTAGAAAAGTTACATTGGTACTTGCCTGCCCTGGAATCGAACTCGCACACTCATACTTGAGAGGCTGGCAACAATTACATCTTGGTAATCTTAACAAAACTTTTAGTTTTCGTAAAATTTGCAGAAGATCAATCTACCACTACTATGTCTAGTCTGACATTGGTGCTGATGCTCTTGTTCATAAACTAAACTAATTTTAAGTTGAGTGTATATTTTTCTTTCTTCTTCTTCTTCTTTCAAGGTGAGATTCAACCTCAACTCTTGCTCAATGTCCTCTGTGATACAGACACCACAATTTTGCCAATAACACGTGTATAAAATTATAGAAATTCTTTGAAAATTTTTTTCACAATACTTAATGGCGGATATCGCCAATGACAGTTGAAAATCCGGCCGCGTGAACCGGCTATGAGGGAGGTTTGGAGCAAAGTCAAATGTGCCCACTATGCTGCGATAATTCAATGTTCTTTATGGATTACTAGCAGCCGCCAGCGACCTCGTTCGCGTAGAATTAATTATGGTCCGCTCCTATTAGTCGCAGCGTAATGTTATATAGCCTAAAGCCTTCCTGGATTAATGGGCTATCCAACGCAAAAAGAATTTTTCAAAATGGATCAATAGTTTCCGAGATTAGCGCGCACAAACAAACAAACAAACTCTTCAGCTTTATATATTAGTATAGATTTACGTAATGCACTTTTTACTACATAAACCACGCGCTTTTTTTAAACGACACTATAAATGATTTTACAACTCCAATGAAAAATGCGCGTGAAACTCATCTTAGCTTTCCCGTCAACACTCCTTTTTCTTTCTATTTCAGACAGAAGATAAAATGTCGTTTTATACCGGTAAAATTAATCTGCCCCTGACGTAAATTGGCGTATTTTTAGCCGTCATGTTTACAATCGCGTCTAAACTGTCTATGGAGTATCTTAATTTGACAGAACTAAACTAAAATGTAATCTTCTATCCTTTTCTTAAAATTAGTTTAGTTTGTGAACATGAGAATCGGCGCCAATATCGCACGGGAACACGATACCGAGACCAAAAGTAGTCTATAAAACCTATTAAGGCATTAAGTCCTTAAGGTCCTTAAGGCTTTAATAACATTTTCATGTGCGAACAATTTAAATAATTAAGTAGAGATATGTTATTCCATAAGTCATAAAACTCAGTTTCTATCTGTCAGTGAAATTCTTGTCAACAACGGTCCAGCCGTTTCGAAGCCGGAATAAATAGATTGATCATCACATTACAAACCTCAAAAATAACAGTATTTCTCCACCGTTTAATGGATGTTATCCATACTAATATTATAAATGCGAAAGTAACTCTGTCTGTCTATCTATCTGTCTATCTGTCTGTCTGTCTGTCTGTCTGTCTGTCTGTCTGTTACGCTTTCCCGCTTAAACCTCTCAACCGATTTTGATGAAATTTGGCACAGAAAATCTTTAGACCCTGAGAAAGAACATAGGCTACCTTTTATCCCGGAAAAATTTGATGTTCCCGAGGGAAATCTAAAAAGCGCGATATAACCGAACTCCACGCGGGCGAAGCCGCGGGCGGAAAGCTAGTAATAAGTACATAATTATAAACCTTCCTGACGAATACCTCTATAAAAAAAAATGCATTAAAATCGGTTGCGTAGTTTTAAACATTTAAGTATACTTAGGGAATATAGGGATATAGGCACAGAGAAAGCGCTGGAAGTGCTAAAATCTGTTACTTTGACATTACAAACAGATGGGTACGTCAATTAGGATCTGATTGAACTGAGGACCGGTCCTGACATATTTGCAAAAAGCCTAGGCAGGTCAGAATATTGCGCCTTTGACTATTCGATTACTTTTTATACATACATACCACTTCTCCTGCGACGTCATCCTTGTGGATTTATTAAAAACTAGCTGCGCCGCACGGTTTCACCCGCGTAGGTTTCGAAATGTTTTTTTTATATGCGAAAATCGGGATGCGTAAGAAAATTCCATAAAAACTTTGAATCCTCCGAATCCACTTTTAGATCGTAATTTACTAGTTTAAGAAAACAAATAATCGCTAACTTCATGATTTACTTAGATATGTATTCGTGTCAAGTTTCAAGTCAAGTCTAGGAATAAGATTTTTCATATAAAATTCATCTCATTTCACCTTCTTAGGGGTTGAATTTCGAAAAATCCTATCTTAATGAATATGTAAATACTCTTTATGAAGAACACAAATTAAATTTCAGGTCTCTAGGACCTGTGATTTAGGTGCACATTGATATATCAGTCTATTGGGCTTTTGAACTTTATAATTATATTTATTAGATGAATTGGGTTGTATCCTAAACAATAATTTAATATCCATCAGATAGATTTATAAAAAATATTAAACACCTATTTATTATTTTTCTTTCATGCAAATACTTAAGAAGATGTATTGATTTGAAACGTCGCATGAGACGTGGTACAAAATATACTACCACGGCGTGACGTAATTAGCTCTCACTCCGTAACTTTAATACTATAATATAAAAAAGGGTCTTAGTTTTTTCATTATCTACTAGCTTTCCGCCCGCGACTTCGCCCCGGTGGAGTTCATTTATATCGCGCTTTTTAGATTTCCCTCGGGAATGTCAAATTTTTCTGGGATAAAAATTACCCTATTATTTAATCTAGACTTCTAACTTTACGTCTGCAAATTTTCAAAGAAATCGGTTCAGTAGTTACGGTGTGAAAGCGGAACAAACAAACAAACAAACTCACTTTCTCATCTATACTAATATATAAAGCTGAAGAGTTTGTTTGTTTGTATGTTTGTTTGTTTGTTCGCGCTAATCTCGGGAACTACTGGTCCGATTTGAAAAATTCTTTTTGCGTTGGATAGCCCATTAATCCAGGAAGGCTTTAGGCTATATAACATCACGTTGCGACCAATAGGAGCGGGGCATAACTAACTCCACGCGAATGAAGTCGCTGGCGACCCGCTAGTTTATAATATTAGTAAGGATAAGACGGACTAATTATTTTTTTTTATTTTGATACCTTAGATGTATCCCTATTACACATCATACAACGTGTTTAAATTTCGCTAACGTCATTACTTACAACATAACATTTATAGCGTTGTAAAGACTATTAAAATAAGACCCGTTTCCACGTCGTTGCTGGGGTTATACGTTATACCTGTGTTGTAAGTAACAAGTTATTATAAGACGCAAGAAGGTGCGAGGCGGCCTTTTGCGAGGCGGCCTCGTGCGTGACGGATCACCGCCGAGATCAAGTCAAATATCGCGTAACCGTTGCGCCGCCGCCGCCGCTAGCTATCGTGCCGGTAAAACAATATGTGCAACACTCCTTTGTGCTTGTTAAAGCAACACAAGTATTTTGAACTAACTTAATTTTCTTCACAAGACATACGACGTTCTACCTAAGTGCTCCAGTGATGAATTCGATAACAAAGCACTGTGAGCTTGGCAATGTTATGCAAAAACATATAAGTAGAACAGTTCAACTAAACAATCCGAATATTTTATTTACTTGTATACACTATGCAATGTAAATCTCGATTGCTTAAACAATCGCAAACAGAATCAACACGCTATAAGAAAATTAAAAATAATTCATTTTAATAAGTGTTATTCCAGAAAATTATCATCAAAAGTTAGAGAGGTATGCAATGTACAAATAAAGATCAGCCGAGTGGGAAGCAAAGTTGCAACTAACAATTTAAAGTTGGTCTACAACGAATACAAACTGAGGTGAGAAAATGTTGGGAGTACAGGCACCGTCTGTGGGGGGAGGGGGCGCACCGGACATCAGGTCTGGCAGCGTTCTCTAGCATTGATAAAGTTACGCCAAAATCAGGGTTGAGTAACTTAATCGGCGGCGGTCTAACTGCAGTTAGCCTCTAAAATTTAACGTTCTGAAACATCGTAGACTGAATAACTGAAGTCTGTTCACAGAAACTGTAGCTGTTTAAATTATAATTATCGAATTATAATTTGTGAATGCGAAATACCAATTGAAGGTTCACAATAACCACGGTTGCGGGGCGGGGCTATTTTAGCTCGTTAATAAAACATCGTCTGCCTTTCCGAGTATCGCAATGCTAAAATCTCTAATTAACGTGAACCACATCAAAGGAACGTAGGGAATATTCACCGGGGACCCGTCTACGAACTTCGACTTGAGGTGACAAGACGGATAGCGCCGCGCCGTACCCGCGCCGCTCCGAGTAATAGGGTGCATCGCTAACCGACTTATATATACTATTGTTCCCTAGTACGGGATTTGTAACTTATGTATCGATTTGTTATTTACATGAACACGTTAATGGAAGCGCCTTGTTCAATTCAATTGGATTGTTAAACCCAGTAATATGTTAAAGGACTCTCACAAATATTTTTATTAATTTAGTCTGCTTACCACTTTTTTATACCACCAGATTAGATAAAATTATAAATATATTCTAAGATATCCAATTCGTAGCTCTTAGTTATCTGTTAATATCTACTGTAAAATCATTTTCGCGAGGTGTTTCTTTGTAGCTCTGAATATAAACAACAACTTTATCAGAGAGTGAAAGCGCCGGTTACCTCTGGAGACCGGTATTAAAAATACTAAAATAAGTAAATTGCTCTATCAGGCCTGCACCTGCCGCCCGACCAGGCGTGCCCGCCCTTACCGGCACGCCCTTAAGTACTTTGTGATAAGGGCAATCGTGCGAGCTCCTCTGCGCATTTTATGTACATATATTTATGATGTTCTATTTATAGTGAGGACAAAATAAACCCTTCACGCACGACACGTGCCTTCAAGAGATATAAACAAACAAAGATTATGTCATAGTGCCGTTAAACATCCACAGATTACAGCAAAGACACTTTGTCTTTAATTTAAATGTAGCGAAGGTATTTTAGAACTTAGTACAAATGCTTATAACGTTGTGCCAATTACGTAAAGTGCCAAATCATGTTTGGCAGAGAAAATCGGATGTAGGCCGACAATCGCGAAGAATATTGTCCTCGTGTGGGGGCAATATGAAATGAGCCATTAGCTAAACAAATGAACTTTCTTAGCGACACTAATGGAACTTTAATACGGACAGTAAAGAAAGAAAAGACATCTCAAAAGAAATTGCAATTATCGCTTATGTTTACACATAACGTTTGTGTTTTAGGCAATTTTATGGATATAATCAGGAGTTAGGTGCTTGAAGTAACAAAGTAACATTTTGCCTATCCTAAGTAATAAAGAGTTTAATTTGGAAAAAATTCAATGTCTTCAAGTGTATGTAGGTACATAGCGTAGGTATCCCTTGTTCAGGGATGAAGTACTAGAGTGGCCAGAAAAACGATCTGTTAACATGAGTAGTTCAGGTTAATACTTACTCGGCGCCATTTTTTCCACCCCTGTGCAGCATGCCCGCTCGAGCCATCTCACACCCACGCCCTGAAAAAAAAAAAAGTGCGATCCATTAACGTCAAGTCGTCCTCGAGCCTTTTCCGCATCTTTACGCTCACTAAATACAGTTTAGGCCCCTCTTAATTTATTATTAGTCGGATGATAGACCAAATTATGCTGGCCGTCCGTTCTCTCAACTTAATTTTTGTCTACATAAATAATGTATTTTGTTCTCCAGACCGAAGAGATTTCGGTTCAACTGGCAATTATTCTTGAAAATATTTTTATCCTGTTTGAATATTGTCAATGTTTATTTATGGTCGTCTTCTACCTAATGTAGGTATATTATCTAACTAATGAATAAGGCTAGGCATTATTCAATTATAAGACCGTTTAGGCATACAGGAATATAATACACCGTGGAATTTTAGACGTCTTACAGAGACAATCCATTTCATCTATTCAATGACCTATTATACATAAATAAAAAAAAAACGAATTTAAATAATTTATGTTTAGTTTATATCCTACATGCGAACGCAGTCCAAGTCTTGAGTTTCAAGAGCACGCACCGTAGCTCAAAAATTTATAATGATTCATATTTTCTAAATTTCCCGAAATCTTTGTTAGAGAACTAAAATTCCACGGCGTATAAAGTGAAGACTAATTTATTCATACATAACATGGCTTTCAACATTTCCTTATGATTAAAAAGAATATCTACTAAAAACTAGATTTTTTTAGTAGCACCCTATATTTTAACAAAGAGCATGGAAACGGAAATAATACATCACCTTGAGCCGGATAAACTCCAAATCGATGTAATGCCTACTTGACAACTCCTTGGAGGATAAATGCAGTAATTTAACAATTTAATCAGCGATCTATTTGGCAAAGAACTTGATTGATGGCCAGGCGGCGATATTTCAGCGCCGGCGCTTGTTGCAAAGCTTCTAAATTGCGACATCAACGGCGATAGGTACACAATGAAGCCGCCCTGAATTTATGAGCCGCTTCAGTGCCACGAACAGCGTGAAATAGTTGGAGTTTTCTTAGACAAACCATTTGCTGTAATTATCTTATTTAAATTGATGCCTTTCAGCCGTCGTCTCGCCCTTAGATTTCCTTTGTCAAATGCTAAATGAAACCTTAATCAAACTCTTTCTTTTCGCGTCGATAGTACTTTGATTTTTATATTTTTTGAGTCTTGATGACCACGATTTAACCGGGCTACGCGGGACCAGCAAATGTTTTTGGTGTTTGACGAAGTTGGGAGTATCTGCACCCGTTTACTGCCAGTTGCTTGTCTTCCCAGTTTGCTTCCGTCATTGGTTGGTTTTCCTTACATAGCCTTTTTTTTGTTGGGATGGGAAATCATCAAATGACTTCTCCCGCTCTGGGCGGAGCGGAAGGGCGTGTCAGACTTTTACTGACTAAAACCCACCCGTGTTTCTTCACTTGCCTGTGCGACGGCCAGGGCCACGGTTTCTTGTTTAACCAACCCGCAACCTGCTGACATCTCTTTGAGGCGCGCGTGAAACACGACGCACCGTCGACTCGGACCTGATCCTTACCGGGCGGTGAGCTGCCCACTGCTCACCGCCCGCAGGCCCGCGCCTACGGTGGCTGGGAGTTCGGTGTCGTCTCCCGACCAAGGCGTCTCCTGCGGCGGCTAGTGGCGTGAGGGCGCTGGGATTCCCGCTGCCTCACGCGCTTCGCTTCCTTACTTAGCCTGCCTTGAGCGTAAACAGTTCTTACGATTTTTATGTCTACTCGGGTTCATTGTATAATCGTAGATGGGATAATCAATAAACAAGATCTTTTTTTAGGGTTCCGTATCGAGAGGGTAAACACTGGATTCTATTCCTAAGACGGCACTGTCTGTTTGTCTGTCACCAGGCCGTATATCATAAATTGTGATAGCTAGACAGTTGAAATGTGCACAGATGATGAATTTCTGTTGTTGCTATAATAAAAAAAATATTGAAACAGAACAAAATAAATATTTAAGGTCTCCCACACAAGTGACCAAAGTGGTCTTCCTTTTGTTGTGATTTTATTTTTTAATTTAATTATTTTTTGTTTTAATTATTGTTCTGTAGAAATACCTACATGTTATCTGTCTTTTGAATGACACCACTAAGCGGGGCCTGGTGATCTTTAAATAAGGTTTTATCCATGTGCTTTTTGTAGTTCAAAACTAAGTCATACAAAACCAATGTGAAAAGAAAGCAAAAAAAAACTTATTATTATTGTTAATTGGTAGACATGAATTTAGATTTCTACAATCTATAAAGATTTACAGTGAAAGTTACGTTCTTTGCTTTCAGTTTTGTAACAGTATTAAATTAAGACAAAAAAGTGGATTATTTGCTATGTTTCTCCAGTAAACTGTCCATCTTCGTCATAAGCGAACAGCATTGACAGCCATATTTTTCTTTGGAAGTGACGTAAGTCTGTTTCAGTGTTCTTTGAAGTGTTTTATATACTTTTCTTTCCTTTTTATTTTGAAGTATGAGCGAGCGTTTGTATTGCATTTTCAGTATCATCAAAAACCTAGGTATCTTCATAATACTCTGTTGCTTTTTTTTTCAATTAATTAACGTGGAATCACTAAAATAGTTTTTAATTACATTACTTGCGTCACGTTGATAAATATAAATATGCCTGCGGTTCATTCATAAAGCAAGCATGCCTGTTTGTGAAGGGGCAACATTATGAACTTTTAAGTGGATTACAAGCGATATTAGTCGTGTGCTTTCACTTTGTCATGTAATATAGCATAGAACGGGAGTGATAATTTGGGATAGCACGCGATGCCGCCATTACCCCGGTTGCACTTGTGGACGTAGCCAGTATCGTGAATAGTGTCGGCATAAAAAGATTATTATGCCGACACTATTTACGATTGAACACGTGAGTGTTTCTACATATCGGAGCTTTGCACATTTCTATCTTTCATATCTATTTCATAAGATTATAATAAACCCTTCTGGTAAATAATTGCTACACACACACACATATACACACACAAACACGAATACACAAACATGCGCGCACACTCGCAGACACAGCCTCACACACGCACGCACGCATACACACACACACCCGCGCACATAAACACGCACTCCCAAATACTCAATACAGGTTTCTTTTAACCGCTTTTAGTTTAGTTTAGTTTACTCTTTTTACCTAAATTCATTTATTTTTTGTTAATCTGTTTGCATAGAGTTCTGTATAATCTATTGGGAGAGGGCACTGGCTCCTGTAACACAGATATATCGCCTAGCACAGGAGTCAGGGACTTCACATTTATTTGTACCAATTTTTGTGTAATAAAGGTTATTATTATTAATTAATATTATTTGAAGCTGTGTCGGTAATCCTGGAGGCGGTAAGGTGCATGCGAGCGCCGGGTTCACACGCCACAGCCGCAGCGTAACACGGAAATTGTTTCCCAGTTACTACGGTATTGGTTGGTAAAGTTTTTACATCATTTTGCGGTGCAAATATCCGCTTTCACTATTTGATAGAGAATTCTCAATAATGTTCGATTTTATGTTAACATAGACGATATTTCAAATTTGATGGAGAATATTAATATACCACTAGTTGTATTTTCAGCATATTCACAAAATTATCCGTCACAAAAATTTTAAACCAATATTATCGCATGCCGTTTCTGTTATAGCTTATTTTACGATGCATTTTATTACTGCGCTAGTTTCGGAAAGTAATATAACTTTGAATTTTGACGATAACAAAACATATATTCACATTGGGTATTCTATTTCGTTGAGAGAATACATAAAAATAAGCAGTATGAAACAAAAAAATAAAAGTGCTTATATATAAAAAGCATAAGTAAGTCGTAAAATGCTGATTCCATTTTTGTATGCGGAATAAAATTGCAAAAATCTTATGCAAATCCGTGTTCAGTGAGTGTCGAGGGCCGCTACCGCCGCCCGCACCGTCCTCCGTCTGATACCGTATCTCGTAACTGTGGCAACTGATAAGCGTATCTTTAAACTTTACCCATTTTATTTTGCTCGAGTTACTGTTTGTGCTTACCTTGGGTTAGTGGACCCGTCTTATTTAGTTTCACACTCAATATCATTTGTGTTATATTGTGTTTTTGCTGTAAACCGAGAGGTTGCATAGGGAAGCTTATTTTTTATACAATGTGATGTTAGAACAGAACTACGTAATAAGCATGTATGTGAGAAAATATTAATGTTGACTCACCTAGTCATTCGATCTGGGGGTCTGATGTGTTGTCTTTTAGTTTGGATCATTCCAGATACCTGAAACAAATATGTCTGTTTAATTCGGAATCCTGAAATCAAATTATCTATCACTATTACAAAACCTTTTTTAACAAAATCTTCATTTTCCTGTCCTTACTTATTCCAATTTATTTGTGGTCAGCACAAAATGTAATTTCATTCATTATCATCATCATCATCAACCTTTTTATCGTCCCACTGCTGGGCACAGGTCTCCTCTCATAGAGAGAAGGATTGAGCGTAATCACCACGCTAGCTCAATGCGGGTTGGCAATTTCAGACTTAAAGTCCAGGTTTCCTCAAGATGTTTTCCTTTACCTGCAGTCATTGGTGTCCAAGACAAACTTAGAAAGTACATATAACTTTAGAAAAGTTACATTGGTACTTGCCTGACCTGGAATCGAACCCGCCCACTCATACTTGAGAGGCTGGTGTTTTAACTACTAGGTCACCACGACTTACACTACACTACATTCCATTTAGTGCCAATAAATGTTGTAAAAACTACCGTTGATACATAGACAATAAGTCGGAGTAGTTAATTTCTACACTCGCTGTTGTAAAGCTCATTGTATATCTAAATCCATAATTAATCCATTTCCTACCCACTACCAAATAAGAACTAAGAGTTTTCTATAAGTAGAAGTAGACATCCTAGGCGTATCTTTCATCGTTGTTCTATCATTTTTACATGGATATTCATCGTATCTTCATAACGCCACAAATCACGACTTCACGAGCTACGTTATAAGTTCAAAATTCCTTTGGTCGAACATGTCGAAGCCAAAGTGATCATAAACTCTCGAAGCCGTCATAAGCTGCTAGGATTTGATATGAGCGTCACGTCGTACTATATGTAGATGTTTGAAGGATACTACTCTATTAGAACTAGTATATTGCGGACGAGTGCGCTCGACCTCAGCTGCTCGTGTCCCGCTAACACCGATCCAGATGACCCAAATGGAGCACCGACCCGTTTGCGGATCACTTCACTAACTAACTCTTGGAACAAAACGAAACACGACCCACCGACAGATTAATATATGGGCTGCTGCTCCCGGCACAAAACCAATTGACAATTAACAGCAGCTTAGTATATTCTTTTCCGTGATTGTATGTTATATTGGCAACATAAATCCTCTTCGGTGTCATTCAGAATCGCGGTTTTTCACGACGCACCTGTGGCTGCAGTAAACACTTTTATAGCCCAGAAATACATATATCATGCTTTGTATTGACCGTTATGTTTTGTCTAACACAACATCAGGTTTACATTTGACACAATTTCTTTAGCACAATATACAAGAGTCGTGGTGGCCTAGTAGTTAAAACCCTCTCAAGTTTGAGTGGTTCGATTCCAGGTCAGGCAAGTACCAATGTAACTTTTCTAAAGTTATATGTACTTTCTAAGTATTTCATGGACACCAAAGACTGAAGGTGAAGGAAAACATCTTGAGGAAACCTGGACTTTAAGTCTTTTTTTTTTTTTTATTGGTTATAAACTATTGCTTGACTGCAATCCCGCCTGATGGTAAGCAGTGATGCAATCGTTGATGGCAAAACGCACTAGCTTATTAAGCCTATTCACTTTAAAAAAACTGAGTGAATAGGAAGGAAGACGGCAGTTGAGCGAGGTGATGCAATGTTTAACCCAACAACACGACCAACGATGCTGCGCCAGAGGATGATCTGGAGACCCTCCACGACCAAACTCCCGATACAACAACATTCGACACACACATCGTACCCGGTAGACATCGCAACACAACTGCTCAGACCCGTCCTCCGTACGGCTTCACCAGACATCATGCCGGAACACGACGAATCGCTTGGCGGCAAGACTTTGTCTGGTGGGTGGTAACTTATGCCGGCGGCTGATGTTGTTGCCTACCACCGAGAGAAAATCGCTGAATCGTCTGAAATCGCCAACCCGCATTGAGCAAGCGTGGTGATTACGCTCAATCCTTCTCTGTATGAGAGGAGACCTGTGCCCAGCAGTGGGACGATAAAAAGGTTGATGATGATGAATATACAGTTACGTTTGTAAATGAATTTTAGCTGCATATTTAATCATTTGGCTGTTATTTCCAGACATATCAGACATTTTAATTTCCAGTCCTTCTGCGACCGAAAACATTCACTTTTACTTTTTGTCAATTAGCATCCGAACCCAATGTGCTAATGGCAAAGTTAATGAAAACGAACAAGTTCTGCTCCTTATTTTAAGAGAAATGCAGCTATGGGAGGTCCCACGATCCGATACTCGACTACAGGAACGTAAATGTGTAATTGTTAAAAACAGTCGACACAATTGTACTTACTCACTAATTACTACTATACCTGTAGTCATCATCATCGTCTCAGCGTTAATCCCAGTCGCATCCGAAGCTTTTTCAGCTTTGGAGTCTGGAGTCCGCTTTACCAGTCTAACTGCCGATTTTTTGGCTAAGCTTCGATATTTTCCGTGAAGCGACTGCCGTCTGACCTCCACAACCCGAAGGCGATATCTAAGCATTGCAGTTAAACCAATTGTTGACTTTTGAGGGCTCCAACAACCCGTAACGACTGCCACTAGATGTTCGTATGGCAACCGGGACCAACGGCTTAACGTGCTTTTCGAGGCACGATCAGACCAGTGCAAATATTCATATTCATGCATACAAATATTTGCACTGTGCGGGGATCGAACCCGCGCCTCCTTGCGCAACGGCCGCGTTCGCTACCGCTACGCCACGGAGGCTGTCTAATTGACTGTAATTACTACCTGTAGTAACGAGAGAAAATTAAACGAGAAATTCCATAAAGCTTCGTTCGTGCAAAAAAAACGGTCACTTTTTAGTTTTATTGTCAGATATTTTGTTCCGATACAGAGTTATGAAGGAGAACGGAATGTAGATAATTTACACCAGCAGTCGGAACAAAGGCATCTCCGGCACGTGGCCTATATCCTGCGCTACTATTCGATATCAACTTACTATAAAGTAAAATCCGCCATACTACCTTCCTGAAAATATTTCCTTTTCGACTCAAAAATGTTCGTCTCGTATTTCAATTTCTACGAAAAGATCAAAGATTAACTTTTTTTTTTATATATTACTAGCTTTCCGCCTGCGGCTTCGCCCGCGTGGTGTTCGGTTATATCGCGCTTTTTAGATTTCCCTCGGGAATATCAAATTTTTCCGGGATAACAGGTAGCCTATGTTTTTTCTCAGAGTCCAAAGATTGTCTGTGCCAAATTTCATCAAAATCGGTTGAGAGGTTTAGGCGGGAAAGCGTAACAGACAGACAGACAGAGTTACTTTCGCATTTATAATATTAGTATGGATAAACTAGCGCTTGACCGCAATCCTGCCTGACGGTAAGCAGTGACGCAGTCATTGATGGTAAAGCGCACTAGTTTATTAAGAGCCTATTCACTATAGCCCTGAAGACACTCAAATTGTAGTCCGACGGAATCACCGCCGCTTACTACTGCTACCTAATTTCTTTATTAAAAAATCTATTGTTTCTAATAGACAGAACTTCAGCCCGACGTAAATGATGTTACAAATTATGAATTGACTGTCCACGCCAAGTGCAGTGCGATTCACTGTACACTTTCTTTAAAGTAGGGTTGTAACGGAGGCTTGTTAGCGGAGGCGGAGGCGGATGCGGAGGCGACGAGTCTCACCTCCGCGGATGCGGAGGTTAACGGAGGCGGAGGTGAAAGTACATATAGAATAAATTGAAATTTATGGTTCATTAAAACAAAATTTTTATATTAAATACGTACATTAATAGTAGTATACTTGGTAAAAAAATATTACCTTCTTGTAATGAAAATTAAGGAGCATTCCTGCCTCGCACTAGTTGATTCTTGACCGTTTCGCGCTAAAACGCGGCCGGATGGTTGTTGAGCGTCGCAGCTTGCGCGTTATTTATTTTATAAATACGTAAATAAACCTCCGTTATGACTCCGCAAAAATTGTGCGGAGGCGGAGGCGGAAGCGAAGATACGATTTCTTGCGGAACTTCAGCAGTAACGGAAGCGGAGGCGAAGCTCCGTTACAACCCTACTTTAAAGTATAAACTAGTGCTTGACCGCAACCCCGCCCGATGATAGGCAGTAATAAGATCGTTGTTGGTAAAACACGCTAGTTTATTAAGAGCCTATTCACTCAGCCTTGAAGACGCTTAAATTGTAGTCAGACAGAAACACCGCCGCTAGCAAATTGTTCCGGTCCCTCGATGTAAGCGTACACTACGTTTGCACAGTGCACAATACTATTACCCTAACCGCGTCCACATAATATCCTGGTGTGCAGCGCTCCAGTTAGTCAGCGACAATGGAGAGCGCTATTATAGCCATCCATGTGTGTTAACCAGTTTAGTTCTTGTTTGTTTTTTAACGTTGAATGGCCTGAAAAACAGAACGAGACCGGCAATCAGGTCGGGTCGGCTCCAATAAAAGCCCTTTGAAAACCTGATGTTTATTATACGAACGGACACAATTTGCGGTATCGCTACCTCTACTGCTTGGATATTATGTAATACTGCACTGTAATTAACTTTAATTAAATCAGCTCGGTTGCACAGACCAACTGAAATATTTCCTCTTTGAAAATGTACAAATATTTTGTTTGCTACGTACTACTAACTACATAATAATAACTATTTTGATTGTTAATTAAATATTAACATACAAAATACATAGTAATACCTGCGCCACTATGCATGTGTTCTTAGGATTTGGTAATTAATATATTACTAAAATAAAGTTAAGGCTGACTGCCTAGGAGAGGGATGTTTGAAACATTTTATTAAGCTTTTGCCACTAATTGACCTTGCTTAGTTGTTTATTCGGTAATTGATAGACAAGCCTAATAGGATTAATTTGTAGCTCCATAAATCAATACGAGATTGAATGCTGCAATAATGTAATGTGCCGATTATTGTGAATAATTGTTACGATTTATTTAAATTTACTCAATATGAAGAAATTTTTACAGAACAGTATATTCATATTTACAGTTACTCCAGCATAGCTGAAGCACATAACCAGATAAACATTCAAAAATACTTTCCGAAGCAAATCCTGTGAGCTCAAGTTCCTATGTGTATTTGAATTGTAATCAACAAAGCAACATTCGCAAGCGGGCCTCTCTCTCGCTTCTCGTTCCTCATTATCATTTTTATTATTATGGTTTGTTTTGTACGTTTTCGTGTTAACTAAAAACGACAATTTTATTTTCATTATATTTGTGGCAGCGGTGGCAGTGCAGCGGTTGCATAAAGTGCATCGTTTATAAAAAGTAACAATGAACAATATTCACGAGGCGGGCGGTGAGCCTCTTATCGAGACGGCCGCGCTGAGGCGCCTGCGCCCACAATCTGATTGCAGCTCGTGTCAACAGTGCTGAAATAACTGGCGCCGTTTTACTATTCATTTCAAGACTCTTCAAGAAAAGTTGAGACCATCCTTAAATATTAAGTTTTGTTCAATATTCTCGATTCTGAAGAGAACACAGCAAACATTCCGGAAAAGTATTGTGCTTTAATGGGATTTTAAAGACCCTGTTATGATTTTAATCTTAAATATTTGCATAAAACTGAAAATTTATAGGTAAAATGCTTTTACAGATTATATCAAAAACTTGAAATGTAGTTCCAAGTCGCTACTCTTTATCTGATTGTGCAGTGCCAACTGAAAAACTTGTTTGCGTTTTTAAGAACAAGTTTCTGATGAGAGAGAAGATTAAATTTTCTTAAAACGATAAAAATGTCAGAATAGTTTATCAACACGTTCTTTGAGTGAGGGTTGGACTGAGCACAAAGATGATATTAGGTAGATACCTACTTATGTCGAGATTACGTTTCTATTGAGAATAAGCCTATACCGCTTCGTCATAAAGTAGGTCATTTGTTTCAAAGGCGGCACGTAAACTGTGATAGTAAAAGTTTTTTATGGCTCGATTACTGTGAAGATGGCTTGCTAGCCGGTTTCACTGCCGATAGTGGTTGGCGTTTACGGAGTCAGCATCACTATCGGTATTCCCATCATCCAATTTGTAACTTACTTTGTTACTCACTAACACCTCTGCGGATTAATGACTGCTGCATAGTCAAGTAACTTTCGCAAGAAACGCGTCATTATTAGAAACTCGTATTTTGTTAAATGTCAGTTTATCAGTCACTACGGTACCTACACAGCAAAGATACTCTTCTTTATAGCGTGTAGGTTTAGCGAACTATCAACTAAATCCCTAATTCCCTACAGTTCCTTTTATACATCTCGTTAAAAAGTTCATTATTGACGGGGAAGCAAAGTTGTTACAGGAGCGAAGGTAAATAGTGGCATTGTGTCGCTCCGAAAGCAGACATCAAAAGACGTGTATCAAAGACGAGTGTTGCTACATAGCGGGACGCGCGCCAGGGTGGCCCCCTTCAATATGTGTGGGAGCTGCTAGCTTGTTCGAATTTTACTTGTAAACTACTCTACGGGATACAGAATGGCAAAGCTTGTTTTTGTAACAAACATGATTCCGAAATATGTTATGTGAATATTATAATAGCAGTCGACACACTAACCCACCCAAAATTTGGAATAAGAATAAGAAATTTTATTTACCCAAACATGTGTAGGTATACATATAGATAAAAAAAAAACTCATGCATGTAGGATCTTGACAAAGAGTGGCTCACGACATGTCTGCCATTTCTCATGGCGTGCAAATATTTTAGGTACATACATAATTATTATAATAGAATGGATGACTTATATTAAATTTTACATTTATATAATAGATATCGATCGCAACTCAAACAATTTAATAAAATGAAATTCAAATATTTACGTTAATTACACAATTACTAGAATATTTAACAAAAAAAAATTATTTATTTAGCATATCTATATACAAGTTAATCATGTTTATAGTTATGAATGTAGTTTCAGATGATAATAAATCCTAATTCATTCATTTTACTAGCTGAAAATGCATTAATGACGAAACCAAAGACAAAGAATAGAACTTCACAAACGACTTATTGCAAGAATCCTCAACTACAAGTTCTGCGGAACACAAGATGAGATGCAGAATGCTTGTAAGAAGTTTTGCGAACGATCGAGTCCTTTTAAGAGAATTAACTCGGGGGTCTTCGTATTAATGAAAGCAAGATACGGACGAAGTAACCACATAAATTAACGCAAGTGAATATCTAAGTGATAGATACCGTTTAGTGATTCAGCAGCCCCGCCTTCGGAACGCGAAGGTAGGTACGCAGTACGATATATCTTCGAACCTGTTCCCATATAGACCAATAAAAGTAATTTAATTAAAGTACAAGACTTTTCTTTCCCTAGACGCATTTTTTACGAGTGTGTAGAAATTATTGGAGCTAAATAAGTCGTATTGAATAAATAAAAGGGCTTGAAAGCTCCACTGGGGAAAAAAATGTAGAAGTCGAGTAATTTGCTGTGAATAATAAACGAAGAATTTCCCCTTACTTGGCGGAACAGGAGATGTCGAGTCGAGGGCCTCATTAGACTTATGAGAATATACAATATATCAATTAAAGAATTTATCGTTAAATAACGAAGTACAAGAGGATTGAGATGTACAATTGAGGAAAATGTGTCCATAAAACGCGTGAGTAGAACGGATGCGTATAGGAGACGCGAAGTATGTAAGTCGTCTTATGTAACATGTGAGAACGTCTGGGAATATTAACAAAAGCTTCCCGACATAGATCAAGTTTGTTTTCAAATCGCCATGGCAAAAGAAAGTCCGTTTCTCAGTGAAAGCGGACTGCAAATAAATCTTGTCTTTGAAAACAATGCATGCATTGTTCGCTGTAAATTGGTTCAAATAATTTACCTATAACACAGTTTCAACTTTGCTACGATGTAGATAAAATTGATAAAACTTCTGGTTATGTCTGTTGTACTATTGTGAAAACCATACTTCTAATGAATGTGCGGCTTTACGATATCTTCAGCCTAATCACGTTTTTGCGTGCTACGTATCTATACTTAGTAATTGTTCGTTTCAAATGTCTTGTTTTTTTATGAATTTGTTTATGAATGAATCTAAATGACTAAATTATTATTCCATGTAGCATGAGTTTTTGTAAAAAAAGCTGAAAAAAAAGCTACGGATGCGACTGGGATTAACTCTGAGATGATGATGATGATGAATATTTTTTGTATTTCATACAGATAAAAAAAATATTCATCATCATCATCATCTCAGCGTTAATCCCAGTTGGATCCCAGTTAGTCCCAGTGGGGATTGTGTATGAAATACAGATAAAACAAATCATCCGTAGCTTTTTTTTTCAGCTTTTTGGAGTCTGGGGTCCGCTTTACCAGTCTAACTGCTGATTTTGGCTAAATTTCGATATTTTCCATGAAGCGACTGCCGTCTGACCTCCAAAACCCAAAGGCGATATCTAAGCATTGCAGTTAGACCAATTGTTAGACTTTTGAGGGCTCCAACAACCCGTAACGACTGCCACTAGATGTTCGTATGGCAACCAGGACCAACGGCTTAACGTGCTTTCCGAGGCACGACCAGACCAGTGCAAATATTCATATTCATGCATACAAATATTTGCACTGTGCGGGGATCGAACCCGTGCCTCCTTGCGCAACGGCCGCGTTCACTACCGCTACGCCACGGAGGCCGTCTAGCTAAAAAAAAAAAGCTAAAAAAAATTATAATAAAGTATGTATCAAATAGCAAAAATATAATGTGACGAATTCTGTATCGTCGAAATAACAGGAGCAACAGAATAGAACAAGCGCATTGTTAACATATTGATTGAACAATACGAGACTGCAGCATGACCCAGATATGCTCGTAACACGAGCGACCCACTGTGCACTGGTGTTAATGTTATTATACGGGTGCAGGGTGTCTACTGTCGCTTGTGTTTATCCATACTAATATTATAAATGCGAAAGTCGGCCCGTCGTACGGCTGGTTTCCACCCTTACGTTGTTAGCACCACTATGATCCGGACGAAGCGTTTCGCTTCCTCCTTTATACCGCGTACATCGAGGGACTGGAATAGTTTGCCAGCGGCGGTGTTTCCGTCGGACTACAATTTGAGTGTCTTCAAGGCTAGAGTGAATAGGCTCTTAATAAACTAGTGCGCTTTACCATCAACGACTGCGTCACTGCTTACCATCAGGCAGGATTGCGGTCAAGCGCTAGTTTATAATATAATAAAAAAAAATAATAATAATAATAATTCTGTGAAAATTAAAAAGTATTTTGAGACTGTCTTTTGAATTGTTGTACCACATAGCAATACCCGTGTGGTAACGGCCATAGATAAGTACCAACTCATCTCTTCCCGTGGGTGTTGTAAGGGAACTCTCACCAGGGAAGCGGGCAGCAGCGGCTCTCCTGTGGAGTAACAAATTACTGCCAATCATGGGGATTATGGCAATGTCCCCCAATGGAATGAAAGCCTTGGGGGAGGCCTTTGTCCAACAGTGGACCTCTATAGGCTAAGAAAAGAAGACAAGTAATATAAGTAGTCAGTGATTGAACAAATCCTTGACGATAGCAAAGTGTGCCATGGTGTACCGTCGTACTGACACGGTGTCTATGTATAACATAGTGTAGCGTCGAGAGCAGCGTGGCGCGTAGCGTAAACACAGCTTTACAGTACACAAAAGAAACGCAACGATTATAGTTGGTACCTATGGAGAAGAACGAGTAAAGAACTTCACGGACTCTTTTCTTAATTAAAAGGGGATGTATCCAAGGTATGAAAATCACAAAATAATTAGTCCGTCTATAGACAATAAAAAGAAATAAGACCCTTATTTTTTATTTTGTCGAAATTACCAAAAACTACTGAGATATAGCGTATTAAAGTTACGGTGTGGGGGCTAATTACGCCACGCCGCGGTATATTTTGTCCTAAGTATTTGAATGAAAGAAAAAATAAAAAATACGTGTTAAAATTTTTTTGTAAATCTATCTGGTGGACATTAAATTATTTTTTAGGATACAACCCAATTAAAATATTGGTTACATCATTCAATTGAAACTTAACGTGTTACAACGATGTGCAGGTGCATAAATTAAGCCATAAAGATCCAACACATGCACCACCAACTGCCAGGCACATTCAAGGCAATAAAAGATTCACCATGTTAATGGTAGCTTTATTCATAGTGCATAGTGTTTACATTTTATAATACTGGCTGAAACATGCCTACGAAAACTCTTCACGGTGCTAAAACAGTGTGTCATCATCATTAGCCTCTACTCGTCCACTGCTGGACATAGGCCTCCTTCATGGCACGCCAACAAGCTCGATCCTGAGCAGTTCTCCGCCAGCCACTACCAGCCACCTTTTAGATGTCGTCGCTCCATCTCGCCCAAGGGCGTCCTACCCTACGTTTGCCGAGACGCGGTCTCCACTCGAGGACTCGTTTACCCCAACGGTTGTCGGTCCTGCGGCATATGTGACTAGCCCACTGCCACTTCAGCTTGCTAATCCTCTCAGCTATGTCGGTGACTCTGGTCCTCTGTCGGATCTCCTCAAAACATTGTGTACGATGTATTTACTCGCCAACGCAGCATTTATGCAGAGCCTACGCAGCGTAAACGCATCTATAAATATGACAACTCGTCTTGTGCCTGTGCCATTTTAATGTGTATTCTGTATTTATGAATCATCGTCAAGAAAAGATGTTTGACTAACGCTTAGGCAGGTAAGTTGTCTTGTTAGTATTTAGTTGATACGAACCGCCAAAAAGCACAATAAAACTGACCTAACTAGCACACAAGTAACAGATTGTCTGTAAAAGTAAGTTCAGTTAACTTTTGACAGCTACATATACAGTAATACCCCGGACTTACGCGATGGGTGGGACTGAGCGCTATCCGCGTAAGTCGAATTCGCGTAAGTCGGGGTAGAATTTACAACGCACAAAATAACACAAAATCCCCAAAACCCGGTCAAAACCCGGTCGGGGGGAGCCAGAAACAAACGCCGCCGCTTGTCCTTGACTGCGCGGCGTTCAAACAAAAAAAGAATAGACAAGAAAATTAAATCGCGTAACTCTGAATTCGCGTAAGTCGAGGTAGCGTAAGTCGGGGTATTACTGTACTCGTCTTTTACGTTTAACACTTAACTGAGACAACGCTTGCCTTAAAGAACCGTACCTACAATGACTTCGTAATCAAACGTAGCCACGGTAACGACTGTTTTAAACGCGAATACATTAAATTTAAAACATCTTGTTTACCTACACTATACTACTTTATGGTCATACAAAACAGTTTCAGAAACTAAAACTAAACTAGGAGATCATCGTAAACTCTATATGCACATAATAGAGAACGTTTGTATTATTTGGTAAACTCGTGGGCATCAAACCTGGACATAAACGCGCGTGTCACAACGTTTTACGATAATTTTACTGGCTATATAAAACATGTGTGACTAATTTATTAGGTCCTGGGTTACGAAATATTTAAAGACAAGTTGTCAGTGCTGTCAATAGTTTAGGTAGTTAAATATGAATGTACCTAGTGACGAGATTTTACAGTTTGTTCAACAAATAAGTCTATTCTTAACACCTTTAATGCTTGATGCATGCCTTCACTGTAATCCATATCCATACTAGTAGTATAAAAGCGAAAGTAACTCTGTCTGTCTGTCTATCTCTTACGCTTTCCCGCTGAAACCTCTCAACCGATTTTGATGAAATTTGGCACAGACAATCTTTGGACCCTGAGAAAGGACATAAGCTACCTTTTATTGAAAAATTTGATATTACCGAGGGAAATCTTTAAAGCGCGATATAACGGAATTCCATGAGCTAGTATTAATTTAAAAAAGATTGCATTTATACTTACCTAGTAGATAGACATTTGCACATCTGATCGAAAAATCGATAGTCGATCGAAAAGGCTTAGAAAACATAGTTGACATTTAAAAAAAACATGAAATATTAAATAAACAACCAACATGATCTGATTGGATTTTTTTTTCAACTGGTAAGAATAATAAAGTTAAAAGTTGCAGTAAGTTAAGTTAAAAGTTACAAGACTTTTCCAATTTACGTAGGTGACTTTTGCCATTAGGCGCGTTCCTAATACAAGAAGGTAAAATGGTAACCCTTTCCCGAAGTATAAAGTTACGTACCTGGAAACACTAGTAATTAATCCCCGTCCAATGTTCTTGGGAAGTGATCTGAAACAATACAAAACTAATTAGAAAATATTTCTGAATTACACTTTACACTTCCTTAACCATAATTAAAAAAATACAGCTGTTTTTCCATAGGAACATATGCAAAATTAGGCACTAGCTTAAATTGACCGTATATTCAACTCATAACTGTCATATTTGACAGATGTGTCAAATGACTGTGTAACAAGGCTATTAACGAAGGGTTTGAATTTCGTATAAAAATGTGTCAATATAAATACTTAAATAAATACACATTACATACAACGATCATTTGATTTGGGAATTCACGTGACCCATATAAACTTTCAGCTACATTACCGTTCATGAATTTGTTATAACTACGTTTGAATAATATAATGTAGTGTAACCGTATATAGGCACATTGTAAGTTATAGAATATGCCTATATACGACACACAGACGCTACCTTTCTCGGATAATAATTAAGTATGATGTGCACATGTAAGTGTGAGAAATGGCAAAGTATAATATTCATGAATCCTTGCTAATATTATAAATCGGAAAGCGAGTTTGTTTGTTTGTTCCGCTTTTACGCCGGTTTAAATAATAGGGTACTTTTTATCGCGGGAAAAATTTGAAATTCCCGAGAGAAATCTAAAAAGCGCAATATAACCGAATTCCACGCGGGCGGAAAGCTAGTAATTGCATAAAACACATAAAAGTAGTGATAGTAGGACAATTAATGATATAAAAGTATTTCATTATTCTTATAGTCCTTCAGATCTTCGGAGCGGGAGATATTATAAGTTTAGCAGTGTATGCAGACATATGTACGCTCTCTTCTCTCTTACTGTCATAGTCCGATGGGACGGCAATCGAACATGACCGGAGAGAGATCAAGCGCAGAACCATCGGCTCAAAGTACTTTCCAAGGCATGGGGGTATGACTCCTCCAACTTCTTAACTCTATTACTAAGAAATTCCTAATGGGATACTACTTATCCCATTATAGGTAATGTGTAGTTAGTTACGCATTACCTAGGAACAAACTAGAACTCCCCTAGAAAGTGACAACCTTATCGTGAAATAAACTCACACAAAATCAAAGTTTATATTTGTACATTATGTTACTCTAGTGGCCGCCAGCGACTTCGTTCGCGTGGACTTAGTTATGCTCCGCTCCTATTGGCCGCAGCGTGATTTTATATAGCCTAAAGCCTTCCTGGATTAGGTAATGGGCTATCCAACGCAAAAATATTTTTTCAAATCTGACCTGTACTTCCTGACATTAGCGCGTTCAAACAAACAAACAAACTCTTCAGCTTTCTATATTAGTATAGATTATGACTAAAAGTATTTAGCCGTGAGCTGCTGTGGGTGTCATAAGAGGCGGCTAAGGGAACTCTCACCAGGGAAGCGGGCAGCTACGCTTCTCCTGTGGAATATCAAATTACTGCGATCCCCAATCCGCTTGCCAAGCGTGAGGATTATGGAGAACCCCCCCAAAGCAATGAAAGCTTTGTGGGAGGCCTTTGTCCAGCAGTGCACCTCTGGCTGAAGAAGAAAATAACTGAAAGATTCAAATAGTTCTTTATTCTAGAAAAATACTTGAAAGCGAAATTATAATATTGTTTTCAGAAACTCTAAATAAAATAAGAACACAGGCGCAGGTCCTCGAACGTAAGCTTTTTTAATTTAGGTTCATTTTAGGTCCTGAGAATTTAATTATAAAAGTTTCACTATGAATCTCATTTTTACATCCAAATGCTTTCAATTCTTCATTATGTCTAGCCCGTTATTTTGGAGAATTTTAAGCGAGATCAAATAAAACTTGTACATACTTAGATCTTAGGGTTCCCTAAGATCTAAGCAGGTACAAGTTCGGCGTGAAAAGTAATTTTTTTGAAAGCACCAGTAGTTACTATTTTTCTTGTAATTTATGTATTCACGCCGTTATCATCATCATCAACCTTTTTATCGTCGCACTGCTGGGCACAGGTCTCCTCTCATACAGAGAAGGATTGAGCGTAATCACCACGTTGCTCAATGCGGGTTGGCGATTTTAGACTTTAAGTCCAGGTTTCCTCAAGATGTTTTCCTTCACCTTCGGTCATTTATATCCTTTGATAATTAAAAGATATACTTAGAAAGTACATATAATTTTGGAAAAGTTACTTTGGTACTTGCCTGACCTGGAATCGAAGCCAAGCACTCATATTTGAGGCTGATGTTTTTACCACTAGGCCACCACGACTTCAACGCTATTATATTTTTATCAAAATATTTTGTTCTATATTTATAGCTTTCTGCTCGAGTTTTACTCTTTGAGACACGATTTCATGCCTGCAATAATTAAAAGGAACGGAGCAATATAAATAAGCAAAACAAAAGAGAAGATGTTTCTATTGTGTTCGCTAAAGTCCGTTTATCCCGCAAGCGACAAAATTAAATTTTGTGTGACATTTTTCCCTCTTTAACAGTCTCAAATGCAAACAAAGAAGCAAAATAGCAAGTAGTCAAACATAGTCACCTAATTTTGTTTGCGCGTGCAATGTAAAATTCCTTTTCCGTTGAACGTTACGATTCTTGCCAACGGGAGCATGGGATATCAACATAAATAAACAAACTTAACTTTCGCATTCGGGCGTAAAAACTCGGCCAAAGGGTTCACTGACAGGCCCATATTGAGTGTACAGGAACAAATTAGCATTTCACAGACACGCTACAAAATGCCTTTCAGTCGACTTAATGAACGCGGAACATCGTCATTAAACGCCTCAGAGATGTAAACGCACCTATGACGCGCTACGTAAACCTACTTTAGTCTTTAGCCTAAATTTAGCAATTAGGGGTGCATCTAACGCTCTGCTACTTGTAAACATATTGATTAATTCGACACTTCTGCAGAGTTTCAAGCACTACTTAGTCAGTCTATAAACTTAATTGAAGTGGATATTCGCAGTAAATTTTAGCAATTTATCTCAAGATTGAAATTGTTAAAGTAATTTTGAATTGTTTTAAGAGAAATAAATACAAAAAGGTAAATTAAAGTCAAAATGAGATTTTAAATTATTTTAAACAATATATTAGATGTAAAAATGTTATTGCGAACTTAGTTTACAAGCTCGTAATTATAAAATGAAAGCATGGAATAAACTTATAGCGAACTTATGTACGTTTAGAACGCACTTTCATTGTTTAACTCGACATCAGTCGGGCCGTCGAAGTCGCTGACTCCCACTCCATAAAAACTAAAAGCGACCCATTTAGCGGTCCACCCACGGATCACCAAGCACTTTCCCAGTTTCTCTATTATTGTTATATTTCACAATATACGTTCGAAAACTATTGTCTGTTTGACCACGGTATTCTTAAAAACTACGGATTGTCATGCGCTTTTCAGCATAATTTAAACAATTTATTCCGGACGGTTATAAATATTATAATGAATTCACGACATCTTTATCTAGCAAAACCCGTGCAAATCAGGGGCGGGTTGCCAAGCTACTTAGAAAACCGTGACCTTTTAATACCACGAACCTAAACTTTAGAATACAAAAGGTAAAAGGTTTTTGGTAGACAAAATACGATACAATAACATTGGAGCAGAAGTATGGTAAAAGCAGGGAGAGCGCTGGGGATACCTGAGTGTCGACAGCCAGGATTTAAGGGGACATGTGAGATGCCGCAACGACAACATCGTCTGAAAATACTATAAATATATATTCCTTCTTCTTTCTAGAAATAACATTTGAAGAGACGAAAATAAACAAACTCTCGTACGATGGATGTATTTGCCTAAAAAACGACTGTATTTGCAATCGCGCTCCAGATTATTACATTGATATTTTTGATACGGTCATTGATTTCCTCAGTACGGAGAGTTCCACTTTGTACAAAAGAATGTTGTGTAAATTATCGTTATAATATTTTACCCAGAATTTATCGGGGTGATCTAATAGAAGTAGGTACTTATGCACATATAAATAGAGTTCTGTGATAAAGCGGGTACTATCAAAATGTTCTGACTCCGAGCCAGGATTGGCTTCCGGCTGGCGAAGTGCCAACTTCCTACACCAAGTCTCATGCTACTGGACTTCAAGGAAGTAAAACCATGAAATTTACAACGACTCCGATTGTTGTAATAATATCGACCTTTTCCAAAGTTCCAAAGGCTACCAGTAGGTAGTCAGTACTCTTATTTTCCCGAATTATCAGAAAATGAAATGGTTTAGTCAACAATCTATTCTAAAATATCATGTATACACGTCCAGTAAAAAAATTAATAAGTTATGCGGAGCTATTGTAAGACTTGGTGAGTAGTTCGAGAGTAGTCTGTTTCGAGGAACAAATTAAAATTAGTCCTATTTTGGCTTATTACTCTGGAGGGTCTGAAATTCTAAACTTTGACGTACCGTGAACTAGCTTTTATCGTAAGTGCTTGGGGCGAGAGCGAGGGGCGGAAAGGGGATGGAAGAAATATACATTGATATTTCCAGGGTCCTTTAGCGACTGTCGCGAACGCGGCTCGAGTCACTCGGGGCTTCGAGCCTCCTCGAAGCTCCACTGAGATGCAGATTGTAATCCTGCTTTGTCAGTCAACCGCGGAAACAGGAAGTGGTCGAGTACTGTTCATGGTGGCGCAGGGTGTAAGGCGGAAGTGATGGGTACTCAAACATTGATTGTTCTATCGGAAATTAATGTCGTTTCAATTTACACTGTACAGTCTGTACATTTCAGCATATTTTCATTATAGCTAATTCTGATAATTACAACTAACCGCTTCTCTAATAGTTAATTACTGAATGATTTTAACACGTGCTAGTAGGTCCTATTATTAACATTGTACCTAGTTCTTGATGTCCTGTATGTATTGGTCGTTGTATTTTTCGTTTTCATAAACCTACATTTACCCTTCCTACAATTTATTGTGTCTGTTATAAATAACGAAGTATTTTATTACAATATAATTTAAACGAAAAATTTTGTAACAAACTCGAATCCATAAATCATCAAAAGTTTTAAACGTTGGCCATTTTTGGGACGCATATTGGATATGAAAATCGTCCAAATATGTGTAGCATCGTCAAGGCAGTTTACTATGAGTATAGTATGCAAATAGACAGCACAAATACTAGTAGTTTTCACTGTTCACTCTGTTTGCAGACTTAATATTTGATGTAAGCGAAAAGTTTACTCTTCACGACGCTACTTGGAACAGCAATGATTCGAACGGACATGTCACTTTTTATTTGCGACTACTAATGCGCTAATGCGCACTAATGGAACAAAATGAGCAGAGTGACATGCTGTACCAACCAGTTAGATTAATCTTTAAACAAAGTAATATAGATGGACAATCTGTGTTGTAATATTTAATGGGAGTTTGAGACTGTTTGACTGAACATGGCGCCCAGCCTATGAAGCTTTTCAGGATTAGGAAAACTTTGTAGTTGTTATCGTGCAGCTTTTAAGAAGCTTAGCACACTTATAATAATATATATATATATATCTACAGGTGAATAAAAAACTGCTCATCATCAACCTCTTTTTATCGTCCCACTGCAGGTCACCTCTCATACAGAGAAGGATTGAGCGTAATCACCACGCTTACTCAATGCGGGTTGGCGATTTCAGACTTAAAGTCCAGGTTTCCTCAAGATGTTTTCCTAAAAAAAAGCCAGCCGGTTTACATATTTGTACAAATAATCAAAAAAATCATCCGCATCTCTGTCAACAGGAAAAATGCTCAAAAGACTGGCAGCAATGTCACATTGTATGGTAATACAGAGTGGTGCTGACATTACGACAATAAATTAAACATCGTGTACCTCAACACATTATCAGTCTGCCCATAAAAAAATTATATAAATATATCTATAATTAGTTTAGTCACAGGAAATAATTTTTCATTTTTCACATTTTTTACATGATGTACATGTGGATAAGGAAGCGCTTACAGGTTAATGACCGCCGCATCCAGCGGTACTAAACTTTAATAATAAAATGCGCGAAAAAGCAAGTCGATACAGGAACGCGCTGTCGCCCGCTGCTCGGAGGTCATTGAACCAATATTTTAAAGGATGTTCTATTCCGTTTGCAATTTTATGCGATTTAGTTTGTTTGAAATATTCTTTTTTTTTATGCTAGGTTTTTTTCTATGGTTCAGGATTATTCCTATGAACCAGCATGGTCTGCGTTTTCATTTATTGTCGTATTGTCAGCACCACTCTGTATAATATACCTATAACCAGTATTATTCTTTTTTGGCCATAAAATACGACATCATACATCTATTATATTATCTATGCGAAATATTCTTTTCTAAGTTCAAATTATTTTTCGGTGACACAAGTATGCGTAGAAATTAATAAAATTAATCTAATACAAGGTGAGTTGTAAATAAAGCTAAATAAAGGTTTCGCACCCACCAAGTTATAACTATTACATGAACAAATTAACATAAGTACCATGGAGGTTTTATAATAGGCCATTAATATGCGTGCAAATGTGTAATTATAGCATGCCGATGTACTAAAAATGATTGTCAATTGCCAAAACTAACAGCGTTGTTTAATAGTAGGTTAGTTTAAAGCTGTACAACATGCTCTTTCACTTTCGAAAGTTATATGAATTTCTTTATTTTCCATATAACGTAACATCATATTTACTAATATGTATACGCTTATCTATGTCGTAAGACCATTAATATGAGTAAAATCCGCATAAATATAATATGTGTCCAATAAATTAAGATAGATTTGCATACATTTCGATGTTGTTTGATATGTCATTGACCGTTTTATTACGCTAGTAGCATTTTAAGCATAACGAAAGTGTTTTGTGTATCTCAGCGGTACTTTGAAAAGTAAATTGAAATTAATAGCATAGGTAGGTAGGTACATAAAGATATTTTATTGTTTTCAGCTGTCCCTGTGGTTTTCAGATACTGAACTGAGAACCGTTCTACCATACCATTTATTTGTAAAGCTGAAAAACTTTTATTAGGAAAATGCAAGACGAGAATAGATTATACAGTTTCGGAGAATCATTAAGGAAATCCTAAATAGGTATGCGATAATCTGAGTGCGAGGTGAGTGACGTCACGGGCCACGTCCGACAGGACGCAGCTGTCGCGGCCGCAGCCCTATCCTGGGAAAGCGACGCCCTCGCACGCTCTCCGCCGCGTCCGCAATGTCGCGTCCGTATCGCCCTGCGCCGCCCGCCAGCGACATTGAACCGTTCACGTCAATTATTATGAACTTGGCTTACTTTTATTTTCACTATCACAACACAATGACAACAAAAGTGTTTGAAGTTTGAAACCATATTTAATTAAGTAGTAATAGAGTATTTGACTAAAAAAAACTAATTAGTCCGTCAGACAGATTTCCGAAAAAATACTAGACACATATTTTTTCTTTTTTCATCTAAACAAAAAATTAAGACGACAGCGCGTTGAAAACTCGTGTGACGTCACTGGACGGTAACCAGCCACCACTCCTGATCTTTGATGCCTTTTTTATATTTGTCAATTTTTTGTTTATATGAAAAAAGAAAAAATACGTGTCTAGTATTTTTTGGAAATCTGTCTGACGGACTAATTAGTTTTTTTTAGTCAAATACCCTATTTTGGGAAATTGTTTTCACATTTTGTATCTAGTTTCGCTTGCTTAATCTGTAGGAACTAAGTTTCTATTCCACAAACAAATGTTATTTACATTTTGTGGGTCAGACATTTTGATATAGTGCAAGATCTGAAGTTAATGATGTAGCAGCAACGTTCACCGGAGATCTAATAATATCTCATTTGTTTTCATCCGGTAAGACTGTAGCCTAACGAAGCAGTAAGGCTTCCTGGGTCCCAGCTAGGTAACCGAGCGACTGTATGAAGTAAACAAGATATTCATCAAAACAGAACTAGTATTTTTATTTAAATGTTATAGTATATAACATTTAAATAAAAATACTAGTTCTGTTTTGATGAATATCTTGTGTTTGACCGCAATCCTGTCTGATGGTAAGCATTGATGCAATAGCTGATGGTACGCACTAGTTTATTAAGAGCCTATAGAATAGGTAGGTCCACACAGAGCGAGCAGCATCGCGAGGCATTTGCCGCGCGAAGCAGCTCAGTTAGTATGGTCTTGTCTCGCCCGCGGCAGAGCCATTTGCCTCCACCGAAGCACGTCCACACTAACTGAGCTGCTTCGTGCGACATGTGGCTCGCGAGGCTGCTCGCTCTGTGTGGACCCGCCTATTGAAGACAAATGGTCACATGCAAATAAAATACGTGTATTCGTGGAACAATTTGCATTGGAAATTATTCTGATTGTAGGTATTTCATTGTTTACATAATAGCTTTTACTTCCGAGTCCGACATCAGGTTATTTTGGAGATGTCGTAACATAAACAATTTCGTCATTTGCTTGAGGAAAACGTTAATTGGCGTTATTTTTGTTGAAGTTTAAAAGTCGCCTTATTCTCGGCAATCAGGACTTGCTAAGCTGGCATTTATAGCCTGCCATACAGTCACTGTCTGCCGTGGGCGATTCTTAAGCACTGTTAAGCCTTGACCCTCTCACGACACAAGCAGACGGCTCCTTTCTAATGTAGTGTGTTTAGTTTTAATAGCAGTTCATTACATTTTCTACTAACTACTTTTAGGTATAAATCAGTTGGGTATATGTACTGATTCATATTGGAAAGCTCTACACTAAGTAGTTAAAAGTGTTAATTAAAGTTTTTTAAACAAAAATTTTATGTTCCCGAAGTTTGTACATATCAAATTCACTTCCCTGCCTTTCCTTGCTTTACTTGGGTTCTGTTTAAAGAATTTAAAGATTAGTAATACTAATTCTACTGCTCTGAAGATCTCATAACTATCCTATCGAGACACTATCTCTCAACTTTAGACTGTTTTCCAAAAATATTGTATTATGTAAATACTTGTTTGCAGACATACCTACATTAGTACTAAACTATATTTATGATTCTGAATTTATTCCCAGAGGAGATTGCGCCATTTTCAGATGCATATTACATGAATCGCACTAATGTTTGCATGTATGCTCGTTATAATGCTCTTGGGTGTTTGAACTTGGGTTACTCCCGCCGTCTACCTGCCACACTCTGTCATATTTACAGGCACTCCCGAGAAGAGGCAATAGCTGTTTAATGTATTTGCGTTTGAAGGTAAATGGCATCGATTCACTGGTTGACAACTAAAAATTAAGATATTCCATACACAATTAGACACGATTAAAAATATTGCTACTAAAATACGTCAATTAACGCCAAGCGCGGTCTAATATGTCAAGACTAAAGTCACAGTAGACAGAACTAAAGTAATATTTATATTCTGTTCTTTTTTTAAATAAAACAGAAATCCATTGAATTTTGGTGGTGAATAATGGAATTGGGGCTGGGTCTGGATGTGTGAAATGTTTTTATGTATCTATAAATTTCAGTATATAATTTTTAATTTAGAGCAAAACCTAATAATAGATATTGAAATAAAAGCATTTCTTTTTGCTACATTAGGTGAAGCTACTAAATATACATAAATCTGCGTTAGAAGCACGATATTTCTCCCAAATGCATAGGTATTGGATTTTGTTTCCAAGCGATAAATTTTTGTGAATATATAGCGGTACCTTTAACAATTCCATCAATATTGGTGACGTCGGCGTTGTAAAAGGGATTGGAGTTGAATGTAACAATCCATTGTAAAGATTGTTACAGTAATTGCACAGTATGTGAAATCGAGAGAATTTTATAGAATTTAAAACATTTTGTGCTAATAACTTTTGTATTTAGAATGTCGTGAGTTACGTTTCGTTAATCTGAATTTTAAAAAATTAGGATCAATGTCCGTAAGATAAGACAGATAGACTTACGGACAGTGATCCGATAAACCTTTTTTTCTATAAATAATAAACTATTCGTATCGATTCCTTATCAGAAGCCTACAATAAAAAAGTGCAATCCGATAGTATCGTCCGCAAGACGTTTTCTGCCTGTATTCGGCCTGGATCTCAGTAAGCCACTGTGAGCCGCTTTACGACCAACAAGAAGCTTGTGGATTTCAATTCTCTTTGTCAAGTGGACTGAGAGTCGGGAATGCGTTTAGAGACAAGAGCACTTACGGCGACCGATATCCTCAACTACGCTCAAGTCAGCGTTCAGACTTAGTTTGCGACAACTTTTGTCGGCTACACGCAATAAGTGTTTGCTCTTTATTTAGTAATCCGGTTAACAGAGCGGCGATTGAATATGAACAGTCATTTGTGAATAAGAGAAACTTAGTGAAAGCATCTTATTACTAGAAATCGCTGAAACTAGATATCTAGATTTTTATACGGTATATATTCGTTTAGTTTGTTATTCCTTCGAGGTAATTGCTTCATGTTGCAGCATCGTTACAGATCTCTAACCATATGTGTAGTAAGTAGTCTGTTCCTGGTATAACTGCAGTGGAGTCCGGCCGTACTCCGCCGCAGTTGGTGAAGGCGTGTGTAATGGTTCATTGTTTTTGCCGTAAGTGGCCTGAGATTACACAAATTGAAGCTTGTGTGGTTGAAGTGAAAGGAAGTGTTCTGTTCTTTAGAACCATTATTTACAATGACCATTATTTATAATGGCCTCGCTTGTTTTGTTTTTTAACAATGAATCGGTTACTGATACCGCCTTGTGTGTTATTGTTCTACTCGTATGATTTTTTGCGTATATCATTACATGTAAGCCTGTAGGTACCCAACTACAAATTCTTGACCTAAGAAGCATTACGTCGTATGTATACCTCGACCTTAGAAACAGTAGCTTGTATGTTATAGGTGGTCGGAGCTATACATACGACCAGTAGGTCGGAAGCAGTAGCTTCTAAGGTCGAACTATACATACCACTAGGGAATGAAATCCCGATAAGGGATTGTAAATTCTTGGGAACCCGTCTAGTTAAAAAAAAAAAAAAAAAAACTGCTTGCTTGTGTTGTGATAGTAAAGTTAATGAAAACAAAATATTTTCTTGTTCTTGTATGTGTGGGTCTACGTAATATGTAAACCTTTTGTAGACCCTAATGACATTTTAAGAATAGATTTACAAAGTTTGCACTGTGCAGTTGAATTATTAACTGCTTTCTTCAAATATCTACGTACGTAGCGTACGTACGTACGTACGTACGCTTGATCTGGATTATTAAAGGAATATATTAAAGTATTATTAAATATATTAAAGGAATCCAAAAGTTTTTTAAGATTATTAAATTAAGAAAAAAGCAATGACTACAACTGCAGAACTAAAACAATTCGGTACATAAATAAACAAATGGCTGGCTACTCGCACGCATGCACCTTTTCGCACCGCTTGCGTCCTGTGCGAATGTGTATAGCGTCGCTGACCATTGCCACCCAATCCCGTCAATCCCGAACGGGATCTCGTCATATTATGCTTCGGGATTGATCCCGAAAAATTACACGGGATCCCGCGAGATCGGGATCCCGCGGGATCGGGACTGCATTTCCTACATACGACCTAATGCTTCTAAGGTCGAATATTTAAAAAAAAAAGAACAATTTCATATTGTCGGGGTCACGCAGTCGTGAGGGTGCATTTATATAAGTCACGGTCAATGTGAGGCTACCGAGAGGTTCTAATGAATTTACTTAGCGTCTGTACAAGGTACCTAGCACAAGTAACAAAATGACGAATGGCTTTGTTGACGATTACACCGGCCGGCAGCTCACCTTCAAGTTGAAGCACTATTATGAATGCCACGGTCTATGATTTCACGGTATTGGTATTTTTACTGGCATATTTTTGCGGTACGAATTCAAATACTGCATGAAAAGCCTTGAGGGATATTACGCGCGTCATGTGCACTGAATCGTATTCCATCAGATAGGATGCCAATCTACTTTACTGGTGAGATGCGCTTGGGAGACGCGCGCCAGCCTACCGCTAACGTTGTGATGGTTTCTATCGAAAATCACACCTTAGTCGCATTACCATCTGTACTCTTAGATCGGATTTGTCGGCGGATCAGTCTGGGAGCGCCGCTAGTATTTAGATGGTAGTAGAGGGGTTGTAAAACAAGTCTAGCGCTTTTGTCGCGTCTAGACGGCGCGCGTCGGATCTCTATCTGCTGCCGTAAAATTATGTGACGTGGCCGCGCTTCGTACCGGTCTAAGATATCCGGTTCAATTCGATCTTTACTCATTTATTCAATTTATTATAGACCATTCAAACTTCCTAAAAGTTCGATAAGTTTGAAAACATTTTTTTTTTTTGTTACACACTTGTCGAGCGGACTTTCTGGTCGATTCCATAGACCCTTCAATAGGATGAATAAATAATAAAATAATTAGTTATTTTAAGATTGGAAATATGGGTAAGTATATAAGTCTTATAGAATCGACTATGCCATAAAATACCTGACTTTTGGAACTTAAAAACTTCTAAACGGTTTTGTCAGGTTTTTATTGAATGGTCTTGAAGACTGGCAAAAAAAAAAAACGAAAGAGGTTGGCGCTTTTGTAGGATACAAATCTAGAAGGTAAATTAATAAAGACATCGTCTGTTAAAGAAAAGCGCAGTAAAGTTTAACATACATACGATTAACTTCCATTTATTCAATCACTGATGGATCTCAGACAAAAGAAGAGCATAGAATCAGAGATGCGCAACGTTTAATATTCCAAATATATTCAGAAAATGTAATGAATAATGGTTTCAATGTAAAACTTTAACAACTCGAAAGATAATGTTAACAATTACATATAACAACTAAATAAAGAAAATCGGATGATAGCATACACAAATATCGACAAGTGAATGACAATCAAACAAAGCTACGTATTTTGGCAGAAGCCATAATAGCCCCGCAAAATAAAAAAAACCCTGCTGCCACAACATGTAATCAGATTAGGAATCACTAAAATGTTTCCTAATCCTAGTTTCGTAGATTTACACTAGTAGGTTTCATAAGAACTAAATAATTTGTTTAATTCAAAGCCTCATAAATTCAGAAGATAGATACCTAGTTCAAACGAGTTGACTAAAGTATAACAGGTGACTATAATACATTCAGAATTAATCTTAACTGTAACAAAGCATAATATCAGTAATTCATTAGGTATACATATTATATTGTATTTTTATTGCAAACCGTACCCTAAAAACAACTTTTTTAACTTCTGTCTAATCTTATCGCGAATGGAATATATGCAAGCAGTGCGACGTTGTAACGATAACAAGCACAGTTGAAGACGCAGTCCGAATAGGTAGCGGTAACGATGAAAGCGCACCATCAGTTGATCAGCCGCACACTGCAATTTTCTGGTATCAACTGACAGTCTGCATAGACAGTAATAACACTGCATAGACATAAAACTGAACTCAGCTTCTGGCCATCAGATCAATATGTATTCTCGCAACAAAATCACAAATCAGTGCTATGTATATTATTTGCTCTCTGCAGATATTATGTGCGCTTGTTTCGCTGTCACTTAACGTAGTCGCCCGATCCGTATTAACACAGTGCATACTAATGCACTCATTTGAGATATTATCTACAAAGGAACTATCTTTTGCAGATAATATCTCAAATGACTGTGTGTATTTCAAATCCATTAGTATGATTGTGCCACATATGCAACATGAACAGGATTGTTTCACAATAGGTCGTTCGAGATAACCCGCACAAACTAAATAGAGTAAATGCAACAATGAGCAACAAAGAAATCTAGATCAAATGGACAATGAGGTGTTTACGAAACTCGTTAGTAATTTGTGAGGTGTTAGTAACTTTTCTCTGTGGTGAGAGTCGTGCTAAGTGGCGAAACTGTTGAATTCACAATGGAACAAACGTTTGCTACTGGAACACGGGGCGAACACTGCGCTCGCGCATATCTGTCACGGGTCATCGCGCCGCAACCTTTCACTAGCGCCAGCACAGCCGCGCTGTGCAGACTAATCGCATGAACGATACCTCAAGCTGTTTATAATGCCGATCTTCTCACGGACCACTACGTGATCGGAACCAAATTTTCTATTTCGAATTATCTTTTCATTTCCAGCGAAATACATTGCGATCTATTTTTATTCCTAACAAAAATGAACATTTTCATAAAGAAAATATTGGATCCAAGACTGTGTTACCTTAAGGAACAACAAAAAATAAAGGGGCCCCCAAGCGCCGTGTATGTCTAAAGAAAACGACGACAGACTACGTGGCGACGACGTGAACGACGTGACGGATGAAAAGAATAATTGAGAGATATCATTTTTTTTTTAATAATAATATTTCCTCTTTTGTGTCGTGTGTTTGGCAACACTAGTCTATTGTAACACGGAGTCCGCGTTACTTGTGAGCCTGTACGGGTATCCCTTTATTACGGGGATATGCAACATATTCGGGAGGGTGTGATGAGACAAGCGGTTACACGACGCAATAACCCACCTGACATCTGCTTATTAGCATTGTTTACAAAGAGTCAAATAAAATAAATAATAAATTTTAAAAGATGTTTATATTTTTAAGCGGGAAGTGCAGAAGAAGTAGTGGATGCTGATTCCAAGCTAAAATAAGGATGATAATTTTCATTCTAAAATTTGTTCCTGCAAATCAGTTCCTAATAATCAATTATTCGATATGGTTCTAATATTTTTATGGGAAAATTACAAATGTCAAAGCTCTTGAAGTTTCGGGTAATCGTATAAAGTAAGGTAAGTAGGTGACGTCCTTGACGTCTGGAGACAACAGCCGTCTCCCGGTCAGTAGGTGCGGGCCTGCATGCGGCGAGCAATGTGTAGCCCGCCGCTCAGTAAGGACCAGACGTTTGTCGTTGGCGCGTTGTGTTCCACGTGAGCCTCAAAGTTGCCTGCTAGGGCCACAGGTTGTTCAGGTACCTATTACAAGCAAAAATCCGATATCCGCCCTCCCGCTCCTCCCAGAGTGGAAAAAGTCATATGATGATCCAAGAAAAGGTAAGTTTTATGTTTCTGTAGTAGTGTTTTAGTACTAGCCTGATGAAAGCTAGTAAATCATTACATTTCATGGTCAATGCATTTCTATCAAAGGTAAATGAAGAGGCAATCATTTCTAAAATTACATTACAATCAATTTTACCTGTATTGAGAAGGAAAAATGTCGTGAAGCAAAATGTTCCCGTCCCAGTATTTTTACATTTTGTTTATTATTGTTTTTGATTCGGTGAGTAATTTTAAATTAACAATGTAATAAATAAATAAAATGTATGATTAAAGCTTTGAAAAATTACGCAGGTCATCGTACACTCGCATGGAACTAAAGGTAAGTATTTCAAAATCATGGCTTTCAGGGATATTTCTACCGATGCATTTATTAAAAAAGACAGCCTCCGTGGCGTAGCGGTAGCGGACGCGGCCGCTGCGCAAGGTGGCGCGGGTTCGATCCCCGCACAGTGCAAGTACTTATTTGTATGCATGAATATGAATATTTGCACTGGTCTCGTCGTGCCTCGGAAAGCACGTTAAGCCGTTGGTCCCGGTTGCCATACGAACATCTAGTGGTAGTCGTTACGGGTTGTTGGAGCCCTCAAAAGTCCAACAATTGGTCTAACTGCAGTGCTTTGATGTCGCCTTCGGGTTATGATCAGACGGCAGTCGCTTCACGGAAATTGTCGAAGTTTAGCCATATCAGCAGTTGGACTGGTAAAGCGGACCCCAGACTCCAAAGTTGAAAAGGCTTCGGATGCGACTGGGATTACCGCTGGGATGATGATGATGACATTTATTAAAAAAGAACTTACTTTTACCTATTTTAGAAAAAACCCATATCGTAACTAAGAAACATATGAGTGGAGTCGTTCCAGGCAATGGAAGTAAACTGCTTCTAAATGCTAAAAGGGAAGCTCAGGATTTTGAAGAGACTGACATTCAAGCACTGTACGAGTATGCTGACAATACTGACGAAAGATCGCAAGATGAATCACAGGGTATCTCAGAAAAAGGTAAGAAATAATAAAATGTCATAAAAATTGTGTATGTAAATTCAGTTTAATGTTCTAAATAATAACAAAGTAAAATGATTCACATTCTGTATATTTATAGATGAACAAAACAGCACTTATGATTTAAACAAATTCAACTCAGAAGGTGGTAAGAACAAAATGTCATAAATATTGTACATATAAATCCTCCAGTTGAATGTTCTAAATTATAACAAAGTAAAATGATTTAAATTCTGTATATTTATAGATGAAGAAAGCGGCACGTATGATTTAAAGGAATTCAGATTTGAAGGTGGTAAGAACAAAATGTCATTCAAATTGTGTATGTAAATCAAGTTAAATGTTCTAAAATATAACAAAATAAAATGATTCACATTCTGTATATTTATAGATGATGAAAACGGCACCCATGATTTAAAGGATTTCAGCTCAGAAGGTGGTAAGAATAAAATATCATAAAAATTGTGTATGCAAATCCAGTTGAAAGTTCTAAATTATAAAAAAGTAAAATGGTTCACGTTCTGTATATTTATTGATGAAGAAAACGGCACCTATGATTTAAACTTTAAAGGAATTCAGCTCAGAAGATGGTAAGAACAAAATGTCATAAAAATTGTGTATGCAAATCTAGTTGAATGTTCTAAATTAATTGTTTAAAATTCTAAAATTATTCACATTCTGTCTATTTATTGATGAAGAAAACGGCACCTATGATTTAAAGGAAATCAGCTCAGAAGGTGGCAAGTGAACTAAAGAATAATAAAAAAAAACTTAAGTTACAACATGTTTTGTACACTGTGGTTTGTTTATTCTTCAATATTTTATACATAATAACATATTGGCGAAGTGTGTATCCGACCACGCACAATGTTGCGGATTGTTCGAAAAAGATACGGTGGTCCCTGTGGCTTAGGCAAATGAAGGAACATGAGTGGGTTTTAGTCAGTAAAAGTCTGTCATTAGATGATTTCCCTTCCTGAAAAAAAACCACGCTCAAATAAGGGTTAGGTTGTTCGTATAAATTTATCCTTAGAAGAACAAACTTAACTTTGTAGTTAAAATATGGCTTTGCATACATCGATTTAGGGCACGGTTACTTCTCCAACAATAATTAATATAAGTTTGAAATTGAATTTTTAGTGTGATAGAACTAGTTACGAATTTTTACATGTGCTATGAGATCTTGTTCTATGCCAAATATCATGATTCTGGGACTCTAGGTCGACGGTACCTAAGTAGGTACTTACCCTGTAGGTTTTGATTCATATGCGAGTGTCAAAACGTATCGCAAAATAGCGTTTTTTTAATCCGCTGACTTAGCTCGAAGCGACCGTAGAATAATTTACTTATTATTTTCAATTTGGACCTCCACACGTTCTTAAAAAAATACCTGTTGTGAGACTGATGGACGGATAACGTAGTTATTCTATAGGGGTTCTATTTTCCCTTTTCAACATTTTTTTTACGTTTTTGCACGGAACTCTAAAAATTACGAATGTACTCGTTTATATACATATTTTTTTTCTTTTGGGAATAATTTGTACAGACGACAGCATAGTAAGCTACTACAATCAGTTTTTATCATCCGAGTTCTTTATTAGATTTTTAACTTCAAAGCATTAAGGCTTAAGGTTGATTGGAAATATTTGACAGTTTCGGGTAGCTTGACCTGCTGTCCTCCGCACCTTCGTTCATAGGAAGCATGACATTATTCACATAATTTATAACGAATCGGTGATCTTAATTCAGTTATATTTTCAGATGAAAGAAGGGCAGTGGAAGTAGGTAAAAACTAAAAATAATCAATGCATTAATTATAATATTAATAAAGAAATACACATAAAGTAAATCTGTAATCATATATGTTTCTCAAACAGGAGATGTTATGACTCCCCCCGATATGTTGCCGATCACCTCAAAGTTGTTTGAGAAAGGTTGGTACATAAAATTTAAATGTTTTTTTTTTATCTATACACACTAGGTCTAGGTCTTAACTTAAAAACTACGTACAAGAAACGTTTGTATAAAAAATATATTCTGCACCACCCTCTCATAGGGATACGTCGTACGTCGTTTGCTCCCGCTTCGTGCGTATTCATTAGGGTTGACTCTGTTTATGTATTACTTATTGGGACAACACAAACAAACACAAACATACAAACATAGTCTAGAGAACAGTTTTACAAAAAATTGGCTGTTATTTTAGTATACTGTGGTGTCAAAAGATTTCCACGCAAACAGAGTCGCCGGCAGAAGCTAGTTTGCAGTAAAAGTGAACAAAATGATTCAAAAAAAAACCTAATAAGTATGTTCGCCAATGAGTTACGCAATTAGTTAACTTAAAACTGATAAAATGATAACCCCATTTCGTGTTTCAGGCTCAGGAGGTAAGAGCCTATAATAATAACTTTGAAGCTTGCATTTTAATTGACCTAATAATTAAATTTTATTTCATCACCAAATGTAGAAGGCCGGGGAATTGTGAGTTCAGCGAAAAGTCCTGAAGATTTGGCGGATACACTTTTTGCAGCTTTCTGTATGTAAATAGGACTTAAATTAATTGGCTTTCTTTTTGTGTAATAGATTAAATATATGAAGTAAAGTTAAACGCTTTTGATATGTGTGTTTATTATTATTTTATTTATTAAAGCCTCCTGGACAATAAAACATTACTGTTTTTACAGTTATAACTTCAAAAAGAATTGTACATGTGACTGGTAATAATTAATTATATTTTCCGACGATAGATACAAATTATTAATAAGTTTAATTTCTTTTTTTTTATTTATTAAATGTCTTTCAGAGGCAGATATCTCTGGTTTGGACGCACTTTCAGCCTTGGCTCTTGATGGAGACGGTAGGAAGAACATTTTTGATGTTATCTGTGTACAAGTTATAGTTTTAGAGATTTATTTATAAACGATGAATAACGTCAAAATGTATGAATTAACAGTCGCTAAACAATACTTCAAGCAACGTTTATGAATAAAGAGGAATTTGTTTCGTCATTCCGTATGTTAGTTGACCAGAATATGTTGTATGTTTGTTCTTGCAATCGTTCTAGTCTAATAAGAGATAAATAGAGATTTTCACATTGCAGAGGTGGTGATCAGGTCTCCAGGCAATTCTCTTACAGAAAAACCAACAGAAACTATAAATATTAATGGTAAACATTTACTTTGTAACCTATACAATATGTAAAGAAAACCCTGTCCGACCCATGAGGATAATAAAGGTTAGGTAAACACTTGACCAAATATGATATACAATTTTACATAATCATCATAGTAACAATACTAATGAATTTTGAAATAATCCTGTTTTCCCGGGAATTAATTCAAATTTCCCGGAAATTTGGTATTTTTTTAAAAAGTGACAACACCGGTATTATTATAAGCGAATAGCGACGCGACCACGTCACAGGTGCCGCGTGCCCTGCCCCCCCCCCGCCCGCGGAAGGGGTTGCTTACCGCACATGTATTAATTTACCTCTTTTTGCGAAATAATATTTATTTTTTTAGGGGGTTCTTTTTTTAAGTTTAACCTGTCTTTGTGGGCATTAGTAGAATCAGTTATCGATACCTAACAATACCTTCACGGATCGGACGGGGTTTTCTTTACATATTGTATAATTATGTACAATGTTATTTTTCTATATACGAAACCTGAATATAGTTTGTTCAGAATAAGCAACTGAATCGATTCCAATCATTTTTACAAAATGTTATATTTTTTCGCAAATACATTTAGAAATTGTTGCAATGTGGATACCGAGCGTGCGTACGCAGCTTACGATAGATCATAGTACTTGCGCGCGGCCATCAGCTGACGCCAGAGGTCAATGCCCCGCGCTCGCCCGCACGAGCGGATCTTTGACCATATTTTTGTTGGGACAGCCAAGTAGGGTAACAAGCTCATAACTTTGTGGTTTTTCAAGATATCTTTTTGAAATTTTGTACATATATTCTTTACTTAAAATACTGGACACGTGTTTCGGGTTTCGCAGAAAGAAAAAATAATGTTGTATACATTCATACATATAACTTTAGAAAAGTTACATTGGTACTTGCCTGACCTGGAATCGAACCCGCGCACTTATACTTGAGAGGCTGGTGCTTTAACCACTAGGCCACCAAGACACCAATGACTAAAGGTGAAGGAAAACATCTTGAGGAAACCTGGACTTTAAGTCTGAAATCGCCAACCCGCATTGAGCAAGCGTGGTGATTACGCTCAATCCTTCTCTGTATGAGAGGAGACCTGTGCCCAGCAGTGAGACGATAAAAGGTTGATGATGATGATGATGATACATTCATACATATACATATACACCGCACCGTTGTTTTGCACTGAATTCATCTAACTTACGAGTAGTGACTTAATTAGCAGAATACATTCGCCCTATCATTTTTTTTTTGATGTTTCTAAAATCTATATGGTTTTTCTTACTATTTACCTGTTGGGTTGATGAAGAGGCCTGTCTTTGTAAGACGACTAAAATTCCACGTTGTATACATACCTATGTTTTTTTTTATATGGCATCTCGTAGCTGACCTTGAGAGGTCGTGACTACTTAACAGGACTATCCTGTGGCTGCCTTAAATGAATTTAAAGCCTTCAGCCAGGGGCAATTAAAAACTAAGCGACTAAGCTAAGGGCACCCCCTGTGGGAACGAACATCGGCTTAGGTTGTCGCTGGAGAGAACAGCAAGGAACGGCTGGATCGAAATTTGGTGTATATATTCAATACCACGTTTAATACACCGATTCTCGTCCGATTACCGAAGTTAAGCAATATCGGTCGTGGTCAGTACTCGAATGGGTGGTGTATATATAGATAATAATAACGTAACATTTGATACTTCAGGTCAATATGTTGAACTGGATCCACATCCCAGGAGATGTCACTATAAATGTAAGTTTTCTTTACTTTCTTAATTTACAAAATGTTCTAGTGAGTTTTGCTGTGGTTCCAACTTATTGATGATCTATTTTTTTTCTTTTAAGTGATATATAAAAAAGTCAGTCCTTCAGATACCGTTTTAAGAAAGGGAGGAAAGGGTACGTTTTTTTTAATAGTTACTAAATCATTCTCTATGAAAATATTAGACAGTAAAGCCACTTCCTAAAGGGCACCAAACCCGCAATCAGGTAAACTGTATCGCCATTCTTGGAGTATATTAAATGCAACTCAACAGTTATAGAACCCTTTGTAGAATTTGTAGTCAAATAAACCCTTAAAGTCATTCCGTTTGTGGATCTACCAGAGAGCTGTATTTTAAGAGCCGTAATAGCCATTCAGAGGAAATTCACAGAAACGTGTAGCTGCTATCATGACATATACTAATTAAATAGCGGCGGCATCTACATCGCTACATATGAAATACGTATCACAATGACGTTACGCAAAATTCTACATCACGCAAGCAGAGTTTACCGCGCAACTAGCATAAATGTACAACGTCCCAACATCATTCGTCGGGAAGTACGCCACCATGAAGTATCTGCCCTTTTCTATGTCGGTTGAGTAAACTAAAAATTCTTGTGCCTTGTCCTCTATTAATTTAAAAAACAATACGGTCTTTGGGTCTAGCTGTTGGCCTCCTTGGTTGAAACACTGTGTCTCGATACCTGTGGACTTGATTTTGATTGGAGTTTGTATTTAAGTTTTTTTTTTCTTGTTTTTTAGGAGGCATTACACCGTTCAATAAAATTTCAAAATTGGAAAAAAAGATGAGTCCTAATAGACATTTGATTATAAACCATAAAGGACGTAAGGCGAATAAAGAAAGTAAAGATTTTAAAACGAGAGTACGTGCAGAAAATAGTGAAGCAAATAAACATAAGGTGGAAAAAGATAGAGAACATAAAAAGTACAAACTAAGCAAGAAGGGAAAAATGGAAGGTACCTACTGGTTATACTACTGATGATTTATTGGTCTGTTGTGAAAAGGAATATTAAAACTTTAGTTTTTGCAAAGACATGCGCTTGTAGTATACAATAGAAAAATAGTAGACAATAGAAAATTCCCACAAGAACAAATCCCTAATATTTATAACGTTTATTATATTCAAACTGAATATATGTTTATCTATATACTTCAGTCTTCATCGTCATAATCATTATCATCTATCCCACGGTTTGCTAGTAAGTAAATCGGAATCTCTTCCAGGTCTTACCAACTTCAATCATTCTTTAATAACTTAATGTCTATTATCAATTGTTTAGTTGTATAAAATATTAATTTGATTAACTGTTTACATAGTGAAGAAACCCAAATCGAAGCAGAAACTCAAACACCAACCAAACAGAAGTAACCGTAAGTGCACGTACAATATTATTTTTATCCCTTAATAATGTCTATGTCCACCGACCGAACGTATAAGTCGTGGTGGCCTAGTAGTTAAAACACCAGCCTCTCAAGTGTCGGGTTCGATTCCAGGTCAGGCAAGTACCAATGTTCTTTCTAAGTATATCTTGGACAGCAATGACTGATTAAAAGGTGAAAGAAAACATCTTGAGGAAACCTGGACTTTAAGTCTGAAATCGCCAACCCGCATTGAGCAAGCGTGGTGTTTACGCTCAATCCTTCTTTGTATGAGAGACCTGTGCCCAGCAGTGGAACGATAAAAGGTTGATAATGATGATGATGATACCAACGACATTCCCATTTATGGTTCAGGAGAGATTCTCCTCACCATTCTTCGGTTGCCTGGAAGAGATTGCATTAGCGATAAGGCTGCTCATTGTATATTTTGTTGTGTTGAAAGTATTTTTAAACAATGGATGTTTTTGGTGTACAATAAAGTATACAGTATGTTAACTAACAGAGGGCGTTCCGTTAACCCGAAATAGTATAGCATATATACATGCTAAAAAAAAAAATCCATTCGAAAACAAAATGTTTTAAAATTTTTTCCAATATGAAAATATTCAATAAAAATTTTAAATTGACATGTAAAAGAAACACACTGTACACGCGAACATGAAAGACGGCAACGTCGCAATTTATTTATACATGACGACTACTATTTTGATTTAAAACAGGAGGTTTCAAATTTAGTTCCAATTAGAATTTTTTTTTATTCGGATTTTTTTATGCTTATTTTTCTATGCTAATATTTTTATTTTAATCTATTAATGATATATACTAACGAGTTTAAGGGAACGCCCTCTGTTATTTAACATACTGTATACAACATGTAAATTAATTAACTCATTTCCTGAAAATAGTTTCTTCAGAATCGTTTACTGAATTGGTTTAATCATCATTTTTAATATAGGTAACTTTTTTACCCAAAAATAATTAAAACTACGGAAATTATTGTCATATTAACCCTGTTGTTTGTACAGACTTTCAAAATCGCAGTTTTACTTGTATTCATACAAATTTAATCACTAAATACGAAATACAGAAAAATAAACCTTATTCCAAGAAAGTTAAGGTTTTCGTTCTCCTTGAATTGGTATAACTAATTTAATAAAGAACAATGCATATACTTTTTGAATTAAAAATTCTGTGTATGTATTATGATTATAACATAATATTCTAATTGGGGTGTTTGAGGGTGTGCGTTAATTATATTACTTGTTGTATAAATTAAATAAATATTGTTTTACACTTGTTATTTTTACTAACATAGGTTTAAGATTTTTTGTAGTAGGTAGGTACTAACCAAATATGGATACTGTCCAAAATGAATTGAGATGAATTGAAAGAGTAAGTTCACCTAATTATAATAGTGTTTCTATGACAGTCAAGTCTGCGACATTGTGTGTGTCAGAGGTGTCAAAACGAAATTAATTCGCCAACACCTTTTGTAATGGTATGCGGTAGTGCGTCTCGATCTACGATTTAAACCATTGTATAACTCACCATATTAGTAACCCGTCAATACTAACCCAGAGCACAGAGTAATTATTATGGAATAAATACAAGGTGGTAGGAACATCGACGCGCAATACGCTGGTCTAGAATAATGTACTTACTGAATACAAGGTGTCAGTTGCCGAGACAATGTCCCTGCCACCCTGTATATTAATTAACCGTTATCACTTTTTGTTCAGTGGCAAGAAACACAAAATTAAACAAGCAGCGTAAACAACGAAAGATTATTCGCAGTGAGTATCTATGTTTATTAAACAATATCATTTATATTGATTTCAAACAAAATGTTCTCAAAACAGTAGATAGTTTGTCTTGGGAATATTATGGCCCTAAACAAATCAAATAAGTAATCAATCAGTTATATTAAACGTCGGCTCTGTTTACGAAAAGTTACGTCTATTAATTTAATGACGAAACTTTTCTTATTCAAAGCAGAAGTTACGGATAAACTGAAATATCTAAGGAATAAATATATCGGTTAGTTTACTATGATTGTAACTTCCTCCCTTCGCCCTCTATAGAAATCAATAAGCATCAAACATTATTTTATAAAATACTTTTGTTTATTCCAGATCTAAATGTGCCTATTACTACGACAAAGAGGCCGGTGTGCAAGTGGCGATATATCTGCAAGATCCCTGGGGACCTGGACTCGTGTCGTCTGCACACTTCGTGTGTCGATGGCATAAATAACAAACCTATGCTAGATAGTGAGTTAGAAAGACGTTGAAAGTTTTCCAAACCTCTAATTATACATTTATTATAGTTAGTTAAGCCTTGGCGGAGGCCTTTGTCCAGCGATGGACCTCTATAGGCTGATGAAGAACAATTATACCTTTTTGGTTTTCATGAAAATAGCCTGAAAATTCGGTTCAGTATTTTGCGCAATTATTGTATTACTTATATTGTAAACATGTTACTTGGTAAATTCTCCTTGTATTGGTACAGTTATTTTTAAAGTTGGTTAGGTAATATTTTTTCTATGAAGTCATTCTGAATGCAGACGTGTGTACATAATTAGAGTTATACTTGTAAAGCGGACTCTGGATCTATTAGATTATTATTTAAAACGTATTTGGCTTGTGACCATAGTCACCAAAATTTAAAAAAAAAAACATACACGATTTGTTATCCATTAGCTTCATGCGCGCTAATAAATACGTTATTATTAAGATCATTTTAATTATGATAGGATATCGTTCTTTTATACAAACGTATCTTTCTTGCCTTTCTATTATTCACAATAAATAAAGATTCAAGGGATGATTCATCATATTATATTATATTTTTGAACAGAAAAATATGTTGACACCAGAGGACTCAAAAACGAGGAACAAGAGCAGCTAGCACTGCATTTCCGAAAAATGTGTAAGTATTAAAATAAATTATTTTCATAAGGACCTGATTCGGACTATTAAGAGGGAACTCTAGAGCTGCTTTCTCTATACAAACGCATTCCGCTGTTTTCTTCGTGGATATTGCTTGTAGAGCAATTTTTTTTTCTACAATTTTACACCGCGATTATACGTGCCCCTATCATTTGATTTTTTCTGAAACTTAATTAATAAAAGAAATACGATATCTCAAAATCGCGAAAAATAACCCATCTTATAACGTGATGGTCAGGTGACTATTAGACAACGGTGATTAGTTTTTGACAAAAAAGAAAATAATAGAAGCATATATATATACTTTTCCTCTAAATTTTGATATAAAATAATTGAGATCTGTCGTATTTTGAAAAAGAAAACAGCGGAATACGAAACGTCTTTTTATCAACGTTTTTGTAGGTAAAATCTACAACTGTCCTTTTCGCACTTTACCGGGAGAGGTTGGAACCAGCGCGACGGCAATACTTTCTTCAAATACCTATTTTCCAAATTCCTGGGCACTAGAGTCCCCTCTTAAGTACAAACATTTAGGTTAACAACAAACATTAAGGTTGTCTATAAAAGATCCGCTCTTAGCGATAAGACCGCCCATTGTGTCGCACTTCGTTGAAATGTTTATAATTTATATTAATGTTCTGTAATTTAAATGGTGTACATAATAAAGAGTCATCATCATCATCCCAGCGTAATTCCCAGTCGCATCCGAAGCCTTTTCAGCTTTGGAGTCTGGGGTCTGCTTTACCGGTCCAACTGCTGATATGGCTAAACTTCGACATTTTCCGTGAAGCGACTGCCGTCTGACCTCCACAACCCGAAGGCGACATCGAAGCATTGCAGTTAGACCAATTGTTGGACTTTTGAGGGCTCCAACAACCCGTAACGACTGCCACTAGATATTCGTATGGCAACCAGGACCAACGGCTTAACGTGCTTTCCGAGGCACGGCCAGACCAGTGCAAATATTCATATTCATGCATACAAATACTTAAACTGTGCGGGGATCGAACCCGCGCCACCTTGCGCAGCGGCCGCGTCCGCTACCGCTACGCCACGGAGGCTGTGCATAATAAAGAGTATTCTATTCTATAACAAAAAGGCAAATATGTAGGTTCAGCTGGACTCAAATAATGCGCTATACTATACCAATGAACAGCATTTTTTTTTTGTACGAACGAGAACAGATCACCTACCTGAAACAGTCAAGTATTCCCAATCGATCTCAAGCCTTAATGCTTAGCGATAATGTTGAAAATCCAATAATTTTTATTGGATTTTCAACTGGATAGGCAGCTGACAGAATATAGTAGCTTGATGTGCTGTCGTCTGTACATATGGAGAGATTAACTGCGCCCCGCGGTTTTCACTGCGTAAGATTTGATGCCGTGGGAATATTGGGATAAAAAGTATCCTATGTGTTATTTCGGGTTATAAAATATCTATGCCAAATTTCATCCAAAACCGTCCAGTAGTTTTTGCTCATATTTTCGCATTTATTATATTAGTAGGAAGTAGGACTAGACTTCGCTTGGGTGAAATAATGTACTGAAGTGATGACATGTTAAAAATCCAGATTCCTATGCTAAATCTAAGTTATACTTATAATATTAAACATATAAAACTTTCTCGGAATAAATGTTGTCAAAGTGATGATGGCAACCGGATGGAAAACCACCAGAGGTCAAAGAGACAGACGCGAGAAGCGACTTTGTACGTTTATTGTAACATTTTTTTTTTTTGTTGAAAAACAATATTTTATTAAAAAACAATATTAAAATATTGTTTTTTGCCACTTTTGTTTTCTGGTGAAGGTCGCGGGAAACTGCTGGATGCGGGAGGCGCAGGACCGGTCGTCGTGGAGAACCTTGGGGGAGGCCTATGTCCAGCAGTGGACGTCTTTCGGCTGAAATGGTGATGATGATGATGATAATTGTTTTTTTGTTATAAACGTATTTGAATATTTTCGTATGTGTTTTGTAAAGAGCTATTAATTTACATTTTATTGTTACAACAAGGGACAAAAGTACTACCTATAGTTTGTGTTTCACGAACTGTGTCCAAATAAACATCGTATTTTTTTTCTTTTTATATACTTCTTATTTATTTACCTTCAACAGTGGGTCTTACTGCTTTGGATGAACAAGTAGAAAAAATACGTACGTTACTTTTTACACTATATTATTAATATTAAATAAATCATTGAAGTAATTATCTTTAATGGCGCTGTATGATTTCTCTTCAGTGGAAGAACATGTTTTATTAGTGAAACCGCAAAACATGAGTAAGCATTATTTTACATATCTTTTTAAGTATTAAATATGTTGTATGACTGTTAATAAGATTCAGTACATGGACCTAATAAACAATTTCAGATCCTGATAGTAATGTAGAATCCCTCGGCGAATATTTTAACAACATCATCATGGCTCAAAACGCAGGTAAGTTTAAATGAATATAGTCTATTCAACTCACATTCTGAGTGCCTACTGGTTAATATGTGTAAAAACTTTTAAACTTGACAGGTGTCAGGTTTAGTATGTAGTTTTTCATGAACTGACAAGGTTTTTACTTAATTTGACAGAGACGACTCCGGGCGTTGATTCTGAAGAGGTAATAATAACACAAATTTTTATACTGCGGTCTTGACCAGCCTGCTAGCTCATACTCTGTAACCTACCTCGGTTAAACAGTATGAGCTAGCAGTCGACAAGTCTATAAGCTTATAGACTCATTGGTACATGTATATTTTATGACTAGTATTATGCACACGTATCAGTAATTTACAGTCTTTTTTATCTTTCAGTCAAGTGAGCAGACTAGCCGCCATCCATTCATCCAGGTTAAAGAGGTCACAGACACAACGCCGCAGGTATACAATACTTACATTGTTAGATAAAATTGTTCTAGATTAGTAACTAACTCTTTTTTTTTTTTGTTTAAGGATTTGCTAATTGCGAAATATCTTCAGGTACAGGTAACACGAAACATTTTGAATACATACTATATACAATACTAAATACTAAATACAATTTTGTAGTACGTACGTAAGTCTTTGTATAGGCCTATGGGCTTATTCGTCGAAATATTTCATATTCAAGTTCAATTTAGTAATTAATTAATTCAATTACTTATATCAGGAAGCGATACGTCGTGTTCCGGCATGATGTTTGATGTAGCCGTACGCAGGACGGGTCTGAGTAGTTGTGTTGTGATGTGTGCCAGGTGCGATGCTCCAAATGATATTGTGTCGGGAGTTTGGTGGTGGAGGGTCTCCAGATCAATCTCCCTTTGACGCAGCATCATTGGTCGTGTTGTTCGGTTTAACATTGCATCACCTCGCTTAACTGCCGTCATATTCATTTAGTTTTTTTGAGTGCATAGGTTCCGGGCTTTACCATCAACGATTGCATCACTGCTTACCATCAAGCGGGATTGCGGTCAAGCCCTGGTTTATAATTATAAAAAAAAAAACTTGGTGGAATATTAATACTTCGTACCGTGTAGCGACTTCGACCCTATCCAAGTAGGTAGGTACGTGATTTAGTGGTCTGACTGATAGTTATCACTTATCAGTCAGACCACCAAATCACGATAGTTATAATTATTGTAATATACTTTTTATTATTAGGAAATATGAAAATAATAAAAAGTTTTAAATGTTTTTATAATAAGGTAGGTTTGGCTTTACAAAATGTATCGAATCAGTACCTACGTAATAAAATTTTACCAACTTGAATGATACAATAAAAAAAACTTTTAAACAACTAAAAGGATTTTACACAATTGGTCTACACGTAAAAAAATATTAGACAAGTTATTACTTATTTACTTTTTTTTAATTATAGTATTTGCTATTTTTTTTAATTGTCACAAATTATAGTATAAACATAATGAATCGGCCATTTTTGATCAGTTAATTATTATATTTCAGATGAAGAGTATACCAACATCAAATTTAAGAGACGCAGTTTCAGTGTCAACAATGATTACGACTCCACAATACAATAAAAAACACATGTAGTCAATTATTGTACAACTTATTTTAAGTACCCCTGTATGTAATTTTCAAGTTATGTTTAAATATAATATAATTTTGACGACCTGGCTGAGCGATCGACTTCTACGCTGGGTGTCGCGGTCACGTTGTTCCAGCGCTGGCTGTTTGTGTATGTGAATTTAAATGTAAAGGCTCCCACGATACAGGAGTAATTCCTAACATGGGATAAGTTAAACAAAAACGCGATAAACTTCTGCTATCAAATTTACCGTGTTGCACATTATCGCCCGCCCGCGCTTTTACACTGATTTTTCTCAGCAATTATTAAAGTATATTTTTGATTTTACTTGGCTCTTAAAAGTCTTGTCGTGATGTTAAAACCTTCCTGAAATTGGTTTTGCAGACTACCGCGTTCCAATAGACGAACGCGACAAGAACATCGCTGCGCAAACAGTTAACATACCGTGTATTATTTGTTTATCATATGGTTAAATAAATTTGTGCTGCTGTCTAAGGTCAAAAAATACGAAAGGTTACACCTTCAAGACTTCAAGTGTAACCCTTGTACCCACGGGTGGATTTTCAAAGCATTTCTACATCCATAGTTAAAAATAAAACAGTATGTTTTTCTGACAGACCCCAGGTCCACACTGGGAGTTAAAATCCAAATGGGCGATTAAAAATCGTCGCGTTAAAAAATCGCAAGTGTTTACCTTAGCTTACTACGAACTGACGCAAGTGTCTGAAGTCGGGCAAGGCCAGGCTACTGGGGACGCTCCAGATGTCCCGGAAATAAATGACATCTCTCACAACTTCTGTCCACACTGTTCAATAGCTGCGCCTCCATTGTGCTTTTGTTGAGGCTGATGAAGGCCAATTCTCAGCGCAGTAGGAATTACTTGTTGAGGATTTTGAGATGAAGATGATCGCAAATTCATTTTATACCTTTTCATTTAAGATTCTGACCTTAGAATGAAAAAATAAGCCTTTACAAGTAAATCTACAATCATTTTCTGTTCGTCAATCACTGAGTTACTTATTTCAAATAATTTATCTTCTTCAACATTATCAGATTTAGAAATGATTTGAAAGTAAGTGGTTATATATACGAAATAATTAGACTTATCTAATACGTATTTAGAATTCGCATAGTAATTTAAATATCTATTTAATTTCATATCGATACAAAACAAGTTCCTTTACAACAAACGAGAAAGCGATGGCAGCCTGTTTTGAATTTCAAATGAATAGTCCTAATCCATATTTCAGTTGAGGAAGATCTCGAATTGCGATATATTAATTATTAAACGAATCTCGAATCAAACCAAACGGTCAGATGAAAACTGTCGATAGCAGTGTTGTGTAATGCTCTATTTAAATACATAATATGAACACTTTGTATCACATTAATGAACCAATCGATTATGAACTACTTGTCATTGAAATTAGGGCTGTAACGGAGCTTCGCCTCCGCTTCCGTTACTGCGGAAGTTCCGCAAGAAATCGTATCTTCACTTCCGCCTCCGCCTCCGCACAATTTTTAGCGGAGTTATAACGGAGGTTTATTTACGTATTTATGCAATAAATAAATAGTCAAGAATCAACTAGTGCGAGGCGGGAATGCGGCAAGCACAATTTGTTTCTCCTTAATTTTCATTACAAGAAGGTAATATTTTTTTACCAAGTATACTACTATTAATGCACGTATTTGAAATAAAAATTTTGTTTTCATCATCATCATCATCAGCCCTTACTCGTCCACTGCTGGACATAGGCCTCTTCCATGGCACGCCAACAAGCTCGATCCTGAGCAGTTCTCCGCCAGCCACTACCAGCCACCTTTTTGATGTCGTCGCTCCATCTCGCCCAAGGGCGTCCCATGCTACGTTTGCCGAGACGCAGAAAATTTGGTTGCCGGTTGCCGTAAATTGAATTAACCATAAATTTCAATTTTATCTATATGTACTTTCACCTCCGCCTCCGCCTCCGTTAACCTCCGCATCCGCGGAGGTGAGACTCGTCGCCTCCGCATCCGCCTCCGCCTCCGCTAACAAGCCTCCGTTACAACCCTAATTGAAATATCAAGCAACTGATGTGGCATTTGTATTGCGTTCAGTGAAAGTCCGGTGCCGCAGGCAAGTTGTATTGTTGTGTCGTGACCTTTAATCTCACAGTACATAGTATACAACCCATAAAATATACGTGTAGGTGTTGTGTTACGAGATGCACTTAAAGATGTTGACTTTCAAATGTCGATTGGGTAGTCGATAACTCGGACAGTAAAAATAGAATCAAAGGAGTTCGTAATATTCGTGATTGGAAACTATCATATTAGTGCATAAAAACTACAAAGAGCAAATACTTAAACATAAGAAAGATATATTTAACGAAGGCAAACAGGTTTATGACTGATGTAAATATACATTTTGAATTCTGAACCTAAAATAGCATCTTGCTTTGCATGCTATTAGATATAACACTTCAAGATGCACAACACCCATATTAATTACAGTCAAAATTAAAGTTTCGCAAAAGCTAGATAATGCAAATGTGCAGAATCGATAACATCTGCATTAAACTGATGCAAGTTTTTAAGAGATTTGATAATTGGATTTGGATTTGGTCTTAAGCAGTTGCTAACGCTATAAATTCTCTTCGCAATTAGGATCATACGCAACATTTTAGATATGTAAGTAATTATAGTTTTAGATTGTAGATTGCTGCTTCCGAAGTAAGTATTTTTGAAATAACAAATACGTAGCAAATCCCAAACAAGCTGACGTTACAGTCAGGGAGAAACAACGTCGTGTGAATATTTGAAAGGCTGACATTTCAATTTGACTTTGTTACGCTGGGTAACCAGCGGTTGGTGAAACAGTGAGCGAGTTTTGATAGCTTCGAGCTTGCAAGTGACAGCATCGCTCTAAGACCTATTGCAGGAACTGCATACTGATGGGAATCTCTGACTATATTATAGTATCTGAATACTTAACACTACTTTTCAGCAAAAACTCCTGAACAAACAGCTAACCATAACGAGTATTTTGTATTTACCTGAGCCTATATTAAAAAATAATCCCACCTAAATGTCCGCTCGTACACAAAAATCGTCCGGCCATTGTAAACGTAAACGACGCACCCATTTAATTAATTACTGCTTTTATTCGCCTTTATATTATTTTTGTATGCCATGTCAGCGATGTCTGCACAATTATTTACACGCAAAACGGATGCCAAACACAAAACGTTGTTCGCAAGAGCATATTTATATGCATTTTTTATTAAATTATATTTCCGCGGATTGTCTTCTCGGAAACCAACCAATTTCATGGAAAATTTTATTAAATATTAAGTATTTATTCTGTTTTTAAGCTATTGCACGCATGGATGCTGCATGTAGATATGTCATAATTTATATCTGAAAAATCCAAAGGAAACACACGATCACTTCATTACGATAAGCTCCAAATAACCTAGTGCTCTTACCATCAAAGATTGCATCACTTCTTACCTACCTTCAGGCGGGATCGCATCAAGACTAGTGATTGATGCGATCCCGCCTGAAGGTAAGAAGTTTATGATAATAAAAAAGCGATAATGATACGGTTCCTAGCGTGTGTAAGCACTAGGCTTGATGCGATCCCGCCTGAAGGTAAGAAGTTTAATATAATAAAAAAAAGCGATAATGATACGGTTCCTAGCATAGGCTTTTTACCTAGGCTAAAATTCTTGGAAGCTATGGCAATAGCGTATTTCAGAAGTTTAAAGGTTACCAATAATCAATCCTTTAAGTAACATTTTTGAATAGAAGAACTACCTACTTAGGTTTTATCCTTCCAGTAACATCTTTGCATTAGGTTAAATTCACTTTCACGTTTCACAAAGTTAACATGTTGTTTAATCCAAATAAATTTCAGATATTTTTAATAGGTGTGCGATGCGACAGGTGAGCACACCCAATTACATTTCGATCAGGGCAGCGCCGGCGGCGGCGCGTGCGGTCGCCCTAACCGGATTATTGGCCGGCGTGGCGGCGGCACGGCAGGGCTGCGCGGGCGGCGAGTAGGGGCCGACGACCTGCCGCCACCTCGCATTATAATTCGATACAGATTCATCAACAACTTAACAAGATTTACCTAGGCTCGCCGAGATTACATTAAGACGAGACCTTTGACCGCGCCTTTTTAACTAAGTAGCGATATAGAGGTAGAATTTGTTTAAATAAGCCAAACAGCAAAACCAAGCCGTAAGTTTCTTTTCCTTTTCATAGGATTAAAAGCCAACGAAGCTAGCAACAAGGTGGACCGACGACCTGGTGGAGGTCGCGAAGCTTGGGGGAGGCCTATGTCCAGCAATGGAAGTCTTTCGGCTGAAATGATGATGATGATAAAGCTAGCAACTAAGACACAAAGAACACACTTTATGATTAGAAGACTTATGTTAGTAGAACATAGTCGATAAAATATGTAATATAAATCCATTCGTCACTTAGCTATTAACTTTATGCGCGCTAAAATGAACCCTTATTATGTAATTTTAGCGCGCATAAAGTTTATTTTAATTTAATTACGACACGACATATTTCTGTTATACAAACATATATGTTTTACCTTTCTTTAAATGATTCATGGATTGATTGATCATATATTGTATTTTTGGAAAGTATAAAGAAAAATATGTTGGCATCAAAGGAATGTAAAATAAGGAAGAGGCGGAGCTAGTAGGCTGCATTTCCGAAAAATATGTTCTAAATAAAATCTGTAAAAATTTTCACCTATGTCGGATTATTACGTACAAATATTTAAAAATAACAAATAGCCAAATCGCTTCACCGTTTTACTCCAATACTGCACTTACCAACGAAGAGCAACCTAAAAACCAACAACCTTTCAATCATATAGATAGACTACGCAGGCTTCGCTTGGGTGACAACGTCTCAATAAATCAAGATTTCTGTGCTAAATTTGTTTTGCTACTCATAGAATTAAACGTCAACAAGGCAAGCAATCAAAACCAAACAAATTTATTTTCAAACAGCATTTCCAGACACAAAGAAGATATTTGCGCGATAGGCAATATGACCAATCACTATTTCACCGCTCTATATGAGCCACAAAGAAGAGCTTGCAGAAAAAACTCGATACTGTGTCGTAGTTTACTCAAACAAAACAAAAAAATATTCAGCCAGTATTCATCGAGGCGGAAACAGATACAACGTAGGTAAACAAACATTGAAATGTGATGTTTTTATATGCTTCATATTGATGCGCTCAAACGAAAAATAAACTAGAACACGTAGCTACCTGTTGATTTGATTGGATATGAAAGCAATGCAGTTTAGCATAGTTTAATTAATTATGTCAAATATTATTTAACTAGCTGTTGCCCGCGACTCCGTCTGCGTGTTGATATAAAATAAGCGCCTGATAAAATAATGGGAGCAATATGTACGTCTTCGTTTGCCCCTTTTTTCGAGAGCCTGAGCTCTGTACTATGTATTTACCAAATTTCATTACAATCAGTTCAGTAGTTTTGGCGTCAAAGCCGGACAGACAGACAGAGATACTTTCGCATTTATAATATTAGTATGGATTAAATAAAAATATTATTTTTGGGCGTCGTACGCTTTCCATGAATAGTATCGATTTGTCGCTTAGCAACTTAAAAGGATTCCAATGACCCAAATATGTCAGTATATCAAAAAGGTAGTAATCTGATTACATCGTTGATTCGCGGTTCGTTTTCATTTGTTACAAAAGGTCTATTCAACTTTAATTCTTTTATGGGTTCTCTAGCCTAATTAAATTCAGGGGAGTAAATAAACAAATATACCTATTAGGTATTGTCTTTAAACTGCCTTATAATGAAAAGAATTAGAAAAATAAAATAAAACTATCCAAAACACACATTTTCAAAGAAATTGTTTCATTTATTCAAACAATACATTGGATAAAGGATCAGAACACGTTAGGTAACAACGTTTTTTTGAAACAAAAACACAAAACTGTATCAATACACGGAAACTCAATTGATTGTTACATGCTATTCTTTTTTAGCTATAGCCCGTGCATCGAACAAAAGTATCGATACGAAATCAAACTAAAAAAGTTTGCTCTACTCATAAAAAAAGTTATACGGCTTTAATTAAAAACTGAATCAGATAAAGCACAAACCCTATTCAGCTGAACGTGGAAACTCCATTCGTCCATTATGAATAGCCACCTGACTATTTACTTAACCTGTTTTAGAGAGCGAGACAAGCCCCGCATTCATTCCACATTGATACTGCACCGACACGGGCACAAAGGAAATAAATGACTGTCACTGCGGGAAATACAATTGACCTATCACATTGCGGCATCTTCTTTGTTTATCTTACGTCGCTATATAGCGGGCTTTTTCTTTTTAAATTATTATTTGCACTTACTCTTAAAAGCGTGTTTCAATTACCTCCCTTGAAAGCATGTGAAGCAATTGCTTGGAAGTCACATAAAGGGACGCACCTTAGCGACGTTACGCCACTTCTAAAATATTCAAATCTCGGGGGCGACTTTCCCCGCGCTCCAGTAAAATGCAAAACAAGGAAAGTTTCCCCCTAAATCAGCGGAGTCAGCAGAACGGCTCCCGGAGTCCCGGCTCGCGACAAACACCCGGACAACAAACAAACTTTCATTTAGCTACAGCGGTCGCTGTACTCAAATTTCAACTGAAAGATGCTTTATTTCAGCCCAAGATTGTTCTCTTGTTTAATTAGTGTGTCAAAACATTTTCTTGATATTGCCTTTTCATTTTAACTTCTAATGACATAAAAATAAACGACGCGTCATTATGAGACTTTCATCATAAATATTAGAAATGCAGTTATGAATTATTCATTCAATACGATGCACATACTAGAGGACAAAATTTTATAACAAGGATTTCACTCACTACCATTCCATGTCATTCATATGAATCGGATGTTTGTATAAGCTAACAATATCGGGATAGTTATCCGGATATTTTCATTAGATTTTGTTTACGGATATATCTACAGTGATGTGCGGACACAAAGAGGCAATAACAAAACAATGTAGCGCTACTCTCAGCAAAAAAGCCATACATTGTTCACGTATTAACTTCGAGGAGTTTTTCAATAAAATAAAGTCTGCACTCTGTAACGGGCACCGGGCGCTGTACAGAAAGCCTAACAATGCAGCAAAACAAACGAGATGGGCAGCTATTATCTCACTATAACCCAGTTTTGCATGGTGAGCGGGAAAAGCGAAACGAGGCTAAATTGCCAGCGAGTTGTTTTATAAATGGTCCAAACTTGAGAAAAAACAGCAATAGCTGCCGCTTTAGTTAGTACTGTTGTTGGCAGAGTGGAGCGTACCACGCCGCCATCTACGAGTTACCGATTCCGGAATCAACATGCAGTATTATTGATAGCATTCTTTGTAAACAATGTCGAAGAGTTGTTCGAGAGTTGTTTGCTTACCTTTAGCTGAATGTTCAAAAGCAGTAACGGCGTCGATCTGTAACAAACCAACAAACATATTACATTTTGTCGTGATCTATGTATGTTTTTAACTGACTTCAAAAAGGAGGAGGTTACTCAATTCGACCGTATATAGGTTTTTTTTTAATGTTTGTTCGCGCATAACTTCGTCGTTTATGAACCGATTTTGATAATTCTTTTTCTGTTGGAAAGAAGACGTTCTCAAGGTGGTCCCATGATAAGGATATCGGGGTTTGATAGTGGAAGACTAGATAAAACAAGGGGAACTTTCAAAAATTGCAGGGGCGACTAGTGCATTTCTTAGCATTTTCATTATTTTAAAGTACTACAATTTAATAAAGGTCTTGAGTAGATCTGATGATGGAGCCGGGAGACAGTCGAAGGAACTCCTCAACAATTCACAGCAGCTACCTTGTGTTTGTGCTTGAATAATTTGAATTGAGAAGAACCTTACACCTAAAAATTAAAGTAAACAAAATTACGTCGTTTCCCAACTATATTTGCGTCAGCTTCCAGTCTGACCGGATGCAACTGAATACATAGTACTTTTAACAACTATAAAGTGTAAAATAAAACCTTTTTTTACAAAAAAAACAACCGACTTCCAAAAACCACTACAAAGTGAAAAATAACTAATTTCGGAAGTCGGTGTCAAAAAACGAATATACAAAACCAAAGACATCGACTTCTGAAATTAGTTATTTTTCACTTTGTAGTGGTTTTTGGAAGTCCGTTGTTTTTTGTAAAAAAGTTTTTTAAGAGGCTTAGATCTAGTAGACAGTACGGATACTGCATCGCGTAGACAGTTTTGATTTCACAATATAATATCTAATATCAATTGACATTACCGATTTACTTAAATTGAAACTATCGCAAAAAATATTTAGTACGTGGACTATGTGTTTTTTGAGAATAGAACAGGGAAAGAAACAATTTGCATAATTATATGAATAGTTACGTACTAATGCGTAAATATTCAATTAATCTTTACTAATAGTTGTAAAGATTAATTGAATATTTACGCATTAGTACGTAGGTATTTAATAGATACGACTGTTACGATGTGCTAAAAGAATTGATTACAAACAAGTCACACCTCATCGAATACGAGACATATGTATACAATGATTGCTTATGAATTCGCATGTCTCTCGTGTGTTCTCTCGGTGGTAGGTCACAACATCAACCGCCGGCATAAGTTACCACCCACCAGACAAAGACATGCCGCCAAGCGATTCGTCGTGTTCCGGCATGATGTCTGGTGAAGCCGTTCGGAGGTCGGGTCTGAGCAGTTGTGTTGCGATGTGTGCCGGGTGCGATGCGCCAGTTGGTGTAGTGTCGGGAGTTTGTTCGTGGAGGGTAGCGGGATCCGAAGCACGGTTCTCCGCTGGCCGACCGCAGGTAGTTGGGGGCCCAAGTAGTGTGCCAGCCACATACGAAAGGCTGCCCCGCCAACTGCCAAAAATCCCAGGGTGGCCCCATCGTGCCGGTTGGCGACCGGACGAGAGGACCCGATGGCGATCCCTGGGGGGGTTCGGGCGTCCCCGCAGTCTCCAGAACAATCTCCCTCTGGCCCAGCATCGTTGGTCGCATTGTTGGGTTTATCATTGCATCACCTCACTCAACTGCCGTCTTCCTTCCTATTCACTCATTTTTTTTTTTTTATGAAAAGGTTAATAAAGGAAAGTAGATCCTGCATAGATGCACGTCCTCTCATTCCAAGTGCACCTCTCAAATGTTCGAGGTCTGCACTCCAATCTCATTGCAGTACATCACCACCTTGAGACTGAAAAGCCACACCTACTTTTCTTGACGGAGACCCAGATCAGATGTCCGACTGACGCGGCGTACCTCGGCTACCCGGGATACTCTTTGGAGCATCATTTCCTGCAGCGTGCCGGGGTCTGTGTGTATGTCCGCAATGACATCTGTTGCCGGCGCCTCCGTCACCTCGAAGACCCTCACTTCTCGTCCCTATGGCTGTTGGTTGACACTGGTGTGGACAAAATTGTTTACACCTGTGTCTACCGATCGCACAGCGGTGATCAGGAGACAACTCGTTTATTTGACCACCTCAGTGAGGCTGCTGACAATGCGCTGCATCGGCACCCTGACGCTCAGTTCGTCGCTCTGGGGGACTTCAACGCCTGCCACCAGGACTGGCTCTTCCCATACCAGAGGACCGACCACGCTGGGAGAGAAGCGCGAAACTTCGCGCTTTCTATGGGCCTTTCCCAGCTGGTAGAGCAAGCGACTAGGGTGCCTGATGTAGTTGGGCATACTGCCAACTGTTTGGACCTTCTGCTGACCACTGATCCGGACAGATGTGTTGTAACGGTTTCCTCACCGTTGGGAACTTCAGACCACTGTCTGGTGAAGTCTGTAACGTCCTTCTCCCCACCAGATCACGACTCTCGTGGTGAACGGCGAATGTGGCGATACAGGTCAGCGGATTGGGATGAGATGCGCCACTTCTTTGCGTCTTATCCTTGGCAGCAGGTCTGCTTCTCTTCTGACAATCCTTCGAGCTGTGCGGACGCTATAACCGATGTGGTGCGTCAAGCTATGGAGTATTTTATCCCATTCAATGACGTGCCCGTCGGTGGCTCGGCTCGCCCATGGTTCAATGCCGATTGTGTCCAAGCTGAACAGCGAAAGCACACGGCATTTCTCGCCTGGGTTGACGCTCGTGACCGCGGAGCTCCGGATCTAAGCTCAAAGAAGAGAGCCTTTAACCGTGCTGCCAAGTCCTACAAGAAGGCGCTCAAGAAGGCTCGCTTCGACCGCATTACCCATATTGGCAACAAGTTATCTGCGCAGCCATCCGGTAGCAGATCTTTTTGGTCCCTTGCCAAATCGGTTGAGGCGAACTTCTGTCGGCCCTCACTGCCTCCGCTGGTTAGGCCTGATGGAACACTGGCTCATACGGCGAGAGAGAAAGCAGGTCTCTTTGCATCTCTCTTTGCCCATAATTCGCGTCTAGATACTGGCAGTGCTACTCCACCTAATTTACCTCATTGCGGAGCTTCAATGCCTGAGGTTCGCATTAGAAACAAGGAGGTTCTGAGAGTACTGTGTCGTCTGGACGTGAATAAGGCTAGTGGTCCGGATGGTATACCAGCGATTGTTCTTAAAGCATGTGCACCCGAGTTGTCTCCTGTATTGACGCGCTTGTATCGCCTCTCATTTAGGACTGGTATAGTGCCCAAGTCCTGGAAGCTTGCTAACGTGCAGCCTGTGCCCAAGAAGGGTAGTCGTGCCGATCCTGCCAACTATCGGCCGATTTCGATCACCTCCATACTTTGCAAAATTATGGAGCGTGTATTGAACTCGCGCCTCTTGGCATACCTGGAAGGTAACGATCTCCTCAGTGACCGACAGTACGGGTTTCGCCGCAATCGGTCAACTGGGGACCTACTAGTGTATGCCACTCACTTGTGGGGCGAGGCCCTCGAGAAGAATGGGGAAGCGATTGCTGTCTCCCTTGATGTCTCGAAGGCCTTTGACCGAGTTTGGCACGCTGGCCTTTTGAGTAAGCTTCCAGCGTACGGCATTTCCGCTAGCCTGACTGGCTGGGTAAAAGACTTCCTGACTGAACGGTCCCTCCGAGTTGTTGTCGACGGATGCTCTTCTGAGCCCATGACAACTAATGCCGGTGTTCCTCAGGGGTCTGTTCTCTCTGCAACTCTGTTTCTGCTGCATATTAACGATCTGCTGATGCCCGGCATCTATGGGTATGCAGATGACAGCACAGTTGTAGAGAGATACCTGCCGGATGCTCGGGCTAGTAGGGAATCAATCCGGTCCGAAAGAGAGGCCATGGTTGAGCGAACGAGTGTTGCACTGCAGGCAGTCTCCGAATGGGGCAATGCCAATCTTGTAGCATTCAATGCCGCCAAAACACAGGCGTGTCTTTTCACCGCCAAAAGGAGCCCGTTCACCTTGGCCCCTACTTTTCGGAATGTGTCCTTGGAGTGTTCCGACCGCCTTCAGCTCTTGGGAGTTGAGATTTCCTCGAACCTTAACTTTGGGCGGTTCATTGAGTCCAAGGCCAGGGTGGCTGCCAGGAAACTTGGCGTTATCGCAAAGGTCCGGCAGTACTTCACACCTGGGCAGCTTCTAATGTTATACAAAGCACAGGTCCGTTCGTGTGTGGAGTACTGCAGCCACATTTGGGCTGGTGCTGCCAAGTGTCACCTGGCCACTTTGGATTCAGTGGAGAGACGTGCAAAGAGGCTGATTGGTGACCCTGATCTAACTCGAGTTGGTCTCCAAAGCCTAGAGCACAGGCGTAGAGTAGCCAGCCTTTCGGTGTTCTATAGGATGCATTTCGGGGAGTGTGCGAGGGAATTGCATGATTTAATTCCCCCATCTCCGTTCCACCAGCGGACGACCCGTCGTACGGCTGGTTTCCACCCTTACGTTGTTAACACCACTACGATCCGGACGAAGCGTTTCGCCTCCTCCTTTATACCGCGTACATCGAGGGACTGGAACAATTTGCCCGCGGTGTTTCCGTCGGACTACAATTTGAGTGTCTTCAAGGCTAGAGTGAATAGGCTCTTAATAAACTAGTGCGCTTTACCATCAACGATTGCGTCACTGCTTACCATCAGGCAGGATTGCGATCAAGCGCTGGTTTATAATTTATAAAAAAAAAAAAAAAAAAAATGTACCTAATCCTTTGTTATGATGTATTGCGCAGTATCAGATGCCTTTCGGCGCTGGTCCCAATGGCATCTGATTATAATATAACCATTAGGCAAATAGAGGCAAGACTTCCGCTGAGGCCCTGGGGTCGCCGAGGGATCCCAGCACGTACTCTCGTCCCCAATACGCACTCTTCCCGCCTTCACTTTCCCACCTTGTCAAGTGTTCGGAATAATAAGACTGTGTGCAATTTTTAGCCTCTCGACAGTGTCCCGAGCAGATCCATTGTGCTGCGTCACTTGCGTCCGTGTTCAAGAGCTTCGGGTGGCTTTAATTGTTCCATTATTACCCTTTCAACTTTTGTGCTTTACTTTGAGGCGTTCTATTTTCGCTGACACCAAAATGTTTTGAACGAGTTTTGTTAAATAATACTGAGAACATTAACAAGGATATTTGAATCAGATGTTGTTAATATTTCAATATTTAAGCTCAATTAAACTAAAGTCGAGTTGATAGACCAAAACTTGTTAGGGATTCTATAGGAAACGCGCTCGATTTTATTTTGATTAACTTAATGGAAAACTTAGTTGTCGAACACGCCCATTAATTTCTACGGTATTATCGTCTCTCTCTATTTATGGAGCTGTCATATAAATAAAGCTCCCTGCCCATTAGGCTCGGCTGCTGTGCGATCACCGATCACCGAGCAGTATTACTGGGAGCCTGCGTGTAACATCGGGTCCATCAATATCTGTCATCAGTCACCGAGTAGCCAAATAAAAATGTACGACCTCTGCCGACAGGCCATGACGCGCAGGTTCCTGTTACGATCTCATATTACATGAGATGACCTAATTCGCTGGAAATATTTCCCGTGCCATCGGGGAGATGAATGGTATTGACCGATAATCAGGTTATTCATATATCAATTTATATTATAGCTTAAGCAACATTATGCTGCTAGAAAATGTGCAAAGTTAATTTAATAAATAAAACTAGAGTCTACAACTGTGTCAAGGATGATAAGCAGAAAATTTCCTTTATAAACGCTCGGTGGTAGGCAACAACATCAGCCGCCGGCATAAGTTACCACCCACCAGACAAAGTCTTGCCGCCAAGCGATTCGTCGTGTTCCGGCATGATGTCTGGTGAAGCCGTACGGTGGACGGGTCTGAGCAGTTGTGTTGCGATGTGTGCCGGGTACGATGTGCCTAATGTTGTTGTGTCGGGAGTTTGGTCGTGGAGGGTCTCCAGATCATCCTCTGGCGCAGCATCGTTGGTCGTGTTGTTGGGTTAAACATTGCATCACTTCGCTCAACTGCCGTCTTCCTTCCTATTCACTGAAATTTTTTGAGTGAATAGGCTTAATAAGATAGTGCGCTTTACCATCAACGATTGCATCACTGCTTACCATCAGGCGGGATTGCAGTCAAGGACTAGTTTATAAGTATTAAAAAAAAAAAAATTAATACGCCGAGCTTTCTTGAAGCAGGCAGCCGCGTTTTGCTTGCTGTAATTCCAGCCTTTTAACAAGCGGACGTTTCTAGCACAATTATTTCGTAAAGAAGACTTATATTCGTAGATAGTTACTGTTACTGTATTAACAGTCGTGACAGCCTCCGTGGCGTAGCGGTAGCGGACGCGGCCTCTGCGCAAGGTGGCGCGGGTTCGATCCCCGCACAGTGCAAGTATTTGTATGCATGAATATGAATATTTGCACTGGTCTGGTTGTGCCTCGGAAAGCAAGTTAAGCCGTTGGTCCCGGTTGTCATACGAACATCTAATGGCAGTCGTTACGGGTTGTTGGAGCCCTCAAAAGTCCAACAATTGGTCTAACTGCAATATATAATAATAATGCGTCTGACCTCCACAACCCGAAAGCGATATTGAATATCGCTTTCGGGTTGTGGAGGTCAGACGGTAGTCCCTTCAGGGGAAATATTGAGGTTTAGCCAAAATCAGCAGTTGCAACTGGTAAAGCGGACCCCAGACTCCAAAGCTGAAAAAGCTTCAGATGCGACTGGGATTAACGCTGAGATGATGATGCTGAGTGTATTAACAGTCGTGGAAAGTTACTCTAAAACTAAAAGTTAGGAAAATTTCTGCTGCTCTGATAAATGTGAACTATCAAAATTGTATAAATCGGTAATTAGATGAGCTGGCATGCGGCCAGCGATAATCGGACAGCTGCATCGATGCCGCGGTAGTACTGCACATGGCCAATACAATCTGTGTTGGTTCACTTTCATGTACATCGCAGGCGCACGGCCTCATTATTGAAGCATTCATGACTCAGAGTAGGGCCGCTATCTTGTAGAACTATACTTATGATGATACATGGGGATAATGGCCCGACCGTAAACTTATAATTGAAACTGCAAATATGCGTTGCGTACCTACCTGAGTACGTAGGCAGTGGTAGTTCAATTGAATTTAGCTACCCACCAGGATAACTTTGAAAAGCTATGAAAATTTTAAATTAAGTTCCTCACACAGAAGGTACATACTTATTATCCAATGTGAATCTTTGCAAAACAAAATGTAAATCTTGTATGAAATAAAAGCAGTAGTGAATACTCGCTTAATGTTTAGAGGTATAATTAGATACTTAGTTAATCTTCAAAAAAATTTTTTAAACATTTTTTGACGATTAAGCAACTATGTTTCAAAATTTTTGACGATTAACTAACTAAATTTGCTGATTAATTTACTAAAGGTTCTTTTTTTATAACGTAACATGCATTAACGAAAATTACATCAAACGGCACGTGGCGAGGTAAGGGCCGGTCAATGACCTCACATGCTAGGTACCGTTAATTACTTTAGCAGGGAAGAAATAAGCAATTATTCATATATGTAAGTAGGTACAACAAACAAACATTATCAATCATTTGGCGAATTTGATTTTGTTTACACAGTCGTAGTAATTAATGTGCCAAGTTAAAAGTATCCCTACAAAGGCTAGTCAAATCTAAGTATTATAAGTATATGTGTTATTATACAACGTGTAACATAAAGGGTATATACATAACAAAGGCATGGCATCTTTACATGATATCAAACGATATTGGAAGGGTTTTTTAATCCTGTCTCTTTGTGTTAGGAAGTTATGAGGAAAAACACCGCCTGTGATAGGCTACTATCATACTAGTCGCACAGAGATATTGAAGACATTTATCGGATTTTGGCAAGTAACGTGACGTGTAACGAGTAGTTATTAACGTATGTAGTGTGCTGCCACGTTTGTTATGACTTGATTCTATGAAACACACGAAGTCGAAAATTTGGTACCAATTTTTTGAGTATTTTATTTTGAGTTGAAATCCTTCCGATATCGTTTGATATCATCTAAAGATGCCATGCGCTTGGTATGTATATACCCTTTTTGTTACACGTTGTATATACCTTAATTATTAATTAAATAATTGTATAAATGCTGAAATACAAGTTTGTGTAGAAACATTTGGTTTAAGCGCTTATGTGTTCTAGATGCAAAATTTCAAAATAAATATTTCTCACTTACTACATTTAAAGACACTGCAAAGTGTTGTGGCCCAAGTAAGTGTACCTAAGCCTGAAAAACTAGCGACAGTAAATGCAGCGATCGATTCAGCGATTCGTCGTGTTCCGGCATGATGCGTGGTGAAGCCGTACGGAGGACGGGTCTGAGCAGTTGTGTTGCCATGTGTGGCGGGTACGATGCACCAAATGCTGTTGTGTCGGGAGTTTGGTCGTGGAGAGTCTCGAGATCAATCTCCCTCTAGCGCAGCATCGTTTGGTCGTGTTGGTCTCGGGTTTAACATTGCATCACCTCGCTCAACTGCCGTCATCCTTCCTATTCCTAAGTTTTTTTAAGTGAATAGGTTTAATATACTGCGCTTTACCATCAACGATTGCATCACTGCTTAACATCAGGCGGGATCGCAGTCAAGCACTAGTTTATAACTATTAAAAAAAAAAGATATCGCTAGGAGGCTGTTAACACCACTACGATCCGGACGAAGCGTTTCGCCTCCTCCTTTATACCGCGTACATCGAGGGACTGGAACAATTTGCCAGCGGCGGTGTTTCCGTTGGACTACAATTTGAGTGTCTTTAAGGCTAGAGTGAATAGGCTCTTAATAAACTAGTGCGCTTTACCATCAACGATTGCGTCACTGCTTACCATCAGGCAGGATTGCGGTCAAGCGCTGGTTTATAATATGTAATAAAAAAAAGGCATAGAAGAGAAAACTAACGCATTTGAAGTGCTGTTTACATATACTGGGTTGTTAACAAGAGCCTTGTATTCATCGAGGCTCAAACCAGCTCGTCACGTGGCGAGGACGTGGCATCTACAGGTCCTGATTGTACTCATCATAAAAACTCGTCACGTCATGTCTGCCCCTCCCCTTACTCCCTTACTGCTCGGAGAAAGCCTCCCCTACAGCGGGATACTCGCTGGCGGGTTAGACGCTTGCGTCTCGATAGATTCTAACCACAGGTAATACGAACACTAAGTGTATATAGGTCATCATAATCATCTCAGCGTTAATCCCAGTCGCATCCGAAGCTTTTCAGCTTTTGGAATCTCGAGTCCGCTTTACCAGTCTAACTGCTGATTCTGCTAAACTTCGATATTTTCCGCAAAGCGACTGACCCGTAATTATGAAATAAAAAATCTGACTGTTAGGAGATTTAAAACTCTATTCGAATATTCTACTTTCTATAATTTTATTATGTCATACAAAAACACATTATCTAAGTAAGTTCATTGAGGTGCATATTTCATTGCAATTGATATTATCAGAAAGAAGGAGTCATAATTTTACTGTAGGAGGCGATGAATGCAGAGAACTAATTGTATGTAGCCGACGAGGCGATACGCGAGTTGAGTACGTATATTTTTTTGTATCGATTAAAGTGAGCAGAGCCGCGGGCATTTCTAGTACCATGTTATTAGAGTGTTGTAGTACACTGTCCATTTAAGCGGGACATACAACTGCGACAGAAATGATATAGGATGTAAATGCACTTTCACGCTCCATAGAGTCGTTGCTACGGCGCTTGACAGCAGCTGTCAAACGGCGTAGCAGCGTAGCGACCTCATAACGTTTTTTGATACAAGTGTGTTAAGTTGTAATTCTGTCAACGTGCACAATTTGCATTGCTTGTGCTGGTTTGGTTAAGCTGTATTAGATTTTTAGTCATGCGACCTAATAAACTTCATGTGAAAAATTCTACTTAATAGTTGATCACGATCATCTGCTAGTGAGTATAACTACAATTTGTGACATAGGACAGCATGTATATATTTGCGGTAATGCTAATTTCCATTAACATACATATTTTCTTAACCATGAACAGCAGTATAGCCATACATGACAAATAAGGTCACCAAAATAAAGTATAATAACAAGACTTTGTTTTAGACATCGCAATGCTGACACCTGTTCCGTGTAGCTTTAGCATAATACGATATGATAGGGCGAAAATTTTACGAACAGACGGTAAGTAACGTGATATTTTCTCACCTTCCTTAACGCAGTTGACAAGCGTACTAAAAGTGAGCGTGAAGAAGGCCGCCTTCGTACAGATGAAATAAGATGAGATTATTTTAGCACATTTGCCGCTACACGTACTCACATAAAGTGGCAATGAAATAAAATGAAACAGATATTACAAAATTACCGCAGTCGAAAAATTTATTCAAGTCAGCTTGGAACCATTTTCATAAGGACCCTATATTAAGCTTCTTTTTAAACTTCCAACAAATAATTGTTAGATACTTTATTCTATAATTTAGTGTCTAAAGTCTTATTTATCCCTTATAATAATTTCTGCATGGTCTTTACTAAAACCTTCACAGAATCCTTCGTTTATGCTTAAGTAATTCATTACCCCACTACGTTACGACTTGAGTAGTAAGTAAATGTTAAATGAGAACGTTAGGAAATAAGTTACACCAAGAATTAATGTAGGTACACTTTTGCAGATAAAATGGAACTGTACCGGGCCAGTGGATGCGACATTGTTGCCGCAGTTTCGACCACTAACCCTAAATGTATGACGCTCAAAGAGCCGTCGTATTATATGGCCGGCAACTTTGCGAAACAGCCGGGACAAATCGGGCACAATTTATTGTTTTGATTTTCTCGGAAAGGAGTTTTACGAAGTAGTATGTACCTTTTTATTTAATATACCTTTGGATCTGTAAGCGTAAAGCCGTCTATGATATTCTTTTGAATGGCTCAGGTACCTACACTAATAAATTGAACCACTATTACAGTATTCACTGTATAGTTTGAGTTTGAAGGTTGTTCAGGCTTTATTGAAGACTATTTAAATGCTAATTAACGGATTGATAAACTAAACGGATTTACACCAGACAGTTTTACCGTTTACAAAGTAATAATAAATGTAAGCCATACAATAAAGCAATACAGACAACAGACCAAGGCCTAAATAATTGCAACCAAATGTAATAGTCTCCATTTCATTTGTATTTTATGAATATAGCCATTAAAGAGTCTATTGTCAGAGTACAATGACCGCTAGAATTAACACATGTTACATTATGTTTTTGCATACGAAGAATGAGCGATGTGTGTAATTTCATTTTAATAAAAAAAGTGCGCGGGGCTTGTAACAAATGTGAGCCGCGTGCAGTAAATAGTAAGGACATGCTCAGAAGGCTCATGTACATACATGCAGAGCCTTACTTTAATACTGTAAAAGCATATTTCATATGCTACACTGATTTACATAATTACATTAATTTAGTACCTTTGTACCAAATATGACGCAATAATCCTTGAGACAATATTGAGAAAACTTTATTGCACGTTTTATGAGCAATAGAGGTTGTATTTGTGCCTAAAGTGGAGGAGCCAAGATCTCACAGTTTCTTATCAAGTCGGATAAAAATACAATGTAAAAAATCCTCACTTTTATCTTCTTGTAGAGCTACTCACATAGAAGTAATAACTAAGTTGAAAGTGGACTTTCAAATTTTGGGCTCCTGGGCCGAACTTTAATGACCTACGCCGCCATTTTGAAGGGCTGTTTTAAGGAAAACGCCCTGCGCGCCCTCACAGGGGAAGTAATGCATTTTCCTTTATCACGGTGCGGACAGTTTGCGCACTTCTCGAGGGGGACCAGCTTTTACGATTATTGTGCTCACATCGTTACAACATGAGATCAGTAATAAAAAAACAGTGGATTCGATCTCGCTCGCCATAAAAGGCAGCGCAGTCGGTGAAACGCTCTATTCAGTTACTATTATGAAGTTAGTTCGATTTTAGGAAACCAATTTAGGCTTGATAATAAGTAAGCCTTAAGGTGAATCTCAAGGATGTTATAAAGTATACCAATTGGGATACTAATAGGTATATATAGTTATATGAAATCCGGTTTAGTCGTTTAAGTTGTTGCTTTAGTTGAACGAACTTTCGCGCGACCTATATTTCAACACATCATAGGGCAACAGTCTGTTATAAAAACTTTTTTATAAAAGGGTTAGATTTGGTTACAATATCAACAGTTACGACACGCGTCACAAGCGCGGCATTTCAAATCGTTGTGTTGCAAGCATCAGGCGAGATCTAAAAATGTCAAATTCCTGTGGATATTTTGCCTTGGGAAATAAAGTGACGGCTGGCTTCTACTACGCCGCGGCATGGCGGCACTCGGCAGTGCATCGCACACCGGAACACTGGCGGCCATGCGGAGCGTGAAATAATGCACCACATGTTGAATAACATCGTTAATTAATAGCATCGGGCGAAAGCGCAAGTGTTCACATGCGAGTTGGGCGTAAAACTTGACTTATTAGAACATTAATTACGAATAGGGATAACGTAATGCAGCAGCATATAATTATGGTTGTTATGCGCTGTTGCGGAGGGGAGTGTGCTCGCTTCCTAACTGCGGAATTTCTCGAGAACTTGTAAACTTCCAGTCGTAAGGATTATGCTTCAGTTAATATTTCATGACAGCTAATTACCATAAAAGAACAATGTTGTAGTCTATTAAAACGCAAGCAATGTGCTCTTCTAACCTATATAAATAAATTCACACTCTAAACGTTATCTTTCAGAATTCCCACCTGAGTTCATTGCCCTGTCAAAATTTATCTCTAAACTTATAACTGTCGCCGTGTCAGCCGCAGTCGGACAACAAACATGAACAGACTTATTATAGTTCACACTTGTCCATGTTTAGAACATCGACGACCAAAAGATAAAAAATATGCTCAACATTTCCTGGGAACGGTTTTGAAGTTGTATTTATTATTGGGTGCATTAGTGGAAATACCATATTTAAGTGCAGTATTATCAATGAAATATCAAGACCTTTTAGGTTAGGTTAAATTAATGAAAGTGCGATTTGCCGAAGCACTGTGAACACTATATAGGACATTCGTGCGGGAGAAAGTGCGCTACTTGCGCGAGCGCAGTCCGTCCATCGTGAGAGCCGGGACGTGCTCACATTGCAAGTCGGCCACTCACCCACGGCAGCTGCAGCTCGCCTGTGCAACAAGGCCTTAACTTATCAAAGCGTCAATCAATCACAAATCAAGCGTGACGGGAATAAAACCTTGCATTTTCAATTAAATATGTAGCTGATTTGCAAATTTCCCAGAAAGCTTTTATTTTTCAACAATAGGCATTGGCCCGGGACTTAATAAATATCGATAGTTACAACTTTAACCCTTTCACAGTGATACTGATCAGCCATGTTGTTTGTTTATTACGCAAGTTTTACGGTTCCAACTTTGAAATGGCCAATAAAACGTAGCACTCGTATTCAATAAGTACAAAGTAGTACAAACATAAAAGGTAAGTACTATATAGTTGAGGATCCTTTTTAAATATTCAATCTGAGAATATAATTCGTGGTGTCGCCTTACGTCGTGAGTTTGGTGGATATGAATGCGAGGTCACGAGTGGCCGCGCGGCGCCTGCTCCGTGCTCTGAGCTCTGCAGGGTTTCACTAGAAAGCCTCCGACGACACCAGACACCGCGGCCGGCACAACTTGAGGCTGTAAATCTCGACGAAGTGGAAAGTAAACGCTTTCCAACATGCACTACTTCAGCAAATAGATGTCATTGTGCTCTCTGAACGCGGACAAAAGCAGTGGATTTGTGTATCACGAAAATTCACAGAGCATTTTGAAATTATAGCACTCTCTAGATTCCTCAATTTCGGTTTGTTCGTCATTAAAGCCGTTTATTCCTCTATGTGTTTGACAACTCAAAGTATAAAAGAAACATGGAATATAAATAGAATAGTGGAACATCCGGCGGAGGAGGCAATAAACAATCGAAGACCCTTCCTTGCAACGGTATAATTACTGAGTGATTTTTTTCTCTTTGTGTCTTAAACAACTACGGGCAGGAATGAAGTACCGACTTGGAGATTAATAAAAAGTCTCACGGGAAGGAAAGAGTTTTGAGTGGAGGGCTGGACTAAAGCTGTGCTTGACTAAAGTTACTTTAAAAAGAACAATTACTGTGGGACATATGTAGATTATAAATGCGTTCGATTATAATTCATTATTACCTACATAGTTACCTATAGTCCTTCTATTTCAGTGGTATAAAATATTATTAATTCCGGCATCAAAAACGAACGAGGTTCTCAATGCCTGCACGGTTAGCGCAGTGACTAAGCTATTGATTGCTGCGCTGCGTGTCGCGGGTTCGATTCCCGCACGGATCAAATATTTGTATAACCTACAAGTATGGTTTCCATGTCGTGGTGGCCTAGTGGTTGAAACATCAGCCTCTCAAGTATGAGTGCGCGGGTTCAATTCCAGGTCAGGCAAGTACCAATGTAACTTTTGTAAAGTTATATGTACTTTCTAAGTATATCTTGGACACCAGTGACTGAAGGTGAAGGAAAACATCTTGAGGAAACCTAGACTTTAAGTCTGAAATCGCCAACCCGCATTGAGCAAGCGTGGTGATTACGCTCAATCCTTCTCTGTATGAGAGGAGACCTGTGCCCAGCAGTGGGACGATAAAAAAGGTTGATGATGATGATAGTTGTTCCCGGTCTGGATGTTTGTGTATGTGAGTGATATGTTTGTAAACGCACTCACGATACAGGAGAAATTCCTAGTGTGGGGCAATGTTTATATGTTTGTAAACGCCCCCACGATACAGGAGAAATTCCTAGTGTGGGGCAATGTTTATATGTTTGTAAACGCACCCACGATACAGGAGAAATTCCTAGTGTGGGGCAATGTTTATATGTTTGTAAACGCACCCACGATACAGGAGAAATTCCTAGTGTGGGGCAATGTTTATATGTTTGTAAACGCACCCACGATACAGGAGAAATTCCTAGAGTGGGGCAATGTTTCTAAAAAAAATGCGACTATATGTATTTTTTTCAACATCAACTCTTGATCAATGAATGGCCTTTGTGGAAAAGACACCACAATTTTGCCAATAACACGGGCAAATCCACACTGCAGCCTCTGTGGCGTAGCGGTAGCGAACGCGGCCGTTGCACAAGGAGGCGCAGGTTCGATCCCCGCACAGTGCAAATATTTGTATGCATGAATATGAATATTTGCACTGGTCTGGTCGTGCCTCGGAAAGCACGTTAGTCCCGGTTGTCATACGAACATCTAGTGGCAGTCTGACAATCTAGGTCTAACTGCAATGCTTAGATATCGCCTTCGGGTTGTGGAGGTCAGACGGCAGTCGCTTCACGGAAAATATCGAAGTTTAGCCAAACTCAGCAGTTAAACTGGTAAAGCGGACCCCAGACTCCAAAGCTGAAAGGGCTGCGGATGCGACTGGGATTAACGCTGAGAGGATGATGATGATGATGACGGGCAAATCCATACTAATATTATAAATGCGAAAGTAACTCTGTCTGTCTGTCTGTTACGCTTTCCCGCTTAAACCTCTTAACCGATTTTGATTAAATTTGGCACAGACAATCTTTAGACCCTGAGAAAGAACATAGGCTACCTTTTATCCCGGAAAAATTTGATGTTCGCGAGGGAAATCTAAAAAGCGCGATATAACCGAACTCCACGCGGGCGAAGCCGCGGGCGGAAAGCTAGTTGTTAATAAACCATCAAAAGCTGTATAAAATCTTTTCTGTCTACATGTTTATTACAAAAAAATACTTACTTAAAAAATTACTCTAATGTTCATGGTCTTACACCAGCCATTTGGCAGCGATCAGGTATTTTTATGTTTGGATTGGTCCCCTAAAAATTTTATCAAAATTGTTTCAGTAGTTCGGTTTTAAACCAAAATTATGGGTGAAAATTCAAGTTAACCAAATTTTGTCGTTTGCTTTTCACAACTACCGAAAAATACTACTTACAAAATGAAAAACAACTAATTGCGGAAGTCGGTGGCAAGAAACGGAAATACAAAAACCAGATACACCGACTTCCGAAATTAGTTAGTATAAGTATATTTCACTGTAGTGTTGTTTTTCGGAAGACAGTTACTTTTTTTTTAATTTACTCTGTGTACCCTTATAAAAACCTTTTAACTTTCCTATCAAATGTATAATTAACTAGCAGCCGCCAGCGAATTCGTTCGCGTGGCTCCTATTGGTCGCAACGTGAGCCTAAAGCCTTCCTGGATTAATGGGCTATCCAACGCAAAAAGAATTTTTCAAATCAGGCCAGTAGTTTCCGAGGTTAGCGCGAACAAACATACAAACAAACTCTTCAGCTTTATATATTAGTATAGATATTAATAAATTAATTTGACCGCACGATTAGCGCAGTGGTTGACTGACGTGGCGTGTCGCGAGTTCGATTCCCGCACGGAACAAATATTTGTATGACCTACAAGTAGTTGTTCCGGGTCTGGCTGTTTGTGTATGTGAGTTTGTATGTTTGTAAACGCACCCACGATACAGGAGAAATTCCTAGTGTGGGACAACGTTTTAAAAAATGAAGAACTGTTTTTTAAAACTTTCTTTCAATTCATATATTTTTGATCATCATGAGGATATTAATTATCCTCTCCGAGGCTGCGATTATTCATTACCACTGGCCGAACTGAAAGGAAGCGCTCATATTCAGCAGTAAACGTTTACGAACCGTTTTTTTTTAAATCCCACTTGCCTTCCGGCTTCCTAATTACTTTTTACGTCGCTGTTTATTACATTCGTCCATTTATTATTCATTAATTACCCAGAAACGTTTTCATTTGATTGAAGATCAACCTGACGGTCGCATCGACTTTCGTATTCAATATTCATAACTTGACATGTTTTCACGCTTAATTAATCAGTTAATAGCAATCTATTTATGTTATTTTAAATTACAACCGTTATTTTTGAACTGCGTATAATGAAGTTTACTTATTCATCATCATCATCATCAACCTTTTATCGTCCCACTGCTGGGCACAGGTCTCCTCTCATCAGAGAAGGATTGAGCGTAATCACGACGCTTGCTCAATGCGGGTTGGCTATTTCAGACTTGGAAAGTCCAGGTTTCCTCAAGATGTTTTCCTTCACCTTCAGTCATTGATGTCCAAGATATACTTAGAAAGTACATATAACTTTAGAAAAGTTACATAGGAACTTGCCTGACCTGGAGTCGAACCCGCACACTTATACTTGAGAGGCTGGTGTTGTAACCATTAGGCCACCACGACTTACTAAGTTTACTTATTATGTGGTGTTATTTGTTGTTATAGCTGTGTGCCAATTACGCGTGTCTGCGTGGCATCGAACTGCTGCGCAAGCGGCGGCGCGGACGTGACCTCCGCCCGATATGCACAACGGGACCCCTTATTATTCAGCCCGTGAACCCTTGCCCTTATGAGTAAGATATGCTATTTCATTCTAATCAAAAGAGTAAGCTAATGAGTGTTTTATTAGTATTGGTTGTAATTGGCAACAAAACAATATATTTATCGAAGTGCGACTAAAGCCATCATTTAATGTTTAAAATACGATAATCTTCTCAAATACAAATCTTTTTATTCGTCAATGCAGGTGTACAGTACAAAAGGTGTTAGAATTACAGGAAGTTCGCTACATTGTGCCTGTGGGCATACGAAAAATATTTTAAACGAGAATTATTTATATTCTATTAACCTAAGTATGTATATAATACTATCACATTTATATAATACTAATTAAATCTCGTATACCTATCTAATTCATTGCTTAACATATACTACAGTTTTTATTTTTTTAAATTTAGTCTTAGTCTATTATATTTATATAAGTATAGCAATTTTAATTTATTATATTTAATATAAATTTAGTTCGACAGCCTCCGTGGCGTAGCGGTAGAGGACGCGGCCGCTGCGCAAGGAGGCGCGGGTTCGATCCCCGCACAGTGCAAGTATTTGTATGCATGAATATGAATATTTGCACTGGTCTGGTCGTGCCTCGGAAAGCACTTTAAGCCGTTGGTCCCGGTTGCCATACGAACATCTAATGGCAGTCGTTACGGGTTGTTGGAGCCCTCAAAAAGTCCAACAATTGGTCTAGCTGCAATGCTTCGTTGTCGCCTTCGGGTTGTGGAGGTCAGACGGCAATCGCTTCACCGAAAATGTCGAAGTTTAGCCATATCAGCAGTTGGACTGGTAAAGCGGACCCCAGACTCCAAAGCTGAAAAGGCTTCGGATGCGACTGGGATTAACGCGGAGATGATGATGGTGAGCAATTTTAATCTCTATTGTAATTATAACTATTTCTTCTATTATGTATACATATTTATACAGTCTGTTGTCTTACTATTTACCTACATAAAATTCAAAGTCCTGGCTGACCAGCTGATACATCAACGCACAGCCTAAGCCTCTGGTCCTAGAGACATGAAATTTCCTAGAAAGAAAAATCCTCGAAAAAAGGATTTTTTCGAAATTCTATCCCTAACAGAGTGAAATGGAGATATTTAATTATTTAGAATATTTTTACAAGTATTATAGTTCAAATATGCTCGCGTTTAGTTTAGCTAATCTTAACGACAGCTTTTTCTCATGCTCATCTTCTAAGTACTAGTTTTGTTGGTATAGACAGTGGCTTTTCCTCACCACTATTTTTACATGATAAAATCTATTCTCTTCTCTCCAATGACTCTAAGAATGGGGACATATATAGCTCACATTAAACCTCTGTGTTCCTGGTCACTACACTAAATTTCTGGCATGCTTTAGTAGTGCTAATGTGAACGCACTCTTAATAGCATTCTGAGTCAGCTAAATACTTGTTTGTTAAAGTTGCTATCCATCACACAAAAGTTTTGCTTGTAGTGTTCTGTATTATTTCTTTTCTAATTGGGATGGGAAGTCATCAAATGGCTTCTCCCGCTCTAGGCGGAGCGGAAGGGCGTGTCAAACTTACCGACTAAAACCCACCCGTGTTTCTTTACTTTCCTGGACCTGGGCCAGGGCTAGGTTTTTTTTAACCAACCCACAACCATGACCCAGGAGGTATCGGTCTTCGTGGACCCCGTCACTATGTGCTGACATCTCCTTGAGGCGCGCGTGAAACACAACGCGCCGTCGACTCGGGCCTGGTCCTTACCGGGCGGCATGCTGCCCACTGCTTACTGCCCACTGCTTACTGCCCGCAGGCCCGCGCCTACGGTGGCCGGGAGTTCGATGTTGCCTCCCGACCAGGGCATCTCCTGCGGCGGCTATTGGCGTGAGGGCCCTGGTATTCCCGCTCCCTCACGCTCTATAGTCCTAATCTTCACATAGACTACTTCAACTCTCTCGACTCCATACTTAGTGATCTCAGCCCCATATATGAGAACGATATTTTAATGGGTGATATTAATATGGGTGGTATCAAACAATGTAAACATTGGTGCATGTTGGATCATGGATGCGCGTGCGACAAACCACAAACCACATAGTCTATGTTAGAAAATACTGAATGTCAAACCGGAACCAATGTATGTCATTTTTGAGGATGATATTGTCGTAGTTTTCATATATCCTGTATTTTATTTTTTATATTCCTGTTTGTTTGTTGAAACTACTCTCACCATTTACAATTGGATTTACTTTTTATATCTTTTTATTATTACCTTGTTATTTTTATTGTATTACTGGTTCGGTGCTACTTTTAACTGTTTGTTGCATCGGGTGACGTCTTTACGTGACGCCCGCTGTCGCTGAAAACCAGCGCTGGGCTCTGTTTTTGCATAGAGTCGCAGCATAATACTGAGCGACAGCCATTTTGCGTGGATGTGACGCATGTTTCCCTCAACTATTTCTTATTTTTTATGTTTTTGTAAACTCTTGCGTCATGTTTACTGCAAATAAACGTTTCTTTCTTTCTTTCTAATACTTGTTTGATTAAAAATGACACTCGCTCCCTTAAACTCCTTTCAATCTTGTCTTCTTTGGATCTTCTTACGTTGTCTCTTTCTGCAACTCATTATTTTCATAACTCTAGATCTTATAATTGTCTCCTTTCCTAATAATGTTTCTTACCATGGTCAACTTACGGCTATTTCATCATCCCTCGACCTCATTTACCTTTCCTATGTAAGTTTTTGTATCTCCGAAACTACATATAAGGGCATAGTTCTTGAAGCTTTGCATCGTGATGCCGGCGAACTCGGCAGGACCCCTCTTTTTGAGTTCGATGACATCAACGATAAGATGGATTGTTTTAATGCAATCGTTCTCGACCTTACCAGATCATATGATCAGCATGCCCCTATCCGACGACGTGTCAAATTTAGCCATAATCCTGTACCATGGACAACTGTAACTGGCGACATCCGCTGGGCAATGGAGAATATGTTATTGACTGTTCTTATATTGCTTCACTTATCAGCGGCTTCAACTCAGTGGATTTCGATATTTTATTGGTTCTTCTAAATTCTATCATTTTATCTACTTTTGTAATAGCCTGGTTCAGATTTTACTGAACAGATTTTACTAAATGCCTATGAAAATATATCCTTCTTAGGTACGTTATCTACTTGGCTGGACAGGAGTTGATTTGACTTTCACTGACAGATAGCTTTTTTTTAAAACACTATACTTAAGTGCTTAACATCAGACGGAAACGCGTTCAAGCACAAGACTTGGATGGTTTCCCGTCTGATGGTACGCAGTGATGCAATCGTTGATGGTAAAGCGCGCTCGTTTATTAAGAGCATAGTCACTCTAGCTAATGTTGTAGAATAATAATATATACTTAATGAGTTAAACTTTTTACATACAAAAATTATATATTTCTGTGTGTACCACGCGGGTAAAGCCGCGGGCAAAAGCTAGTTATTAATAAAAGGACTACACTTCATCTGATTATTTAACCTATTTACGCTAAAAACTTCAACAATTTGTTAATAGATTTCAACTAACAATAACGTCTAACTAAACGTTATTGTTAGTCATACCGAGCTTATAATAAACTAAACGCCGCTACACAACCATCATACCATCGTCACGACATTGTCACGATTTAGAAATCGTAAGATATATTATTACATGTAGTTATATGTATACTATCAAGTATGTACAATAGGGTAGTTGACTAAAAAAAAACTAATTAGTCTGTTAGTGTGATTTCCAAAAAATACTAGTCACGTATTTTCTCTTTTTTCATATAAACAAAAAATGAAGACGACAGAGTGCGTTGAAAACTCGCGTGACGTCACTGCACGCTACACTTTTTAGCGAGCAGCGAGCATCTTTGATGCCTTTTATATTTGTATTTTTTTATTGATTTGATAAAACAAAATATACGTATCCAATATTTTTCCATAATCTGAATGATGGACTAAATAGAATCATTTTTTTTACCCAGGAAACATCCCTATTAGAACTATAAAATAATGCTATGCATTTCTTACTGAGTTTTTTTCTTAAAAACCGTTAAACAATTTCTCTGACAATTATTTTATAGATAAATCATGGCGGACTTATAACAGCTGATGTTGACGAGAGCTGTCAACGGGGATTATTCCTTTCAGCTCACACAAGCCGATCATACGCATAACGAGACGTGGTCGCCAATAATAGTATGAATTATGAAACAATACTTAATGGTTACCGATCTGATGCATGCAGAGCAACACTGGGTAACTTTACAATCAGGTTTGATGACTAGATTGAATCAACGTGATTCTAGTCATTAAATGCGACTCGAGCGGGTCACTTCAGGTTTGTTCACCGTCAATTGTTAAATGGGACGAATTTGTAACAGTAGGATTATCAGCTATAAAACGAACAGGCTTGAAAACGAGTTTCACCTTGAGATCACATTTGTTAAGGTGAGTATGGTTTAATCTGGGAACGTGCTGTTTACGGCTGTAAGAACCACAGATGTTGGCTTGAATTTGCATTCCGAGCGACTTGGAGATTATTGATCTTTGTGTGTTATTTTAACACTGCAATAGTACCTACATTCTAATCGAATGCTTTACTATATGCAATTACCGATACATACAATTTGAGCACTGCAAAAAACAAAACTAACAGTTGTCTGATATTATTATATTCAAAGATATAACGTTGTCTTTAAAGAAAGAGTTCTCAATTCCACTGTTTTTTTTAAATGTTTGTGTCCTCATAACTTTTGACTGGTTGAACCGATATTGGTGATTCTTTTTTTATTTGTAAGCCGGTGCTTTCCGTGTAGCCGTCATGCCTGCCAGGATCGCGTGTTGTTTGAAGGAGATACCGTAAGTCTTGGCACACACCCAAATGAAGGAACACGGGTGCGTTTCAGTCAGAAAAAGCCTGACATGACCTGCCGCTCCACCTAGAGCGGAAGAGGTCATTTGATGATTATTCATAAAAAAAATCTTTGCCAAATAAATACCTTTACAATAACAACATTTATTACAACAATTGTTTTCTCTTAAATGTCAATCCTTGATGCAAATGAAATTTATTTCATAACGCTTTCGTTAGTCAGTTATTTAACATATGTGATCCGGGAACAAATTTGAGTTGAGGACGCAGCTTACAAACACTGAAATCATTATGCAATATTGAAATCCCTTCGGTAATTTAAACCACAGTTTAATTTCGATACGTATAATAAATGACAATAACCTCTCAACATAAATTCATATTTCGGTTAAATCGCACTGACACAATATGATCATATCCCAGCGGACCCGAATATCGGGAACTACCCTATTATCTATAGTTACACAAATATGTTAATAAGCACCCTTGAGTAGCTACCTCTTCCAAACAAATTGGCTTTCAAAGCTGCTGAGATACTCGAAAGGGGATTATCCCTTAAGTGTGCAGTTAAATGTGATCCCTTTACATTATCGACGTCCATATTGGTTAAAAACTTCCTTAAAATGAACACCTAATATTGTTTTAGTGAAGCTACATACATATATGTATGTACATTGAGTTAATAGGATTCGAGTGTGTAAAAACTCAAGACGATGAGGTCATGGTAGTGTTAGTTACCTACTTGTATTTATATTTGCAGAAATAACACAGATACAAACAAGATATTTTAATCTCCGTATTTTACAAGCAAAGCATTCAGATCCTTAATACAGTCTTTATTAAGTGCAATTTAAGAATTTCTTTGCAAGAATTCCTAGATTATTCTTGCAATAAATGTAATAAAGTTTACTAAAACCGTAAAAATAACTTCTTTCCAGTATATTTTACGTCACACCGAATGAGGCAAGCGATGACAACATAATGCGTCTGGCGTCCTACGAGTATTAATGAACGTTTTTTGAGGTTTGTTAAAATATTCTGGCTTGTTAGTTATACGGCACGGATTTTACATTAGGCTCTTAAATGGGTAAATAACCAAATACGGGTAATTTTTTCATTCCCACGCCCAATTTTGGTGTTTCATTTGACGGTTTGTTAATGTATTATATATTCAAATTCAGTAGGTGTTGAGTTAAGGTCTTCAACTATTACCTATAATAAACATAAGGCAGCCTCGGTCACGGCTGTCCGATACGAACTGACCTAGTGGAATATTAAAGTTGAATACTATTTTACGTTCTTTGAGTTCCTGCGAAAATGGGTAGGTTCAACATATTCATTTCTCTTCTTTAATTTTTATAAAACCTAACTTAACGCGTACGGACTAAGTTACTCCTCTCCTTATAATATCAGCTATCTGCCATTGAAAACTCATCAAAACGCCGTTTCAGAGATTAGCCTGAACAAACAAACAGAATTTTTTTTATAAGTACACTTAGGTACATATAAAAAAAATTCTATCTGTTTAAAAGTATAGATTTTGATTTTCATTTAGTAAAAGACTGTTGTATTGATTGACATTACAAACAGACATTTAAATTTTATTTATTTGTATGTATATCATGGTATCATGCCTATGTACTTATAGAAAAAGTACTTTTACCTTTAATGTTATTTACAGGTTCTTGGTTTATATATTATATATTGGAAGGTGCGAATTAAGAAAAACGAGTTATAGGAAATGAGGCTCTTGGGTCGGGTCCGGGTTAATCATTGTTAGTAGCGTGACGTGCTCCATCACCCCGGGATCAGCGGCAATTTGTCAATCACCACGTGAATGCCCCTCACTAAAGCTTTCAATAAGCGGTCCCAATCCGGGCCTAGTTGAGGACGCCATTATCAATATTCAATAAAATGCGCGACATAAATTTTATTAGTCATTTCCAGTAAACATGTAGGTAGTACTACCTACATCACGGCGGGGGACAATACAGAAAAACACTTGATTTATATCACTTATGATGACCTGAATCTCGTACAAATCTATATTTGAGCCAAATTCGATAAAGAATAGAGGTAAACAAACCGTTGCTAGGCAACGAGTAGTTTACGCCTAAAAGACAGATGTTAACAACCTTTTCTACATAGATGATTTTCATAAAAGTAATAATCCTACTTCCTACTAATCTAAACAGTTTATTTCTGTTTAGATAGGTATTTATGATTTGCATAAAATGCTTAACCGATTTCACTGAAATATGACACACATGTAAGCTAATTTCCTAATAGGTGAAATTTTTTGATACATATGTATTATAATTAGTCCATCCTTAAAAATATTACAATGCATGTGTTATGTAGTTGACTTGAAAGTAATTAAAATACGCAAAATTGTATTGACAAATGCCTCAACTTTATTCATTGGTTGAAGTCCACAAAATGTGTTTAATACCTGGATTTCATCCATCTTTCTTTTTTTTATCACTTAAAATTAATGTAGACTTTTTAATGGTTTTTCGAAATACGAAGTTATTATGCATGTTATTTTAGTGATTCTATTGAAATATGCTGCAATAGAAATTGTTAATAAATAGTTAGCATGTAAAAGTCGATAATCATGTAAATAACAGGAGATTTGTAAAACGTTAGTTGTGATAACCCTAAATTGGTTTGTTTACCTCTATTCTTTATGGAGCTAGGCGATGGTATAGATTATAATATAAAGGCAGTGTAAAATAAATTGGATCCACTTCATTGATTTAAGACTGTATAAAGAGACTTAATGTAAGTAAATAAATTACGTCTATCTATTATCTAACTCAAAACAATCTCAACCATAATACTTAGTCATAACAGCTTCTTCCTAGATTATTATGGTTATGAAACCGCAGAAACTTAACTAATGTTCATGCGACACGACAGTCTTCGTAAAGTTATTTCATAATAATTTCGAAATAAATACCGTACATCACTTTAAATAAGCGATTTTATTTAATAATATTTAATAAAGTCTTTTATTATTCTTCGTTCGTCTTTATTTAGTAATATCTCGTCATTAGGAATGTTACGCTTGATTGGGTTACGATATTCTCTGTTGATAGCATGATATCATTGACCACTCCGAGGCCTTGTCATACCTTGTACAAACAGTTTACAAGTAACAACGTGTTAACAATATTCTAATGTAATACCAAATGTGGCAACTGTCAATAAACATACTGTCACTAATGCCCAGATTGTGATAATAACATGTTATACTATATTTATCGGTTTTATATACATTCGTGCTTGCTTTTATTAAAACAGCATGCAGTACAAGACAATTCTCGTTGCTTATTTAAAAACTCAAAATCAAAGCATTTATTTCAAATAAACCAGTTACAGGCACTTTTGAATTGTCAGAAGGTCGGTCAGTCAATAAGATGAAGCTAGTCGCCCATTCCAAAGAGTAGGTACCCATGGAGAAGAATGGGCAAGAAACTCCATGGACACTCTTTTAAATTTTCAAGTTATTGTTACAAATATTTGATTAGGTACATCATTCATGTTCAAATCAACCGTGTGAGAAGGATGCAGAAATATATTGTACGCTGAGAGCGTCCATTATGGAAAACATACAAAAATCAATTCAGAAATTAAAATACGCCGTGGCAGCTAAGAGATGACCAGTCACTTCTGACGGCGTCCGTTCACGAACATGACGTACGTATGGATCAGCATCATTCAGCTTAACCATAGTATAGTGATATGGATTGTTTACATACAATTATTTGTTAAAGTATAATTAATTACATTTAATGTTATTGGTTTTAAAACGAAGCTCAATCGAATTACACACAATTACATCACTAGATGTAGACGTAAAGTAAACTATTTGACATGAATAGGTGCTTATTACTCTCAGTACAATTCCAATTTGCTCGATGAAGATATCGCATGTCGTCAAATCGATATTAATTAAAAGCGCTCAAACAATGCTGTCATTATTCGCTTCGCCAAAGCCGTCACTAGGACCGATTGTCTCCACAGTCCTCGCACCACAGGCCCGCTTGCTACCCCTACTATAGAGCTGTATATCTTATTTCTTTGCAGTTTTCGTCAATTATTTGTCATCCCCTATCCCAAGGGACATTCAATATTGTACTGTCTACAGCTGGTAAAGTTATTCGATATACTTGTAACAAGTAGATATCCGCTAACTATACATCAACACGGCACGTTAATTGTAATTAATCAGCGCTGTCTTTCTTAGAACAAGAAGATATTATAGATATGAAATGATAAGTCACGATAGCCAACAGCACGACAGGTCTAGAATGCATGCGTTCACTCGCAGTCCCGTTAGTTCAAAGACCCAAATAACAATGATCATGAGAGGCACGTGAAACTTTTTAATTAAATCGATTACATTGACTCGGTCGTTATGCTATACACGTAACACATGCAACAAAAAGTTAATGTGTGCATTTTGCTGCTTATTCTTTCTCGCATGACAGTAATGGCGGAAAGTTAATTTGCTTGAAATGTTTCTCACGGTGTTCACAAGCGAGTCCAGCAGACATTACTGTCATAGTCATAGACGTAATCGCAAAGCCATGAGTAACTTGTATGAAATGCTACAGTGATATTAAATACCACACCTGTGTTTACGGTAAATACTGGTAACCGTACAACGGGAAAGAGCTGATGAGGATAGTGATAACATGTTGTCTAGTAAATTGTGTCATGTTGATATTGTTAAATCATTAAACGGGAGTACTGAATGGAATAAGCCCATTACAATAATATTTACGTATGTCCCTAGGGCAAGTATCTAGGTTTTGAGTTCTACCTACCTCTCAGTTAGGTAGATAAGTATCTAATTAAATCACGGAATAGGTTGTGACACCTACTCGCAGTAGGTGTGAGTCACGCACATCTGGCGTTGTGCAAGTCAGTATCAGCATAAGACAAGCAAGCAGCCGTAAGCTTACTAACGACTCGAATCAACTTACGGGCACTTCCATATGTTCATTGAACCTGGGCAAAGTAACGAGGAAAATGTATTTTAGACTACCAAAATGTCACGACGTTAATAGCAACGCAGCATTTAACGGAGCTTTAGGCAATAAATCCTGAACTTTAGACCATCGTAGTGAACTACGTTTAAATAGAAGAACATGAAAACGCCAAGCCCTTAATAGAATTTTACAAACAGCAGCAGAGTATTCTATTTGTAACCATTGTTTTGATCCACAAATACAGCATTCATAGTACCGCGATGGTGCGGCAAGAGCAAAGCTACTAACCAAAGCGAGCGTGTTCGTCGCGATTGGCAACGAGCGTGAAATGTGGGGCGACGCAGCTGAGCCGCTCACCAGATCGATACTTGATACGCACTCCGCGCTCTGAATGCCGTCGTGACCGGATTCGATGATTTATCCATGAGAGGCCAATTTTCTAAAAATAAAGAAAACTGCATCGAGCACTCGAGAGCACGAAAACAATCAGTACACAATATAGAGCTCCTATAAATGGCGATGATCGGGTGTTCCGACAACCACTTGAATGATTTCATAAGCGATGCTTTAATGACTCATACAGCGGTCAAACATTTATTCTATGTATTTATAAATCAATTTGATTTGTAACCATTTGTAGGTTTCAAACTTAAAGTTATTTATAGTTCTAGCGATAGCTGCGAGGACCTAGTAAATAGTAAAGATCTAGAAAAAAAATACGTGAGTCACTTAACAAAGTACCTAATAAGACACACGTGACGATAAAATAAACAAGAAAAGTGTTTAAAGTAATTCCAAGTTCGAGGTCAGCTACTTTATCATTGTTAGCTAGGCGGCTGGGTGTGACGTGATCTGGATTCACCGACGGCTTTTAACGTCGCCCGTCGTCGACCGCAGCACCACGTAGTACGTACAAACAACAGCGAATCAAACAATGACCCAGCTGCACTTTCACTTGTTTATTTTAAATCGCGTTCAATCACTCGCAAAAAAAATGTGATGACAATTTTTGCCCATTTATGCAATTGAGGAAGTGAAGTTTCGGAAACTACATATGTTTAAATCGCATGTCTAGCTAGCATTTTCTCTCAAAACATAACCAAGAACTAACAAAAAAGAGAGAATATTTCAACGTCCATCTCGTAATACCCGTGATTTGAAACAATCTTATTTTTTGCGAAGAATTTCGCCACAATCATCGCTGGTCACGCAAATACACACAAACATTGTGGCTTGGTTATTCTAAACATTTTCATAATAACTAGTAAGATATTTAAAAAAAAGGTGCAAAAAAAGGTAAGATAAGATTATAAGATTCAATTAGAACTGATCGTAAAGCGGCATGTGATAACGGAATAGAGCGGTCACTTAGTGAGATTTGTCTGATGAGCCGTGACAGCCTGCGACCATTATCCATAATAAATAGTTGCAATGAGGAGCCGCTCCACTCCGTTATCCGTCACGCTTCGAGCCACGATCCGAACGGCAATAAATCAGTTTCGGTTTTTACTGTTCGAACACATTATATCCGTCTCTCATATAGAATATCTTCGCATTGTACTTGGCATCTCAAATATTTTATTATAATCGCTAATTGCTTCGACATTGATGGCATTAAATAATTAATTGTCTTTGATTGTGACGTTTACCAATGGATTACTTCAAGGTTTCATATTTAATTTGTATTTAGAATAGAATTGTATTTCAACCAGTCTGAACTCCAAGAGAACCGACAAACATAAGATTGCTATCGTGTAGTGACGTATAGTGACGGTTGCACTATTTGAATAATGTTAGCTAGTGATGTAATTTTTCCTAATCTCGTCTTCAATATCATTCGTTCATCACATAACATCGCAGTAAGTTAATTCAAATGCTGAGTTATGAATGTTATGATGCATGCGCTTTGTGGTTAATTTAGATGAATTATAAAGGCGTGTGTTCGACCTTGAGCGTGCTCGCTCCGCTGCACCCGCCAGTTCCGGTCTCTGTCTCGGTCTAAATACATCACCACACACGTGTTAAGTCAACATTATTCAATTACACAATTTAAAGATCACCAAATACGTGTTAAATTTGGTGCCTCTGCCTCATTGGTAGAGGCACATTTACACTTCACTTACATAATACTCACGGAAGCGCAACACCTGAGTGGGATCACAAAATTATGTCATTGGTATCTTTAATTTGATTTAATGACTCGCGATTTTATATTGCTATATTACCCAATTTATGATCCTTAAACTGGCTGAAAAGGACTTATTAATCTCCATTACACTACTGGGCAAAGAACGGAAGAAGATGGAATTTTATTAAAAATGTAGTTGTAATAAAACTTAAATAACCGCAACCGCAGAATGTCTATGCCAATGTAAATTAAACTGTCATGGGCACAACGTAAATATCTTTGGTGGTAAATCCCTGTTACTGTTACATCTTTCAAAAACATAACCCTCCTGGCAGTCGGGTAAAAAAGCTGTACCACGAGAAGATCAGAGGAATCCTTATTTGTTTGTGTCTTATTAGTTAATCACAAAGCTACTTCTTTATCGTGCTTTGGCTTACACTTTTTTTTCTTTTTTGAGGAAGGAAAAAGTTATTTTATTTCAGTTCATCTCATTATGCATAAAGACAGTAGGAAGCGACATTTTAGTAATGATATTTTCATGAGAAGCCTTTTATAAAAAAGTATATTTTGTGTGGTAATGCGCAATATTAGATGTGCCGCAGTCATGCATTAATGAGACTAACCAGTCCGACCTCGACCCGCCTGTATCCCCCGTCCCTCAGCCGGCTACTGCCAAACCTAGGCTAAGAGAATGAAGTCGCGTGAAAACTAATTAAACTTTGACCTCCTCACTTTAGTATTATCTCGGACCATCACCTTGATATTGAATAAACAGCTATTAATAACTCATCACATTATCAGGCTTCCTGGGTGCAGACAAGTATAAAAGTTGCCAAGGTGAGGAAAAAAGTTGCCGTAATGGAAGACTTACTAAAAGGGAGGCTGTGAACCATGAATAATGAGATGTAGGCGACGGAGGGTCATCTTTTTATCTCGCTACTTCACGGCGCCGAATGCGTCACAAACAGCCATCCAACTTCACCCATACTCTATAAAAAACAGCGATCATAGGTATAGATCGCTGATTTTCAATGATTCAATCGACCAAAGCATACTGAATAAATATTAATTAGTGGTGCTTACACTCTGCAGTTTTTGTAATTGCAATGAATAAAAGATTGAGGAATGATTGTGCGCAAAATAATATCATTAAACAGTCATCATAGAACAAACATGCCACCATGAATATTGAAAGATAAAATTGCAGAGTGCGGTACAAAATGAGTAAAACTTTTCGAATGGTCAACTTGATTAAGCAGTATGCTTGAACTCTGATTGCTGGCGTCGCCCAGGTAACTCAATACGAGCACTTGGTGTGAAGGATATGAACGCGCACGCACACAGCCGCGGCGGCAGAGGGCATCGGTGCGGAGCAGGCGGCGTCCCTCGGGAGAAGTAATGTGGGACGCAGCGAGTCTTTACATTCAACAAGCATTAGAGGAACGAGCTGCGTAACGTGACAGAGACACCGCCACCCATTAATGTACTCACTAATTGCCGTAATCTCTTACACTGACCTTTTAATATACTATACATTAATCTCTTTTATAACGTGCAAAACTGCGCAGTACTCCTGTGCCGATGGCGTCACTCGTGCCTACAAACTGATGCCATCATTTTGAACTGAGAGCTGAGTCACAGCGCTGTGTCGCGTGGCGGATCGCAAGATTTACCATCAGTTTGTTTACAAACAGACCAAACTACTAACTGTTCATTATTTTATCAATTCCCATTTCATTTGGAAATATCAATCGGCACTCGCCTACATTAGTCGTTTCCTTTTGTTCTTAATGAATATTGTTTATCCACTTTGTTTAATGGACTGATCAGGGATGGTATGAAATCTTGTAGGTAGTTTATTTATAATTTTTATCGGGTGAACCCAACAACGTGCCGCCTACGTTGATAGAAGCGATACCTAATCTAATTATCTCAGTAGAAGCAGCTCATGTAATATGTTGTATGTAAGAAGTTTTACAAGCGAACACGTTGTAATGTAACCGTTACGCAATGTAATTTATTCTAATTTCCCATGGGTTGGGCTAATGACACCCTTAAAAGCCATTTCAGTTTCTAGCACAATATCTTGAGCCAGTTAAACTTCAATTTCTTTTCCAAGTATTAATTCGATTTCGATTGATTTATTGTGTTACTTGAGTAAAATTTTAAGCATAATTTGCTTAATAATTTAGAAGGGAATTGCTGCCATTGCGAGACGCGCTTGAGCCGGACGAGTGGAATTAATACCCACGCTACGATACTTATTATTATTGAAGAGGTAAAATGAGTTGACTCGTTATTCTACATCTAAATATAGATTCTCAAAATAGGGCAGTAACAAAGTCATCTTCAGGGAAAGGAAGCAGGTAGAAGTGAATCGTTGAATTTATTTCCTATCAGGAGCGAAGCGCAGCGGAGGAGGAAATTAAAAAGGGAAATGAACTGAGGTGCCAAGTTATATAATTTTTCTATTTAGAATTTATGAATCAAAAGACGGATCGATAAAATGCGATGCTGTTGCTATAGGTATGCCAGATTTCTTTACAAAAGATAATAACAAGAGGCCTGTAGCCGTTTAAACGGTGGTCAGGGAGACGCTGAATGATAGGCTTCGAGTTGACGTTGACGTTAACCTGCCCCCTAATCGGCGAACACATTTTTGTCAAATGATTGCGACTAGTTGACATCAGTTGGAATCGTTCGGACCGCCCATTGGTCCGTTCGGTCCAAACGATCCCAACTAGTCAAAATCATTTGACAAAAATTTGTTCACCGATTAGGGGGCTGGGAATCCAAACGTTTTTTTGCTAGAGGCTCTATGTGAGAATTGTGTGGTCCTTTGCACGGCATCGGTGTGGGCGTGGTCCTTGAGGTGGTGATCACCCCACCGTCCATGGCACTCCGGCTAGTCTGGGAAGATCACAAGGTCTCCACCGAGGCAGCGAGCTTGCTAGCCGGAATTTCGCCATGGCCCCTTACTCTGGTCAGCGCCATTGTACTCAAAGAAAGTGCATGGGAAACCGACACCTTCTGCAAAGCAGGCCTGCTTTGAGAAACAATCACTGCACCCTCACGACCTTAGTCGTCGCAGGAGACGTTCTGGACGTCGGGAGTTAAAAGCCATCTCCCGGTCGACGGAGTATTGTGGGTTTTGGTCAGTAAAATTCTGACACGCCCTTACGCTTCGCCGAAAGCGAGAGAAGTCGTTTGATTATATCTTATTCAAAAAAGGGCGATACTGAATAAGCGTTCCCTTTGTCCTAGTATTTCAAGGGCTTAGAAAAGTTAGATAAGATAAGGAAAAAGAGTGAAAGCTTAAAGCAATGTAACCTTGCTTGCAGCTTAGGAGACTAAGGAAAATCTTTGAAATGCTCTTACGAAAATCCAATTAAGGTTAAGTACCTAATGAAGAAATGGATAGAAAGTGGTACATAGTTTACCCTTGTTCAATCATATATCATAATAAAATTATCTAAAATGAATCAAGTTTTACCTATCTCGGCAAGCCTGTAAGCCGAAAAATACCTTTAATGGCTGATTCTTCAAAATGACATGACGTTAAAAAATCAAACATTTTACTCCAATATGATGAGAAACCTGTTGAAGTTGTGTACTGAAGACGAAATAAGTAGCAAGCTTGGTCATATAATAGAGGAGTGGAGGCGTGTTCCGTCCGCCAGACGACCTCATCCCGACGCCATTGTATTGTGACTGGCGCTCATCAAATATGTACACCATCGCCTGAAAGAACGAATAGTGCGACTACCCTCCGGCTCGACTGCCGTCATATACTTTTATCATATAAGCCCGTATATGTCCACAGGTAAACATGGATCCTCTAATTAACACAATGAGGGTACCGACATCGTTTCCCGGATCCTATATTCCAAAAAGGTTTTTTTTTTTAATTTACTAATGTATTTACTATAATTACTTATGTATTTTCATTCTGTTAAATATTCGCAGTAGATGTTGAGTGCTAAACTGTAACAATGAGGGAGTCATTTTTTATACTGGACGAAAATGCCGTTTTCTACACCATACTAAAATTATTTTCAGTGTAATACATTAACTAATAACGGTCGGAAAAATATTTCACATCTTAAAACATTAGGTTCGTAGGTTCAATAGGTTATTAATATACAAATTTTTATTCACTTCTATCAAAGGTTTCTTCTTCTTCTTTTTTCAAGATGAGATTCAACCTCGGCTTTTGGTCAATGGCCTCTGTGGAATAGATACCACAATTTCGCCAATAACACGTGTACAAATTTTAGAAATTCTTTGAAAATTTTATTTCGCAATAATTGCGGATATCGCCAATGACAGTTCAAAAAGATGGCCGTGTAAACCGACTATGAGGGAGAGGTTTGTAGCAAAGTCATGATGTGGCTACCATGCTGCGATATTTCAATGTTCTTTATGAATTATTTCCTGAATGCACTTTTTACTATATAAATCATGCGCTTTTATTTAGTAAACGACACTATAAATCATTTTAAAAATCCAATGAAAAATGCGCGTGACACTTAGCTTTCCCGTCAAAATTCAAAACAGTCTATCAAAGGTTTATTTAGGTATATTGTCAATACATTATATACAGAAGAAGCAAGACGTTATAACTGACGGCTCGTAACGGTTTTCATGTTTATGCTTTCTCACATAATTCTGTAAAACCTGTTTTCATTGTGTAATTACTGCACATACTTGAACCGGTCAGGATCGATGCAGAAGGGGTTCATGGCTAACAAACCTGTTCAGAAATTTTGATGGCAAGACTTATGGGAACTACTATGGAATAAGGAGCATCATGCTTTGTTTTTATCAAAACCTATTGTCACTAGGTAAGTAACTACGACATTTCGAACATTTTTACTCGGAACAAAATTACCTATAACCCAGGTAACGTTTACCTGGCTTTATTAGCTTCTACGAGTTAAGTGAAGTTTTTACAAAACACTAAAAGGTTTTGGATTACCAACATACTACTGGTACTACCTTTTCTGTTCGCTATAAATTATAATCCGTAAGGTAGAAATTTCCAAGTAGCCAAGCAACCTAGATGTTGACATTTTTATCTGGTTATTTAGGCACTAATTTAAAATGTATGTTGTAGCCTTTTCGGACCATTATCCATTTAAGGTGTTACTACCGTTTTCATCCCACGCCGTAGAAAGCATTTCGCCACTGAGTGGGAAGAAAGGTATTCTTCTGTTCACTTCTGAAGCTATCTAAATTATAACGCTTTCACTAATTGATCAGCGTTCGAGACGCTCACAATAAAACGCTTGTTTACTTTCTTAAAATTTATTTGAGATGTCTTGAGCACCTAGAATTAAAACAATAATTTATGAAACCCATTGCTAATGCACCGAAATGTCATTAAAACAACGAACTACAAAACTGAACTACGAACTGAAAGAATTCATTAGAAACGGAACGAAATAAGAAAACATAACAAAAATTTGAAAAAGGATTCAGTAAAGCCAACTTACCCATACTATGTTTTCATCCGGGAAATTGTGCGCGAACCTATCAGTAATAAGACGGCGAGCAGTCACCACAGTGCATATTCCCAAGGTAAACAAAGATTACGTAAACGCAATCCCACGCACGCACGTCACCCGATCGATTTTCAAACTTTCGAATACGCCCACTTAGATTTTAAGAAATACTAAGTTAGTCCTTATCCGAGAGCTCCACAACACTACATCCACAACACTATCTAACCAAGTCTTTGTGCCCTTGAAATCGTACAGGTTATGTTATCGATAAAGCACAACACGCGCACTGACAGTTGGAGCAAACAATCACAGGTCAAGTTCGGAGCCGGGCTCTGGGACTTAAAGATAAATAGTCTGAGGGGAGTTCATTAAGTGTCTTTAATGAGAAGTCTCATGCTGGTGTATCACGAAAGCTGCGATGTTCGCAAGGTTAGCGAAGCAGTCGTGGGGCTCGGGCACAGCGCGGCACTCGTGGCCGAGGTCGGGCGCCGACTGAGCCGCTTGGGCGCCGCGAGTGAGTGCCGAGGACGAAGCCCCGCGCTCCGCCGACGCCTGCTGCCTGCCAACAGTGCGCGCGCCTCTCCCACAAACAGCCTACCATAACATCCAAAATTATTTATTTTGATACAGCACACGACTTACACCATTTATTACTTATTCACATTGTAACTAGTATCCGTGTGCAAGGCTTTCCTAACGAATTTACAAAAGTCAAAGTGACTCCACAAACATATTTCAGCAATAGCTTTGCCTTTCAATGTTTGTTGACAAGCCTGCTGTAGCGTGAAAACATAATCAACTCAACAAATTATTCCATACTATCTACTTCTCTATTATTGTTATATATAACTCAGAAATGTTGGAAGATTGAACAAATAATTCAATTCAGTTTAATTTCTTATCTTCATTCATTTTATCATTCCCTTTACAAGGAAAATATGCAATGTTGAGTCGATTAATCAAGTTCCTGATACAAATTATTAACGAAATACAAATGTAGGTCTGAAAACGAAATTAGTAGAAAGAAAAATGAAAAAAAAAGCATGAAAGAAATTAATTAAGTAGGATCAAGAAGAAATGTACAAGAACATGTTAATTAACTACGCCTTGTACATATAAAAGTACTTATAAAGTGCAAAGGAATTCCTAACGGCTACAATTCTGGTGATGAATTTTGTGTGGCATTATTACAAAATAAATAATGCAATTTTATGTTCTTGTAATATGGGCACAAATAGCTTATCGGCGCCACGCACTCCATGCAAAATAATAGATGATAAATATCATTTATTAGGAAGTTCTCGATACATGCCGAGAGGGTGCGAGCAGTCAACGTCTCACCGAGCGTGGGTCTGGCGGGGGCAGGTGATTGAGTCTTTATCGCTGACGACGGGGCCCGGGGGTGCAACCTGCGTCCATGTCACTCTCACTTCCCCAGCCATTTATCATAAACAGAGTTTTCGAGAGTTCAATTAAGTGCCATGAGAGCAAAAGAAACAGGGGAACGTCACAGACGGGAACGGCAAATTGTTAGATACAATGATTTCATAAATTTATGACAACCCTAAGTGCCCAAGAGTTTAAAGCGGAACAAAATGGGAAAAAAGATTCTGCAGCAAAACCGAGTATCGAAAACAATGGACTAATATTTGAAACAAAAATAACTCTTTTTTCGACTCCCATAAAATTTCACGTCAGTGTTTTGTATTTGTTGTACCTGAGCCAAACGGTCGGTGCTTAATGGCAGGTAAGGTAAGGTAAAAGGGAGGCAGGTAGCCCACTAACCCGCGGCTTCCCCGAACCACGGACACGCATCGGCCACGCCACGCCACCGCAACCTAACCGACAAATAATAAGCGTCATCTGGATAACTCTGACTGTCTGGCTTATTCAACACGCAGGTTTTACTTGCCCTATAGGCCTATACATACATATAGTAGTCGTGGTGGCCGAGTGGTTAAAACACCAGCCTCTCAATTATGAGTGCGCGGGTTCGATTCCAGGTCAGGCAACCAATGTAACTTTTCTAAAGTTATATGTAAGTACTTTCTAAGTATATCTTGGACACCAATGACTGAAGGTGAAGGAAAACATCTTGAGGAAACCTGGACTTAAGTTTGAAATCGTCAACCCGCATTGAGCAAACGTGGTGATTACGCTAAATCCTTCTCTGTATGAGAGGAGACCTGTGCCCAGCAGTGGGACGATAAAAAGGTTGATGATGATACATACATACAGTATGTATAAAATAAAGGAAAAATAACTTTTACTTTGTATGTACCAGAACACATCTCAAACGGCAGAAACATGTTGTTAAAAATAAAATAATGCATGTCTGCTTTCTAAAACGATGCCAAGGCTAGATATCTAGTGCACACGTATGGAGAGTAAATGTAATAAATATTGAACGCCTGTTGTTGTTTTAAAATAAAGATGCTGCGGCTATTATAATCTAGACACGCGGCATCGTGTGTATGTTGACAAGAACCATTTCGAGCCAATTTTGTCCCCTTTGTAATCAAAATCTATTTAACTTAAACGCACCAAATTTTGAAATATGGGCTATGGGCACACGTTCATTAACTACGGGCACAACGGTCACTAATACGGGTAGAATTTTGTAGAAAAGAGGTGGTATACGCCACGGAGGTTCCAACTAGAGTGGTACTAGTCCAACGCATAGAAGCGGCATTCAATACCATTAAGGAAGAAATACGACTTCGTACAACAACTGTCGAAATACTAAACAGATGTCGGGCCTGCATTCGCAACAGAGGCCAACAATTTGAGCAAGATTTGCAACAATCCTCCATACTAATATTATTAATGCGAAAGTAACTCTGTCTGTCTGTCTGTTACGCTTTCCCGCTTAACCCTCTCAACCGATTTTGATGAAATTTGGCACAGACAATCTTTAGACCCTGAGAAAGGACATAGGCTACCTTTAATTAAAAAAAAAAATGATATTCCCGAGGGAAATCTAAAAAGCGCGATATAACCGAATTCCACGCTGGCGAAGCCGCGGGCGGAAAGCTAGTTATGAAATAAATGTTAAAAATGCAATTTTGATTTCAAGGAAATCCCAGAAAAAGATAGAATCACGAGACAAATATTACCTTATAAGGATGATATAACAGATTTGTAGGTTTGTCAGGTACCTATCATTTAAGCAAAAATATTGTTTAAATCATAATTCTGCCTTAAATTAGCCTTAGGTGACTCGATTCACAATTCTATCGAATTTACAAAGTGGTTTAAAGAATTTAGTGGCATATATGGCACATCATTAGCAAGAGAATAGACTGGAGAATTAATGAAGGAGTTGGAAGATCCCGCTCGCTTTTGTTTTTTTTTTTTTTTTTGTAGCCATATAAACAGCTGTAACGTGTACCACTTTTATTTAAGTTTTAACAATAATTAAAAAAAGAACTAGGTGACTAATATCACTTAGGTCTTTTGTGTTTAAAAGTACGCTTAAATGATACACATCGAAATAAAATTAAAATTCTGAGTTTCAGAGTTCTATAACCAGATATCTGCGCCCTAACTGCATAACATACTATTAGTATCAATTGGAATCATTTTGAAACCAATTGCTAATCCATAGCTGTTTATGTTCGGAGAATGGATCTGCTCAACCACGTAACTAACGCAATTAAAGTTGTTGAACTGTCGAAATCAAACCCATTGCCAATAGTGTGTTAAGCAATTACCCTGCTGCTTGTAGTTAAATCTGAAAATTATTAATAACATTTCGGACTTACCCTTTTCCCTATATTTAATCTTTCGCCCTGAACTACCGTCACAAAAACTCAGAGAATATTAAAAAAGGGGCATTTCCAAAAGCCATTTTTGTATAAACCCATAAATATTATCCACGTGTCACTAGCTAACAAAAGTATATTTTCATGAAATATTTCCCTTGCCCTAGCGGGTATGCAATAGGCTGCGAATAAAAGGGTCTGCTCCCTCAATCATCTCATCCCCGTATGTAGATCATTTTAAAATGAGTTCTTTTTCATAATCATTGATGCAAATTGAATCATTTCCTAAGCACTACAGCTTCGCTGTACTGCTGTACTTAGTGCGTATTATACTAGAAAGGTACATTAAGTGTACATTTTGTGTGGGGTGCATATTTAATTTTAAACTGTTTTTTTGCAGTAACAAGTGGTTATACTATGTACCTAACATAGAAGTCCAATTTCAAAAAAACCAAATGTCGCAATACTTTACAGGCCAAAATAAATCAATAGCACTTACCTTCACAGATACAACACAGGTATGTACAGCTCCAAAGCTATCGGCATAGCTCATCTGGTGGTCATTTCCTGTTCAGACGCCGCTCAAGCACTGTGTCTCTAAATATACACCCGAATATAACAGATCGATAGTATGGAATCGCGTGCTTACACACTATGCGCCACGAAAATATTCGCAAAGACTAAGGAATCATTATAATAATAATGTAATTCTAGTGAAATGGGTGAGAACACGCGCCTCGCATTTGTAAACACCGCTATGCAGATAAAACTCAGACTGTTTACATTCGCTCAACAAGAATAAGTTGTTCTAAACTGTTGTTTGCATTGTGAGAGTACGGCTCTCATTCATCTTAAACCTTTTCAGATGCACGGTTTAATTCACGCCAGACGAATGCAGCCGCGGCCGCCGCGCCGGCCGCCGCTCTCTGCGCTGGGACACATAAAAACGTTCATTTGCATTGGTGCTCCCGCAGACCAGGTATTTATACAGTGTTACAATGCCGCATAATAAGAGAACACCATGGGCTTTGACGTCTAGCGCAAACCCCTTTATAAAGCTGTTGAAAAAATGCGCGAGCACTCGTGGGAGCACTGCTAATTAGCCGATTATGCACATTACACCGAAGAGGAACATGCAATATTTTCGCACTCATACCTAAATTGGCGTTCCTACATAACAGTCTACTATACATGTATACTGTTGAAGCCGGAGCCAGCAATTAAATGGACGGTAAATTACTACCGGCTGCAATTAGGACATGACACGCTCCTAATATTATGTTGTATGGACGTACCTAATACATACTAGGATCAAGAGATTAGTGTTTGTAATACTGTGCGGTGAGAAAATTGCTGTGACGATGACTTTTCTTGCGATGATAAAATATTTAAATTCTTAGGGTAAGCTTTTCTTTATAATGTACTTCAATTGCAGTGTAATGTAGTCTATACCTGAAAAACCTTCAGTATTTCTGTATGTCATGGATGACTTGCGGACGCTGCGTTTTCTGCAATCCCTTCCGACATGAGCGAAACATTTTATTTTGGCTTGTGTAATATGTCCAGGCAATCGCCGTTACTTGCAGACATTACCCCATGGCTCCCTTGCCCGCCGTAGCCAAGGTAACTTAACAAACAGTAATAACAACTTATCTTCATCGCCTGTTTCATTTCCGTGTCCAACTTATCGCCACATTTCAGACGTAGGGCCCTCTTTTTGTCGTTGGTACTTACATACGTGAGTATAACTTTCCCAACATACAATGATATAATATAAATTCTTATTAAAATTTGTAATGTTATGTACTATATATACATGTACTCACACTTATTATTTGTTTTCGTACTTATACATCATTCATTCCTGCAGCCCATGGTACACATTCCAGTACTATGAGGCGCTGTTCTGATCATATTCCACTACACCAGGACCCATTATTCAGCTCACAGACACAGTCCTCAGCTTAAACTCTAAGTTTCGATTACTTACAGACACCTTAGCGTAGGAAGCTGTACCTGCTATGCTGGATGGTATCACTTTTTCCTACTAATCACAACACCTTTTAATTTATTATCACTTAGGTACGATTACATTGTCTTTTTTCTTTTCTTTAGAGTGAATACTACTTCAACTCTTCAATGGCTAGTGCTGCCAAGTGTCACCTGGCCACTTTGGATTCAGTGGAGAGACGTGCAAAGAGGCTGATTGGTGACCCTGATCTAACTCGAGTTGGTCTCCAAAGCCTAGAGCACAGGCGTAGAGTAGCCAGCCTTTCGGTGTTCTATAGGATGCATTTCGGGGAGTGTGCGAGGGAATTGCATGATTTAATTCCTCCATCTCCGTTCCACCAGCGGACGACCCGTCGTACGGCTGGTGTCCACCCTTACGTTGTTAACACCACTACGATCCGGGCGAAGCGTTTCGCCTCCTCCTTTATACCACGTACATCGAGGGACTGGAACAATTTGCCAGCGGCGTTTCCGTCGGACTACAATTTGAGTGTCTTCAAGGCTAGAGTGAATAGGCTCTTAATAAACTAGTGCGCTTTACCATCAACGATTGTATCACTGTTTACCATCAGGCAGGATTGCGGTCAAGCGCTAGTTTATAATATACAATATGTAAAGAAAACCCTGACCCATAAGGATAATAAAGGTTAGATAAACACCTGACCAAATATGATATAAAATTTTACATAATCATCATAGTAACAATACTAATGAATTTTGAAATAATCCTTTTTTCCCGGCAATTAATTCCAATTTCCCCGAAATTTGGTAGTTTTTAAAAAAGTGACAACACCGGTATTATTATAAGCGAATAGCGACGCGGGACACGTCACAGGTGCCGCGTGCCCTGCCCCCCGCCGCCCGCGGAAGGGGTTACTAACCGCACATGTATTAAGTTATCTCTTTTTTCGAAATAATATTTATTTTTTTAGAGAGATTTTTTTTAAGTTTAGCCTGTCTTTGTATACATTAGTAGAATCAGTTATCGATACCTAACAATAAGTACCTTCACGGATCGGACAGGGTTTTCTTTACATATTGTATATTAAAAAAAAAAAATGGTCTCTGTGGTTAGATACCACAACTTTGCCTTTGTTACACGTGTAACAAATTATAGAAATTCTTTGAAAATTTTATTTCACTATAATGGCGGATATCGCCAATGACAGTTGAAAAGGACGGCCGCGTGAACCGTCTATGAGGGAGGTTTGAGGCAAAGTCATCATGTGACCACTATGCTGCGATATTTCAATGTTCTTTATGAATTATTTACTGAATGCACTTTTTACTGCATAAATCACGCGCTTTTAAACGACGCTATAAATAATTTTAAAGGTCCAATGAAAAATGCACGTAACACTCAGCTTTTCCGTCAAAACTCCCGACTTACGATTACATTGTTACAACAACATTTTCATTATTATGAGAGGTTTTGACAGCGCTGTTGATTATGTCACTATGACAACCTTATCTTCAAAATTCTTGATGGCTTGCTATTTTTTATCGGATTTGTCTTTAAAACTCCTTGAAATTCTAAATAATAATTCGTATGATTTTTCAAATTTCGCCTTAAAGTCGTTCTTCAAGGTTTCATAAGAAATACTCGCACAGCAGTAGGCAGTTGAGGTCGGACTTCCGAGTAAGCAACATAAATTAATTTGTTTTGATGCTCTACTGCTTCCAGAGTCCATCCAGGGGTACCCTCTTTGTCGGGGAGAGGGCGGCCTCTTCCGTGCCTGATAGCAGGCCAATGTTGCCGCAGCCGCCCTCACCCGTCTGTAGCCATGGACTGCCCTCTCCTGTCTGTAAGGACGTTGACCCGCTTGCGCTGCCTGTGGCCTTCAAGGGCCGTAGCCTTCAAGAGGCCATCGCTGCCGCCTACACCCATCTGTAGTCCTGCCTTTGGGAGGCCTTTGCCTTCGAGAAGCCGTTACCGCTGCTGACCGCACTCACCGTAGAAACAGCCTCTCGAAGGCTGCGACCTTCGAGAGGCTGTTTCTACGTCTGTCTTCATCTTCTGGGATCAAGCGATCGTCTCTGCCGCTGTCCTCCTCTAACTGTTTCCTTTAGATCCTCTATCAGCTTATCCACATTTCACTTCATTAATTCCCTTTACACCATTTTTTTTTTGTTAATGAATTCTTTATCAACTGATTCCCTCCTGTTTTTATTAGATTCTTGTCGGTTTGGTACACAAGTACGGTAAGTATTAAAGTGAAAAAACTTTTTTACAAAAAAACAACCGACTTCCAAAAACCACTACAAAGTGAAAAATAACTAATTTCGGAAGTCGGTGTCAAAAATGAATATACAAAACCAAAGACACCGACTTCCGAAATCAGTTATTTTTCACTTTGTAGTGGTTTTTGGAAGTCGGTTGTTTTTTTGTAAAAAAGTTTTTATTTCACAATTTTTAGTTGTTAAAAGTACTATGTACCTATTCAGTTGCATCCGGTCAGACTGAAAGCTGACGCAAATATAGTTGGGAAACGAGGTAATTTTGTTTACTTTAATTTTTACTCGTAAGTATTCCCTCAACTGCCTATGGTCTTCATCATGAAATTGACTGCAGAATTTTAACCCAATGGGTGCAAAGGTCTCATCAATATAAATGAATTGAATCCAAATACAAGGTAGCTACTGTAAATCGTTTAGGAGTTCCCTGAACTGACCTTTGTCATCATCATCAGCTCCCTAATGACAGTCACCACCCATCTAGGTGTAAGGTTCTTGTCAATACAAATTATTCAAGCACAAACACAAGGTAGCTGCTGTGAATTGTTGAGGAGTTCATTCGACTGTCTCCCGGCTCCATCATCAGATCTACTCCAGACCTTTATTAAATTGTAGTGCTTTAAAATACTTATGAAAATGCTAAGAAATGTCACTAGTCGCCCCTGCAATTTTTGAAAGTTTCTCTTGTTTTCTCTGGTCTTCCACCATCAAACCCTGATATCCTTATCATGGGACCACCTTGGGAACGTTTTCTTTCCAAAGCATATATACGGTCGAATTGAGTAACCTCCTCCTTTTTGAAGTCGGTTAAAAAGTGCAATAAATTAAAATTTTATAATATTTTTAATTATAACTGATAACTATTAATGTTTTTGTCCTAACAGTGCAACGTTGTCAGTTTTTTTTTATTTCAAGAATCCTATTTAAATTAAAATTATTGCAATATTTTATAAACAACTCTACCTCTAATCGACGAAACATTATAAAAAAAATATTTCAGACAATAACTAAAAACAGTCAATACCAAATCGGATAAAATAAGAGAAATTGCCTTTTACTACATCCTCGCGAACGTTACGTGACATCATTGTCGGGTCCTATCTCCCTATATTGTTGTAGTGGTTATAGTCGGGGAGATCGCCTCAAGTGGCGCCCGAGATTTAGTGGCCATTTTTCATGTGAATTGCACGTGGGCCAACCCAGGCCAACCTGAGCGCCGTGATGCCCGCCCGCACCGCAATCAATTCAACTGTTTTTATTGCGCTCTCCGACCAATATATAGAAAACTAGAATTCGTTGAGGTTTCTCTTTTATAGACACGTGATTGGGTTCGATGCTACTTCGTTTTATATTCGGTAGTCTGGACCATATGCGATACCGTATAAAATAGCATGTATAATTTTTTTGCTTTCCATCACACGCTTTTCAAAATTCGATATGAAGCACGTTTCACAAAATGAAAACGCGCTGCACTTTTTACAAGCTTTTATTTAATAAAATATTAGATATACAAAAGGTATCTACATCTAGTAAGATGAAAGTACCACATCAAAGGACTCGGATAGTATGTATAAAAAAAATGAATGCTTGCTACATTATTATAAAAAAAGGAAACAAACATGGTTTACGCAAATCTACTTTTATCTTCGATGCCCAAAATTCTGAAAAGGGATCCGACTGAATAATGAACAACTTCGAAAGGGAATTGTGGAAAAAATGCAGAGGCGAATTTCATTTTAGCAAGGGAAATTAAAAAATTGCGCCTGTTTCTGGAACGGGCCGCGCCGAGCCAGACCAGGATGGGTCCGTAATGGCGGACCTAAATGCCAATTATATCAATTAAATACGATTGCGGTTACCGTGGACCTTTTTGACGCTTTTTGTGGATTTCTATATTTTTAGTGACCATTTATAGACACAAAAAAGGTTTTCGGTTGACAAGGCAAAGTTGGTGAGTGCAAAACAACAAGCGGATAGCTAATGGCCGACTGAAAATTGAAAAGGTAAAATATACAAACATATGAGACAATAAATTTATAAATAGCTTCATGTCATATCAGCCTGTAATCGTAAATGTCCTCTAATGAACCATGAATGTCATCATAAAGCGGTATAATTAATGGTCACGGGGGGACCATGTCATAATCAGCAAATTTGGCAGGTACACTGGTGTTAGCATTTACTGCCGGCTCACTAGGATTAACCACAGGAGGATATGGGACGATTATTCTTGTATACGCTAAAATAACCATGGCAGTATGTAGTACTTAAGTGACAAATATTGATTTGGATATGTAAAAATAGTTGATAACTAAATTAAAATATTATTTGCACCACAGAACAGATGAAGTTATTAGAATGGCAATAGTTCGGAATTAGTATTAGAACGCGTGTCGCCGCTTGATTCCCCTCTATAACTCACCTGTAAGCAAAAGACCAATCCGGAAGCGCATTACGCACACAAATAAATACTCACACTTCGATTATAAGTTTGTAATTGGTGATCACACTAAAGTAAGCAATGCATTTGACGTACACTCGTACATTCACAAATTTCTCATACACGCTATGGCGACCAAAAGGTCGATATTTATATCGATAGTATATATCGATAAAATTGACAGAAAAGGATTGTGTTCTCATTATGTATTTTCGTAAGAATTGAGATCTTTACATATAAGTTTACATAAGATTCCAGGTATATGATTTTTACGTAATTTGTAGGGAGTTTAAAAAAAAATTGTACTTATGAATTTACGTAACTTGAAAATGTGATCTTTTGTTTATGGTGCTATCAACATAAAATTAGAGTTAGATGAAAGGTTTAGGTGTAAAACAGTTTTACAAAAAGTTTTGAGGTGATAGGACTTTTAGTTTTCGAGATTTTAGCAAAAATGTGTAATAAAATGTCGTACTCTACCTCAAACCTCACCTTTAAACTTTAGTTATTTTAAATATTTTTTTCTATAATACTTTTTATTTCTATAAGTAATGATTATGGTGTCATGAAAAGTTTAGTTATGGTGTCATTTTATAGAATAAGTTTAGGGATTTAAAAATGTATCACATGTAAGGGTTCTATACAACGTGTAACAAAAAGGGTATATACATACCAAGGGCATGGCATCTTTAGAGCCTGTCCAGAAAGCGCGATTTACGCGCGAGTCCACTCGCGCGTAGGCACTCGCGCGTTCTCGAGTTACTAGAGCTGCATACATTCCGTCCAGATGCTCTCGCGCGTTACCGCACTCGCGCGTAAATCGCGCTTTCTGGACAGGCTCTTAGATGATATCAAACGATATCGGAAGGGTTTCAACTCAAAATAAAATACTCAAAAAATTGGTACCAAATTTTCGGTTTCGTGTGTTTCTTAAAATCAAATCATAACAAACGTGGCAGCACACTACATACGTTAATAACTACTCGTTACCCGTCACGTTACTTTCCAAAATCCGATAAATGTCTTCAATATCTCTGTGCGACTAGTATGAGAGTATAGAGTAGTTTTATCACAGGCGGTGTTTTTCCTTATAACTTCCTAACATAAAGAGATAGGATTAAAAAACCCTTCTAATATCGTTTGATATTATGTAAAGATGCCATGCCTTTGTTATGTACCCATGTTACCCTTTATGTTACACGTTGTATAAGCAAATTACAATTATAACAAACTTAAATCAATGCCGTAGAGTTATTGTTGGCTCCACCGTGTGGTCTTATATTTCTAAAGAGCATCTCGAGTGGGTTTTGGCACTGACACTAGCACTATCCTCTTGCAGGCATAATCATTTGCACATGCAAAACAAGAATAAATCGCTAGAACTGGACCTTGATATCTTTAATAATAAATATTAGATCTAATGAATATTATGGAAAAAATGAAAGATGATAGAAATATAAGGAAATAATTTTATTTATTACAAATAATCACTGCCCTTGAAATAGAATGTATTTATTTATTAATTGACGCCTGCTATCTATTACTAAAAAATTTTTAAAAATAAAATGTAATCTCACGTTTATATATTTTTCAATAATTGCCTTTGTGAGGTCTGTGATGTGGTTTGAGGTAGGGTATCGGCCAATTTGATGGTAAACTATGTTTTGAAATATTTCCCTTCCCACAAAGTTACGCATAATTCTTGTCATCAACATTTTTTTATTTTTATACTCTCTTGGGACCGTACCTGGTTTTAGGTACCTTTTACCTGATTTTTTAATGATATAATCATTTTAGACAAAATGTTTAGAGCAAATAGTACTAGTCTTTGTCGGCATCCAGTTTACTCTACCAGTCACGTCAATCCAGCGCTCCCTTATAACGCTAGGTTCTTTAGGAAACCTAAAATTTATAATTTATTTATTTTTATTTTCACAATTTGACGTATGTACGTCAAATTGTGCAATTTATTAAAATAAATATTAACAGCTGACATGGCTCTTTATATCATTCCATTACATTTCATCACTACAAACATGGCGGTACATAATATTAATACGAACAGCCATATTTCGGCAATTAAAAGGCATGCACAATTAAAATGTTTACAATTAAAAAATAGACAATATAAATATTTACATTAAATAATATAAGTAGCTCTAGTTCATTGTTTGCTTAATAATATTATTCCATCAATGAATACAATAATTCTATTTCAAATTCATCAGTCAATAATATAATTAATGTCAGTTTCTAATAATTAAATTTCTAAAACAAAAAGTCTGCAGCACTATATTAATAGGCCTTGTCCACAGAAATATTACGAAGGCTTTTCTTAAACAATAAGTAATATATTATTTAAATATGTCTAACTAAAAATATTATTAATTAAATATAAAATTATTCAAACAATATATTTATCATACTCGTATATTTCTGAATTCTATCGATAATTTTAATTAACCACATGGTCACCTCACTATAAATAATCATGGCGCCCTGCTTTTCGGCCAATCAGGGCCAAGGACAAAATGACAATAAGTAAAGTGTAGAGGACGCATTGGATTCACTACATCGTATGCGGACTTTGTTATTGTTTTTCCAAAGTGAAGACAAACCGAGCAATGTAATTTTTTTTCTTCCTTGATGCAATAATATCATGAAAGTTTGGAATATCATAGTTTTCAGTATATTTTTGTGTTTTTTACAAATTTTACTACAACATAATATTATTTTCGACTTACCGATGGAAAGATATACCACCACGTTGTATAGTTGAGGTCTGGCTTTTTGCCCTGCATGTTATTATTGCACAATACGGCATTTTAAAGCGGAGCTCCGACTCTTGAAGTACTTTTAAGAATACTAAATGAATGTTTCGGACTTTCAGTCGACATAAGATTTGCGTCTCACATGTGTGGCACGTCGGCAACGCCCACTCGGCCTTTCCAGCTTTATTAACTGTTCCGTGATTTGCACCGTCAGTCCCATTTAATGTCCAGGAAAATGTTTGTCTATTCTAAGGTTGGCTGGAATAGACTGCATTTGCGATAAGGCCGCCTATTGTGTATTTGTAGGGTTGAATGTGTTTTTCATGTAATGTATTTTTGGTGTACAATAAATTATCTATAAGTATATAAATACAATAAATAAACAAAAAACGAAATAAATGTCTGTAGATTCAATTTAAAATACGATTAAAGAGTAGTAGAAAAGTGAAAGAAACAATTCAAGTGCGCTTCCGGCTGGTCAGTTTAGTCGAAAATTAGGTAATTATTTAAGAAAAATGGATGACATAAATTAAATGTCTCAAAATACTATAATGGCGTAATGATTCCGTTTCCTTGATGGTTTCAATGAAAAGAACTTAAGTTGGCTAAATGGTGGGCGACATTGTGAAGGGCCGACTAAAGTATTTAATTACGGAGAGGTTCTCGGCTGAGCCTCGTTTGTTTCGGTACAATCTTAGCTGTTGGTTGTAAGTAGGTTAGTAGGATCCATTAATTATTACCGGAATACAGTATACCATTTATGTAAGTGGAACTAATTTTCGTACAAGTACAAACAAAAGTAGATAATGAAAATCAATATAATATTAATTGCACATGTGTACTGATTAGGTACATTACTAAAATGTAATAAAAGTATATTAACAACAGACGATTCCATGGAGTTATTCTTACTAGCAAAGACTTGGACTTGGTTGGCAAGTTCCTGCTATCAACTAAATTAATTACGATTAAACTCAATACTTAATTTATTGGGGAGATAAATTTTGAATTATATAACAACTGATCCCATTCCGACGTTATTTCACAAATTGGAAGCTATATTATTGCCAAATCATGGGATATTATATGGTAGGCATTACAAAAAGTCACGGGTAGACGAAAATATATTAAAAACAATTAAGGCATGTATTATATATGTATATTGTAGCGTAAAAGATGAGTATTTCTAAATATACTAAACTGATTTTGATGACTGCGAAACACCAGCTGGGTTCACACCTTCATATACCTATGTGTACATTATTACTGCAGATATACTGTTTAAAAATATTATACAAGAGATTAAAGCTTGGAAAACAATTTGAAACCCAAATGAATTAGACGGGCTTTACTTCTCCCTCAAAACCCTTCTGAATTTCAAATCAGATAAGCTTATCATTAGATTAGGTTAGATGACTGTGCATTTTGAGGTGTTTTTATTTTGAGAAATATTTAAGCCAAAATGCATTGGTATCTATTACCAAAAAAATGATGTATTTTTAACAGCAAAATAATTGATTTTTTTTAAATAATTATAAACTAGCGCTTGACTGCAATCCCGCCTGATGGTAAGCAGTGATGCAATCGTTGATGGTAAAGCGCGCTGGTTTATTAACCCCATTCACTTAAAAAAACCTTAGTGAATAGGAAGGAAGACGGTAGTTGAGCGAGGTGGTGCAATGTTAGACCCAATAACACGACCAACGATGCTGCGCCAGAGGGAAATTGATGTGGAGACCCTCCACGACCAAACTCCCGGCACAACAACATTTGATGCATCATACCCGGCACACATCGCAACACAACTGCTCAGACCCGTCCTCCGTACGGCTTCACCAGACATCATGCCGGAACACGACCAATCGCTTGGCGGCAAGACTTTGAACAAAAAAACCGGCCAAATGCGAGTCGGACTCGCACACCGAGGGTTCCGCTGTACAAACGTAGCGGTTTACAATTTATGACGTACTAGCTTTCCGCCAGCGGCTTCGCCCGCGTGGAGTTCGGTTATATCGCGCTGTTTAAATTCCCCTCGGGAACATCAAATTTTTCCGGGATAAAAGGTAGCCTATGTTCTTTTTCAGGGTCTAAAGGTTATTTTCGCATTTATAATACTAGCATTGATTTAGAATTTTTCACAGTTTAGAGACAATTAGATTTAAGAAGTGTTTGATATGAATTTCAACTTTAATATCTCTACGCGTTCATGTGAAAAAGGGTAGGTAGTAAGTTTATAATGATTAAAAAAATATTTTATGTCATGTAAGCAAAAATAATATTTTAATATTTTATGTAACTTCAAATTTATCATTTTCACAATTTTTCCTTTATCTATCTGTACTATAATATAACGTTGCTTCGTGCCGAATTTCAAGATTCTGAGTTCACGGGAAGTACCTTGTAGGCAAAGAGATTTAGGATATATAGAGAGGGCATGTGTCAAAATGGCATAGAAAAACTGTGATCCCATGGCTCAGTTCCGCCATTTAGTACAATATAGCAAAATTAGATCGACAATTGGAGACATCAAATAGTAAAAATGAAATAAGTTTACATAAAATATATTCAGCTATTGCCCGGTAGGTGGCCAGTGTGTTCTATGTTGCCAGATCCGATTTAATACCCTAGTATAGTTCAAATCGGGTAAATAAATATTGAAAAGTAAATAAATTAAGTGAAACTTGTCTTGTACAAACAAAAACTGTTTTAGAATTTTATTCGCCACTATTAATTTACCGTGACACCGTCTATTGGCATTTAGATGTTTTATGCTTACGAATTATTTTAACGCTCAGTTTATTGCGATTTTTGAGTGTAATAGACCTTTTAGGCCATAAAGCGCATTTTGTTTTGCAATTTTCGTTTGCATTTCGTTTTTAGCAAAATTATTCTTTTTACACGTTTGTTTGCAAATATTTTTAAATGGCAATGCAAAAAACTGTGGTAGGGTTTGTATCATTTCGATATAAAGTTATCGATAATATTGAAAGAAGTTACTACGACGATGTTTTTTCGCATTATGATAGCTTGAAACAAAAGCTTAGGAAGCAGAATAATTATGGGTAATTTCAAGTTTACAAGTTTCTTATTTATATAATTCTTTTAATATAATAGGCGTTAAAGTTTAAAATTGCCGATTAGTACTGAAAATCTAAATAATTGCTTATTTTTTAATTTTTCACGTTTGTTGTATGGGAGCCCCCTTTAATATTTTATTATTTTTATTCTTAGTACTTGTTGTTATAGCGGCAACAGAAATATTAACACAATCTCTGGAAATTACAACTGTCTCGCTATTACGGTTTATGAGATACAGCCTGGTGACAGACGGACAGACGAACAGAGAAGTCTCATGAATAGGGTTCGTTTTACCTTTTAGGTACGGAATCCTCAAAATCACAAAGTAGCTCGCAATCATTGTACTACATATACGTACCTACATATTTTATTAATATATTTCATTATAAATAAGTTATGTAATCTATGTACTTATCCACTTAACCGTAAATTTTATTCCAATTTTTACGGATATGTAGAAAAGTACTGAAATTAATAACTTACTATTTCATTTCTAATACAAGGTACCGATTCTTTTTTTTAATTTGATCGACAAGTCTTTCCAAAGTAGATAACTTCTCTTTTAAAATGCATTGAGCATAATTTCGACGAATGAGACGGAAGCCAATTTTCTTCTCTACGGTCTATCTGGACAAATCGTATCCACTTTTTCCCTACGACATTATTTTTATTCGGAAACCAAAAATAACAAAAACCTAGGTAAATGAATAGTAATTGTTCATTCAATTTTGTTTATTAATATGATATGATTATGTTTAAATAGAGTTAATAATAAATAAACTTGAAATATAGTAATATTTTAAGTTTATTTAGCTATATTTTAAATTTCAATAAAATACAACAAAATGCATTCATCTTAATAAGTATTATCGATAACTAAATCGATAAACAACATTACTACATCTCTATAAGAAAATAGTAAAACTACTCAACAATAGAGGGCGCTTATTACAATAATGGAAAATTTTCTAGAACTAGGTTTTTTTTTAAAATTTGAATTGCAGTCGAAATATAAATAATTCATAGAAAAACATTCCGAAGTTAGGTCCAGTCGTTTTACTATAACGAGATGTACAGTAACACAAAGCGCAACATGGCATATTTCCTTAGAAAATGTTTATTCTTAGTGGACACAAATTACGTCCTGACGCGCAGACTAGACTGAGCGACTTTTAATCAAGTCGATAAAAGTATTGGCTTACGATTTTGTTCGTGATGTCCTGTCTATTGTAAATATAATTTTAATGTCTTTGCGTGTATGTTTTGATTCCCTAGCGTGTGACGAAAATTCGTCTAAGGTGTCGGTATAAACTGCTGTATCTTTTGATCGCTTTAACTTAGAAGTTTGATTTTTTCACTGCATAAAGGGACAATAGACCTAGGTATTTGGTATAAATTTCAATTTGATACCTTTATTAGTTCGTGAGAAATAAGGTAGTAAGTTTCATTTTATTAAAATATGTTTATTATATTATATAACTAAAGAATTGTGATTTTCGCAATTTTTCCTATATTTGCATTATATGACAATCATTCATGCCAAATTTCAAGATTCTGAGTTTACGGGAAGTATCCTGTAGGTTTTGATTCCTTTGCGAGTGTCGAAAATTTGTTGAAAATATCGACATATCGGCTGTATCGTTTGATTGGCTTGGCTTAGAAGTTTGATATTTTCACAGCTTAAAGGGACAATAGACCTAGGTATTTGGTATAAATTTCAATTTGATAACTTTATTCGTTCGTGAGAAATAAGGTAGTAAGTTCCATTTAATTAAAATATGTTTATTATATTATATAACTGAAAAAATGTGATTTTCGCAATTTTTCCTATATTTACATTATATGACAATCCTTCATGCCAAATTTCAAGATTCTGAGTTTACGGGAAGTATCCTGTAGGTTTTGATTCCTTTGCGAGTGTCGAAAATTTGTTGAAAATATCGACATATCGGCTGTATCTTTTGATTGGCTTGGCTTAGAAGTTTGATATTTTCACAGCTTAAAGGGACAATAGACCTAGGTATTTGGTATAAATTTCAATTTGATAACTTTATTCGTTCGTGAGAAATAAGGTAGTAAGTTCCATTTAATTAAAATATGTTTATTATATTATATAACTGAAAAAATGTGATTTTCGCAATTTTTCCTATATTTACATTATATGACAATCCTTCATGCCAAATTTCAAGATTCTGAGTTTACGAGAAGTATCCTGTAGGTTTTGATTCCTTTGCGAGTGTCGAAAATTTGTTGAAAATATCGACATATCGGCTGTATCTTTTGATTGGCTTGGCTTAGAAGTTTGATATTTTCACAGCTTAAAGGGACAATAGACCTAGGTATTTAGTATAAATTTCAATTTGATAACTTTATTCGTTCGTGAGAAATAAGGTAGTAAGTTCCATTTTATTAAAATATGTTTATTATATTATATAACTGAAAAAATGTGATTTTCGCAATTTTCCCTATATTTGCATTATATGACAATGCTTCATGCCAAATTTCAAGATTCTGAGTTTACGGGAAGTATCCTGTAGGTTTTGATTCCTTTGCGAGTGTCGAAAATTTGTTGAAAATATCGACATAATCGGCTGTATCTTTTGATTGGCTTGGCTTAGAAGTTTGATATTTTCACAGCTTAAAGGGACAATAGACCCGAGTATTTCCTGAGAATTTCAGCTTGATACGTCCACGCGTTCTTGAGATAAAGGGTGGTGACAGACAGACAGACAGACAGACAGACAGACAGACAGACAGACAGACAGACAGACGGACAACAAAGTGATCCTATAAGGGTTCCGTTTTTTCCTTTTGAGGTACGGAACCCTAAAAATAAACAAATTACAGCGATTACTTTATTAATCGCACAAAATTAAAGGAATAGTACTTAAATAAAACCGCCCTGGATAGCAAATGCTAGTTCCTTTGACTAATGTTGAGAATCTCAGCAGCGCTCGTTACGCACTGAATACCACGTAATTGAGTCGTCTTTCATCCCGACTTCTTTGAGAAATTACACCCTTTCGTTGACCGCAACATAAAATAAGGAGAGCATCCAAAGAACAAGAAAATAAAAAGGCAATAAAGATTCAACCCGTTAATCTTAGAATTCTCAGCTCTTGACCACTATCCCCTTTATTCATAAACTTTGCTTAAAGTTAACTAGTCATTATCGATTGTTTAACCATATATTTTTAACGTTTGCACGTCACTTACCTTTAATCATCGCTTATGAATAAACCCCTTAAACAGTATGGTGTTTATTCATAAACGATGTATAGAGTTAAGTAAAGTTAAAACGACAAAAATGTATGGTTAAGCAATCGCTAATCACTGGTTAACTTTAAGCAGCGTTTATGAATAGAAAGGTTTGTACCTATATATTATTCAAGTTCCGTGTGAACGTTAAAAAGAAATATGATAAACTCTTTTAACCGTACTATTGTCTACCATGAATAAACTAAACTAAGTACAGCCTATTTGATAATGTAGTCTTAAAAATAGACGCGACGACACAACGAAGCTTAGTGCTAAGCTATACCTACTCACGTCACGTCACACAAAGGCGATAATGTCACGTGGTATTAAGATTTATTTCTACTTATAGCGCTTTAAAGCACTAGAGAAAGTCTAAGGTTATGAAGCACATAAGGTATGCACATACATTATATGCTTCATAATGTTGAACTTTTTCGTGTAAAACTACTATAAGGGTAGTAAATAAAAATGAGCAGACAAGATTACACATGAAATTGCAAAAGCAGAACAATAGTCGCATATTCAGCAAGACGGCGACGTAGCACATTTCATGAGGCGCACGCCCGCCAGCCGTATAGTGTCCGAAAAGAAAAATGTGGGGCGGGGGACCCGGAATAGTGCGCGAGGTCGACGACCCCTGGGCGGGAGCGGGCCGGCTGTAGCCTTCAGCGCCTTCAGCATTCTTACATTATTTAGCTCGATCTATGATAACTAATGGTAGGTATACTTTGACTATAATATCACCATGAGGGAGTTGAAATTGGGAAAAGAGGGTACTAGTACCGGAGGGTCCTGCTCGGTGTAAACGACAGAGCCGGGCGGAACTTTATTTTTAAACTCTCCGGAAATAAAGGCGCTTGCTTCGATATGAGCGAACCATGAATCGGTCCCTGAAGACTTCTTGGTGGCTGTTATCTTTTATTCAGATGGACAGGCGCCGTCGTACCTATGACAAATGATGAGCAGCTGGCAGAAAGAAAGGCAACGAGTACAACGTTGTAATGTATCAACAGTGACTAATGTTACTTGTTTGTTTGTACGAGAAAGTTTTTGCTATGATGCTCGCTGTATATAGGTATTAACGTTGAATAAATTTCCAAGACACAACGTAACAAATGCTTTATTAGCGTAATTAATTCAGGTTAGTTTCAGTTATTTCAACAACATCTTCAAGGACTGTTACCTAATTAATAGTATTTAATTTAATGAAGGCTGTGTATATAACAAATTAAGCTATTTGGAATTGCCTGAATGGCGTCTAAGCTAGCTTTAGATGTAGATATTTATCACACGACTCTACGTAGGTATACATAATTGGTATATACCTAGTTATTTATGCGTTTTAAGCCAATTAATGAACACATCTCTTATTGATAATGCGTCGTCAATTAATTTAACTGCGGGATCGTTATCACACACACGTAGGTAATAATTATAGTTAATAGTTATGGGAATGTTCTGAGTGCTGTTACTTCTATACAATAATGTACTGTGGCTACTTTTTGTGAAAAAAAAAATGACGATAGCGCAAATCAACACGTATCTATATTTAGATATATAGCAAATGATTTTGTTCACCATATCTATTTAATAAGTATAGCAATCTCTCAAATGTTTAATTTAAAAACTGTGTTTTATTTTTGAAAATAAATTAATTTATAAGTAACTAGCGGCCTCCAGTGACTTCGTTCTCGTGGTTTAGTTATGCTCCGCTCCTATTAGTCGCAGCATGATGTTATATACTCATCATCACCCCAGCGTTAATCCCAGTCGCATCCGAAGCCTTTTCAGCTTTGGAGCCTGGGGTCCGCTTTACCAGTCCAACTGCTGATATGTCTAAACTTCGACATTTTCCGAGAAGCGACTGCCGTCTGACCTCCACAACCCAAAGGCGACATCGAAGCATTGCAGTTAGACCAATTGTTGGACTTTTGAGGGCTCCAACAACCCGTAACGACTGCCACTAGACGTTCGTAGGGCAACCAGGACCAATGGCTTAACGTGCTTTCCGAGGCACGACCAGACCAGTGCAAATATTCATATTCATGCATACAAATACTTGCACTGTGCGGGGATCGAAACCGCGCCACCTTGCGCAGCGGCCGCGTCCGCTACCGCTACGCCACGGAGGCTGTCGTGATGTTATATACTATCCAACGCAATAAGAATTTTTCCAATCGGACCAGTAGCTCCTGAGATTAGCGTGTTCAAACAAACTCTTCAGCTTTATATATTAGTATACAATATGTAAAGAAAACCCTGTCCGACCCATAAGGATAATAAAGGTTAGGTAATCACATGACCAAATAAAATTTGAAATTTTGCATAATCATCATAGTAACAATACTAATCAATTTTGAAACTATCTTTTTTCCCCGCGAATTTACGCTAACTTCCCCAAAATTTGGTGTTTTTAAAAAAATGACAACACCATTTTAGGCGGTATAATTGTCGGCTTTCCTTTTATTGTTTTGTTAGATTATTTATTTCTTTGGCGGCGTCGCGCGTGAGCTTTGTCGGCGACGTAAAAGAAATAACTAGTGATGCACTAATTTTTGCGCAATAACGTTTTTTTATCGCTATTAATCGAAACTTGTATCTGGTGGAATGATTTGTTAAAAACACAGATTACCCAATGGTAAAAGTACTTTTGTTTTTTTATCGATTAATTACTAATAACATTATTATAACACAAGTATTAGTAAACAAAAACGAGAAGGACTTATGAAACACAATTTTAGTAAAATTTTACAAATATTTTAACGGTCAATATCATCGATTTTGAGACAGAAACTGAAATTAAAAATTTGGCATGATTTTCATTTACAGCAGTGTACCTAACTAATTTAAGTTTTGTAAAAGTTCTAAACAATTCCATGCGATGTTGAATCTAGAATGAGAATGAGAAACTACAATACTAAATCGATAACAAAAATAGACGAGTAAATTGTTTCCATCGAAAATCAATATTTTGATTACTTACACATCCCTATTTACTCAAAGGATGCCGCGAGGCCAGCCCCGTAGGTACAATTTTATAAAATAAAAATCATTTTTACTTTAAATTATCAGTTGCGCGTAAACATCGCTCTAGTGCAGACTATTCGTGTATTGTGTGATCATGTCGTTTCCTAATGTAGAGTAATGTACCATGCTGATGGAAGGTAGCAACTGCTGTTTTGTGATCAGGTGATTGTGGTCAATGTGGTTCCAGTATGACGGTGCGTCACTATATCTTTGTCCTGTACGTGAGAACCTCCATTATCAGTTCGGCGAGCAGTGGATTGGTAAGGGTGGACCAACTGTGGCCAGCGCGGATTTGACACCACTTGATTTTTATTTGTGTGCATGTCCGTGCTAATCTCGTGCGACGGTGCCAGCTGGGCCTGTATCGTTATTAGTGAACGAAATATGGAACAACATCTCCGCCACAGCCATTATGCTCATCGAATGAAATGATACATTTGGAGAGTCAGACGACCTTCCTACTTAAAAAAAAAGTTCTTTTCATGAGCTGCCTAAGTATCATTATTTCTTTCGAGACTCGATAAACATGAATAAATTACCTATACCTACATGCATGAGGTCAACTGAGGTTATGAACTGTGCCTGTGTTGCCATGAAATTACCTATTTATTTTATTTAAGTTATTTATTTTTTAGGGGGATTTTTTTTTTAAGTTTAGCCAGGTTTTGTAGGCATTAGTAGAATCAGTTATCCTTATCGATACCTAACAATACCTTCACGGGTCGGACAGGGTTTTCTTAACATATTGTAGATAGATTAGTTGCTAAGTTGTTTATTGTCAAAACGTCAGTAAGTATCTGCTTAGCGTATTCTCAGCTACGTTGGAGTTAGCTTCCAATCTAACCAGTGTAGCTTAAAAATGTTCATTGGCTGTTCTGTAGTAATAAGTTAATTCAAAGCACTCACACAAATTGATTCAGAACTATAATCACAACAGACTTTGTGTCGCGTAACAAGTGTGCCAATTGTCTGCGTTTCTTGTGATGAAGGAAGTCTACACTGCACGAAAAGTATTTCAGTTGTAGTATTTGCCTTCATTATCATACATACCTATCTATTACCCACTTACTATTATAATTTTCAAAAGATTTTTTTTACATTAGCTTCTGCTCGCGAATCCTATCGTTTTCGGACATCTTTTATTTTAACTTTCAATGATACTATTTTCGGTAGTTGGTCAATAGTTCCGTAAATAGGTACCTTCAAAGTTCTTCCTACGTACAAATTATATGAAAATTTTCTTCTTAAATAAACATGTCATCGGCTGTATTGTCCATAACATCATAATTTGGTAAGTGAAATACAACTAGGTACGTACTCAAATGATTTATGAAAAAGCAAATTTCAAAAGTAATTTATTTGGCTTGTTTAAGATCTTATTTATAAAGAAAGGTATGGGACCGCCCTTATAAATCATTTTCTGGCATCAAGCTTTAAGGCGAGCACAAAACCCCTCGCTTGCACTGGCTCGTAAAAAGTAGCGAAGCTTGTAAGTTGTATGAAATGCTTACGAATGAGTAGGAGCATTTCAAGCTATGGGTTAGACGATGCTTGGTTATCGTAGCTTCACACGCCGTACAATCGCTATATTCATAGTTTTATTTGACATGTGTCACACTGCACATGTCGGAAGGGGAATACCGTGAACTTTATCGTTGCCAAGCAAATAAACCGGCAATAAATTGATAGACATGTACGCAATCGACCGCCACCCTTCACGGCAAGCTACACGGTTGACGACGGGATTAGGTTTGTTTTTCCACATAAATGTCATTCGATTTCAGTTTATTTGGAATACATTTTGAATAAATGTTAGTATTGAACTGATGTTCAGTAGATATATATTGCGATAATTTTTTTCGCCATGCTTTTTCCAAGAACAACAATGGCGCTGATTCTGATGTTCACTAACTAAACTAATTTTTAGTTATGTGCATCTTTATCTTTCCATTTCGTTAAGAAAAGGATAGAAGATAACATTTTAATTTAATCCTGTCAAATTAAGATACTCCATAGACAGTTTAGACCGCGATTATAAACATGGCGACTAAAATACGCCACTATACGTCAGGAGCGCAGTATACGTCAGGAGTTAATTTGGCTGAGGCCGTACTACGGTTAAACCGCGGCGGTTTTTAATCGCATTAATTTGTGCCCCTAGAAGACTAATGCAAGCGGCCGCACCTGCGGTTTTTTCCCGCGAGCATTTTGTATCAAAAAAATCAGTCGCGGGAAAAAACCGCAGCGGTTTAACCATAGTGCGGCCTAGGCCAAATGACAGGTCTAAACTGACATTTTATCTTCTGTCCTTTTCTTAATGAAATGGAAAGAAAAATATGCTCTTAACTTAAAATTAGTTTAGTTTGGGCGCCAATAGCAATTACAGCAGGTACCCCTGCGGATACCTATCTAATATCTGTATAACTTACGACATAATAAGTAGTCCTCGTTCCTTTATTCACGAAAACGAACTAAATTTAATTTCCGTGTATCTTTTCTTTCTGTTTCGTTATGAAGAGAACAGAAGGTAATATATTAGTTTAGTCCTGTCAAATTAAGATACTCTATAGACAGTTTAGATACGTTTAAAAATATGGCTATTAAAACATGTCAAATTACGTGATGCGCGGACTAATATAACAGGACTATAACTAATATTGTTCTTCTGTCCTTTTTTTAATTAAACAAAAAGAGAAAGATGCATCGAACTTAAATTTAGTTTAGCCACTATCCTAAAATAACATCACACCTGCACTCCTTGGTAGGATAGGCATAACCATCGATTTTATTGAGAATCACTTTGCCTTTTTACTACGAAATTTCGTTAGTAATAATGCAGTCATTCCAGCAGCGAAGGATACCAAATACTTCAAATGTATTTACTTAGATTCTTATAAAACTTCTTAACGCATAACAGTGAAGTAATATATGAAAATAAACAGGGAAAGCTGCATAATATAACACTGTTATATAGACCGGCGTATCTTTTGTTGATATCCGCGCACCCCACGCGACCTGTATGCGAATCACGCGCGAATTTTCCATATAAAGTCAACATTTTTCATCAGAAGACGTTCACTCAACGCCTTGTCAGACCCCCCCTCTCCGCTCTCCCCATTTGCCTCGCATCAACGCTTTCCAATTACATTACATTTAGCAAGGAGATTTCAAATTAATTGCATCACACATTTTCTACCTTTGAGGATCATACTAATAATATTTTAATCTAAAGGTATTTGCAGTGAGTAAAATATAGTTAATGTTGTTATCTATAATATCATCTTCAATAAACTTAATAGTAAATCATAGTTAGGCAATAATGTAAAGAATTGTTCAAAATAGCAGCCTTGTACTAGACAAGGGAGCTAATCTAGTACGTAGGTTAGCAAAACATAATAAAAGCTGTCTGTCTATGTGTATACATTTTTATTTATAATAAATTACTAAATATCAAGTTATTGAAAATTATATTATATAAATGGCTGAATGACATTAATTTATATTAAATTAAGCGTTTCTTGAACATAAATATATTTGTAAATTCAATGTTAATAAAAAAAATTAAAGCATACATTTTAAAGCATAAGAATATGATCTTACATGCTGAAATAACACCTACGTTTAGCATGTTTTACGTAAATAAATTATCTTATCCTAAATTCCTATTAAATCGACAGATACCTGCCGTTTCAGTAGACAGACATAATCTCCGCTCTAGCATGATATCCCATCAGAAATATTTTGATACCTAAGTATTAAGCCAGAATCCCCAGAGCCTTCGTTACCTCGAAATACGCAAAGAGAAACAGCGAATATGTAAACAGTGTCAATATTTTATTATCTTATTGTCGTTCCTAAGTAAACAGGAAATTGACACCAGCATCAAGATATAAAGAAAAGAAAATCAGCAACGTAACATTGTAAGGCATGTCGCTTCTAATAACTATACATATCTTTCTTTTAGGCCTGAAATATTCGATGTACCAACAAGCTTTTCATAGGTTTTATTTAACGAATGTTGGACAACGCGAGGTCCTACATGGTGCTATTGGAACCTTTGAATATGCAAGCAGAGTTATGGCCCAGTTTTATAAAAGTTGCTGCATTAACTTCCTTTCCGTACTTTTTATGCGCTTCGCAGTTTTTATGCGAGTTTTCAATACCGAATACCTACGTACAGTTTACACGTTAAAATTAAAATTCAGTTGAAATGAAACAAGCACGTAAAACATACATTGATCGTATTTTAAAATTCTGTTCTATTCTCAACAACCCTACACAAAGTAACAAAAATATTTAATGAAGTTAATGAAACAAAGAAGTTCAAAATAATACAATGAAAGGAATTAAATTAAGCAATCTAACTTCCAAAAGTCGCTTAATTACACTATTCGAACTCAATTGACGTCTGACCTAAATCTGCATCTGAATGACGACCCGGCTCAACTCTTCCGACAAGTTTAGCACAATCGCCGCTCAATCTTAATAATTCCAATCTCGTAGTTTGAATGTAAAGAGGTGCACTGTTAGGATTAGAGTGGTGATTTGATAAAGTTGATCAGGATTCGACGATAGACCCTCTGCAAGCTGATCCGATCTTCAGCATTGCAGCGGCATAAGCAAACAGTTTGTTTTGGTGGTTTCTTCTGCTGAAATCAAAATTCGATCAGCGAGACGGCGATCATTTTCATAAAGAATTTAATGTAAATAGGCGGAACGAACAATTTCGATATCATATCCTGTTCCTCAGGCTAGGTGGAGCGTCGATATTCGCAGAGTGACTGGTAGTAACTGGATAAAAGTTGCCGAACATCGAGTTGAAATGGCGCGAAATAGGCCTATGCCCAGCAGTGAACTGCTATAGGCTGATGATGATGATGATCCTGTTCCAAGATCAACACTCAAAACCTTAGAAATATTACAAATGGTGATATATTTATTAATAATAAACTTAAACTAATATTATAAATGGGAAAGTGAGTTTGTTTGTTTGTTCCGCTTTCACGCTGTAATTATTGAACCGATTGCTTTGAAATTTTGCAGACGTAAAGTTAGATATCTGGATTAAATAATAGGGTACTTCTTATTCCGGAAAAATTTGATATTACCGAGGGAAATCTAAAAAGCGCGATATAACCAAACTGCACGCGGGCGAAGCAGCGGACGGAAAGCTAGAAAAATAACTAATAACTAATAGCTAGAATAATATTTCAAAAAATGTTTTTTCACAGCGCCATTCCCATAATCAAAAAAAGTCTTTCATAGGCAATAATACCTAATGCATTCCGATCCCTGATCTATCTCATCCGACTCATAAAACTTTCTAAGTAGAGAGAACGAAGCGGCTTTGCCAAGTTTTGCTAAGAATAGAACGGCGCTCTAGTTTCATCATACGTTACTGATCAGTTTCTACTCTACTCAACCGAGCAGAATAGGGGACTGCGGAAAGAAGTAAAATGTTTTGGACGGAAATTATGGCCTTGATATATTTAACATATAATACACAAGAATCAGATTACAACAATATTATTTGCTTTTGTTAGGTTTTGTTTCCCTAAGTGTCAAGTGGAAAAGGTACCAAAAAGAGGCCTGTTTTAAAGCTTTTTTGTACTTCAAAGATCTATTTTCCTTATTAAAAACTAGCTAAGTAATTAAAATAATATCCGAAGTTCAAATTAATGAAAATGTCATGTCATTTGCACACAATTCACAAAATATATGACCCGGCTTTAAAATTTTGTTAAGACCGAATTTATTTTCACATAATTTTATAAAAACAATTGTGAGACTTTCCACGGATTTTTAATTCAATGAGAGAATCCTTTGCTCATTCAGGCTACGTCCATCTCGTTAACCTTATTACCGAGTGTGAGTCCTGTGTGCTGTGCTGCCTGCGGCGGAATACAGTCCTTATTGCACATATTTTTCATAACCAGTGAGAGTGACCTACAAACAATATGAAGATGCATTTCACAGTAAAAGAAATAAAGCTGTTTTAAAAAAAAAATAGAGCTGCTAAAAATCTTGAAGAGCCTAAATCATTGAAAGTGAATGCGGAAAATGTAGAAAAGGTGCATATCTTCTACATTTTCTGCATTCGCTCAAATGCAATTACAAAATTCCATACAAATTTTTAAAAATAGCACGTACTTGAATTAACCAGTTACTCCTAAAACAAATTTGAACTATTTTAAAAGAACGGACAACACGTTCCATTATGAAAATGAATCACAATCGGCTCAAAGAGATTTTAACATTTATCGAGCCAATCACCCTGGCTCCATCAATCAATCCGTTGAAATCAGAGGCTCTGCTGAACGGGTCCAGTTATAATTTGTACCTAATTATTCCGAAGAGGCAATTATGTTCACGGATATACGCGACTTCGTTCCAGTGGATGCTACACAATCATATTTTGTACTTGCTATTATTCCTCTGGGATTACTTTATAAATTAGATTCGTAGGCCGTATTTTGTTGGGCGTGATGTTAGCTTTAACTATTTAGTCAGTTGCACTTAGATTTCGTGGCGTGGGTATCATTAGTGGTGAACGAAGAGAGAACTTTCACTGTATACAATTTAATTTTTATATGCTTTTTATTAGCTTCACCTATATGTTTGCTTGCTTGATTGTTTGTTTGTCCGTCTCTAACTCTTTGGACTACGAATATGCGGCTCATTACTGTAAAATGTCACACCGTTTTCAATACGTGCGTTGGCCGATTAATTTGTGATAGCAAAGTATTTGGTTTAGATTTAGTTACTTTGGTAACGCATCATTACGAATTTCAGCACTTGCTATTCTGTCTGTTGGAGATCAAGAACGGTTTGGTAAAAACAAATGAGGTGCTCATTTGTTTTTAACTTAAGCGTTCGTGTTATCCGTATATTATTTAAAAAAAAAAGAATATCGAACTAAAATGTAAAAAAAAAAATTGTTTAAAAACTAAAAAAAACATGCTTTTAAGGAATATCAAACTAAAAAGTTAAAAATAATTTTTACAATTTAATTTATTACAATAGTATATAAACAATACTAGTATAAATGAGAAAAACGCGTCAGGCGCTAATTATACAAAAACCATGGCTCAAAGCGCCTCACGGTTCTTTTTTTTAGTTTTTTTTTAACTCTTGCAAACCAATAATTTCTGTACTTTTATAAAATTGTTGTTTAACTTTTCTTGTAAGTAAATTGTTATCTGCAATAATAACAATAAAGTCGTCATTGATCTCCTGTTTCCTTAACGTAAATACCTACCTACCTACTTACTAAGGAAACATCGTTCAATCTATACTTTTATACAAAGGTACAATATATTTAATGCGCTATAAAATAAGTCAATGAGTGGGGGTCTTCGAAATATTCTTCCCCTCTCCCTTTCTGTAGGTACGTAATGAAAATGAAGATTTATAGGGGGAGGTGAAAATTTGACACCTTTCGATGTAACAAAAACCATGGATGAAAAATTATGTGCAATATTGTAATTGATTGTAAAACTTTTATCAAAGTTTGGGAATTAAGTAGTTAATAGACTTTAATATTGACTAAATCATATCATCATCAACAATACATCATCAGCATCAGAATCGGCTTTAAATCATTACAACATCATTATCACAAACCATCTACCCTCTCAAAATATCATTAAAAAAATGGAATTCATTCAAGTCATAATTATCATCTTTTTAACCTTAAGTAATTAAGGAAATGATAATTAAAAGTAAAAACAATGAAAACTTTTAATTTATTCTTTACACCTTACATTCTTTACGATTTTGTTTGCGAATACCAATTAAAAGTTTAATTTCCTTTGTTCAGCTGATGGAAATACGACTCTACATCAACGAAGGCACAGATATAAAGACACTCGAATTTGTTGTGGTATCTAGACATGTATTTTCTGTATTCTCTATAAAAGGATTTGGTTAGAGGGTAGATAAATTCTAAACTAATAATGTGTTTGTTAACACTTCAGGATATAGCACAGTTAAGATATGACGTTTCAGAATACTTTAAAATATTTAAATCAGTCCGGAATTAAAAATATATACATAAGGATTTATATGTAGAAAAAAAAAACTGTTTTCATTGTCTATGGCTAGATTAAAATAAAAACTACTTAGTTTCTAAGAATGAAAACATACCTAAGCAATTTGAAATCCTCTTGTCGTTACGAATTTTCCTTCCAGAAATTTTGTGAATGATAGATGTATGCGTCGTTCTATTACCGGTGACGAGTTTGTTACTACCTAGGCTGGTAATAGAATTCGGAACACTGTAAGTAATACCTATACCTACGTACCTAGTATGTACATATATAGGATATTCGTTAGGGCACCGTGAGACTACAGAGAGCAAAATTTCATCAACTGCTCCGACATTGCTTGTGTAACTTTCAATTCAGCAGAATAAAGAAGGTTCAGCGTTGTTTGGTCAAAATTACGTAGGTATATCAAGGTACTATTGAGTAATTTATGACAGTTAAGAAAGCTTTCGGATATTCGAGGGCTGAAGGACAACTGAGATATATCCATGGTGATAATTTACAGGCGATCCCAACAGGATCATCCAGATAAACGGCTCCCATAAATCTCTTAGCGTTTTTATTGTTTACTCCATGCCAAAATAATATTTTATTTGACACTAAATATACTTCAGATGTATCGGTAAAATTTGCCCTGCCATTGACGACATCTGCTTTGGAATTATCAAATATTGATCACATTTTCGCTCGCGACAAATTCAACCGTTAAACTCGATACCGTATTGATATTTTCTATAAAGTATACTGTAGTTATACGATTGCTGACTGATGAAGTTTAATCTAGTTATACTGAATTAATTTCAATAGATTAATAGAACATAAACATGAAAGAGTGATCATTCATCGTTAGGCGCCGATCGGTAATGTCCGGAACTTGGCTCCGATTAGATTGTCTTCCGGACTTTCCAACTAGCAAGTAGTTGGTAGCAAACTGTCCGAACTGCCGTCGCGACTGAATGGATGCTCGTGTATTAATATCCCGTTTCATAGCAACGCTCGACACAATGCCGGAGAGCCCTTGTACCTCAATGAACGCGACTATTTACACATTCAATAAAAGCAACGAATTATTAATCTGTTATAATATTTATCGACGCGTAAGACCTGAATAAATTACTTTGTAAAAATAACATCAGAAAAAAAAAGGAATTCACAATGCTTTCCAATGCACTGTTTCATAAATGTATCAGATACTTTAGTAGTGACGTGAAAAAATGCATATACCTAAAGATATTATTATTGTACCAACATACAAAAGAAATCTAATTGAAATGCTCTGACCATTAATTCAATGAACATTCCATAAAAAGAAAATAAATCGCTCAGTGAAACAGCTAAGCCAAATATATATTTCATTAACATTCGTTAACGCCAGCTTAAATAATTTATTGTTCATCTTGTTTTATGAGTTGAATGAAAACGATGCCATTAAAAACAAATACAGCAAAGCGGTTTAATGGCGTCATATTTTATGTAACCTAAGCTTTTATTTCATGAACCCTTGCATTCGTTTCACAGATAACAAGTCAGAGCCGGCGACGTGCGCCATCGAGGCGAGCAAATATCCATCTCGGATGTAATTGGAAAGCTCGCTACAATAAAAGGCTGGGGGTGACACGGGCCGATTTGGAGCCATACAGATGTGCCTACATCCATGTACCAAGTCAAGAGCCTACATTTCTTTTCAACAATTTGACTTAAATATAAACCACCTGACATTTTACACGACTCATTTTCGAGATTGCGTAAAGAAGTCCCATTTACTTAATCATTCTGTAGTAGTTACACGTTTAGTGGAACCTTTAACTTATATTTGCTTAGCTAGCATAAAATACTGCCGTGTACAACAATTTCCTTAGGATTACATAAATAATGATTGCAAATATGTTGTGCATTAACGATAGAGTTTAAAAGACTTTGTCAATATTACATACCAAATATTACCTTTATCTTCTGTTAATTTATTATATTATGGAAGTAAACAATACATTGATCCCGCTGTCTACGAAACAAATTCCAATTTACTCGCTCACCAAAACAGAAACAGCACAATTTATAGTTTGCCGACAATGCTGTCAGCAAATCCTACGCAATATGATAAAATGTTTTAATAGAAACATATGAAATATTATACGAAATCCACTCCCGTCCCGCTGGATAATCGAAAGGTACGCAAAGCGGAAGAGAGGATCAGTCGCAGGTATGGATATGGATGGAAAAAATGAACGCAACGTTTGATGAAAAACAGCTACGCACATGTTTCGCGCGTCACTGAGTCTACGCGCGCAAGCACTACACACACAGGTCTCGTAGCAAGTAGTGAGTAGTGCGACTTCGCCGCCAGGTGGCCCGTGTTGTTTTAAATTAAAAACTTTTTAAGTTATCAATTAAAAAATTTAAAAAAAAGAATTTTCACAGTAAAATACTACGTACGTACATATTTTTTATTAGTTACATACTAGATTAGGTACTAGGTAGATATGCGACCTCTAAATAAGTATTACTTAGTATCTATTTACCTGTTATAAATAGGTAGGTCAAACATAATTGTTGAAATGAATTCTATATCTGAGAGCACAAGATCCAGTGAAACCAAATTTAGCCCAAAACTAATCCGTACACAGAGCTGATGGGTGCACAAGCGGATTAACTCGTGTTAACTAGGTTGCAAGCATGTAACAAAGCAACTAAATTTTAGACAATACAGTGGAGGAAGCCAGCTTATCTTGCACAGGCAGCCTGAACTAGGGCAACAAAGTCGAGCACAGGCCATTGACGTCATGAGTCTGATTAGAATGATTCGGTAACATCTCTTTGAATAACATTCCTGTAAACAACAATTTTGTCACTTGGGTCGACATAATTACCTGGTAGTTTCTTCGATAGTCAGTTATAAGCCTTAAAAAATATCTATTAAGTTGGGAGTTTTATTCACGAGTTTCGAGATAAAGTGATATAAATGACGAACATTCTTGAAAAGCACCTCAAGGTTTCGTGCCTGCCACATGCTAACCCTCACTCACTTTACATAACAATAGAAGTGCACCGTAACGCAATACGTTACATATATTGATATGATGTTAAGGTTTCCGAACCCATACGATCACGATGCGTAAATATTGGATTCACATTTGATCTGGAACAAATCAGTCGCTATCGGCCGTAAACGTCATCTTCACAATGATAAATCGTTACTCTGACCTGCTTACAAATGTAGCCAATATTCCTTCTTATATGAGGATACATTTACCTAATACGACAAAAAAAAAAGCATTACAGATATTCTCAGTTGATATTGCTACTTGTAATTATACTCTATTACATTAGTAAGTTAGGCAAACAAAAAGATCACGGTGAGGGAGAAAATTTGAATGAAGATAAAAGTTTATTTTTGATTGGCAAGTTATTTCTTAAAATATAAACAAACCTGAAAGCTCGTGAACTTTGTAGATCGACGAAAGAGTCTAACTCAGTTTACAAATTACGAAACGTCAATACTAATATTTTTTGTTACGAGCAAATTCTGAAATGGAAAACGAAAATGCTGTTTTTCGCCGGAGCATCGGGCGGCTTTCGGCCCGTCACTCGATTAGGGAAGTGTTCATTAAATTACACGATTGCCAGCGTCCAGTTTGTCGAGCAGATTGCACTGACGATGGAAAATCCTACAGAATCAGCAAAAACTTGCCCCAGAATATTATTTGAGCTTTTGCTGAAATTAATTGAAAAGTTAATTGAAAATAAACGTTCCTGTTTAATGTAAAAAGTTCATTTTTATATATCCAACTAGCACGTCGCAGTTCCCCCAAAAACCCTTTTAACCCTCCTTATGAGGATACATTTACCTAATAGGACAATAAACGCATTACTGAGATTCACAATCGATATTGCTACTTACTTGAATCGCATAATACTATCGTATGATATGTATTATCGTATTATCATTTTCAAAATTTGTGTCCATGATATTATTTCAGTATATAGGTATGTATTCAGGCTCGATACTGGTATACAGCTGCATCCGCTTAGACTGGAAGCGGACCCAAACATTGTTGAACAAATGCTAGGCAGATGATGAAGACAGATATTCGAGATCTGATGATGGAGCTTGGAGACAGGCGAGGGAACTCCTCAACGGTTTACAGTAGCTACCATGTGTTTATGCTTGATTAATTTGTATTGATAAGAACCTTACACCTAGATGGGTTGTGAGTCTTATTAGGGGGCTGATGATGAAGACAAAGGTCAGTTTATAGAACTCCTCTGCGGTTTACAGTAGCTACCTTGTCTTTATGCCAGATTAATTTATATTGATAAGAACCTTATACCTAGATGGGTTGTGACTGTCGTTAGGGGGCTGATGATAAAGATAAGTTCCGTTCAGAGCACTCCTCAACCGTTTACAGTAGTTAACTTGTGTTTGGATTTAATTGATTTGTATTGATGAGAACTTTGCATACATGTCGGTTATAATGTAGGTCAGCAGTAGATCTGATGATGCCGAGAGACAGTTGAAGTTTAACGTAGGACAACCACTACCTAACCGTCATGCTGATGCGATAATCAATGAAAATCAAGAGACTGAATTTAAGTTGAGTAATCACATTGAGCAAGCGTGGTGATTACGCTCAATCCTTCTCTGTAGGAGAGAAGACCTATGCCCAGAAGTGGGACGATAAAAAGGTTGATGTTGATGATGATGATGAATCGCCTCATCTTTAGTATTGCTCATACATTCAGTCAGGTCCCAGAGGAATTTTATAAAAATCAATTAAGAAGTCGGGTATTTTACGGTAAATTACCAGTAATTCAAGTAAATAAAATTGCGTCGTTAATTCAACATTTTTAAGTGTTATCGTTTAGTTTATTTCTTCCTTATGCAGCTATTATGACTTATTTTTACCCGACTGCCAGGAGGGTTATGTTTTTAGCGCCTATCTTGTATGTATTATTATTTATTACCTAGTATCTCCAGAACCGCTACGCGGATTTTCACATTTGAGGTATCGTTAGAATTGCCGTAATCGCCCAACTGCTACTAGATAGGCGACATTTAAAAAAAAACAAAATGGCGGATGTATGACGCCATATTGTAGGGCATAAAGAAATAAATTTCTACCAAGCATATCGAGTGGGATATCAAAATGAAGGATTTTAAACACTGACTCTAAATATGTATATAACTTAAGAGTCCGTGCACAAAATTCTCTCGCTACAGTTTAGGTAAAATCGTTGCGATGTTACCTTTGTGTGCATCGTTCTAGCAGCTAGACGCACTCGCGCGTAAATATCGAGCTTAGTGAACGCTTAAACATTTTTGATCCTTTAGAAGATATTATTCTAAATTATATAAAGTATGATTTGTGAATAGTCGGAAACGAGTGCACATTGTATATTTATCACAATTTAGATGAATATTGATACATTTTGAAATTAAAAAAATATGGTGTAATGATAGTTTATTACATAGGCAATTTAAGAAATAAAAACATATACGGTAAAATGAAATATTAGAATAAGTAGGTAATCAGTTTAATTTAATATTCTTCTTTAATATAATATTATCTAGAAATCTAAAATAAATAAATAAATAAATAAATATATACTGACAAATCACACAGCTTGAGCTAGCCCCAAAGTAAGTTCGAGACTTGTGATATGGGATACTAACTCAACGATACTATATTTATAAGAAATACATATATAGATAAACATTCAAGACCCAGGTCAATCAGGAAAAGATCGTTTTTCATCATGACATGGCCGGGGATCGAACCCGGGGCCTCCGCGTCGCAGGCAGGCGTGTTGACCGCTGCGCCACGGAGGTCGACAGAAAACAAAAAAAAAACAATCTAAAAACCCTAAACAATCTAAAATCTATTAACAAAATTTTAGGGTTAACATAATTATTACGCGATAATATATCGACGCTTGAAAGGCAATCATATCTAAGCGACAAAAATTCGTAAATTGAGTTATATACAATTATACACCAAACGACGCAGAAAAATCTGGCGGTTCGAATGGTGTATATAACTCAATTTACGAACTTTTGTCGCTTAGATATGATTTCTAGGGTCATCACGAATCGTCTCGCTCGCAGGTTCGACGACTTCCAGCCTCCCGAACAAGCAGGCTTCCGAAAAGGCTTTAGCACCATAGACCACATTCATACGCTGCGGCAAGTTATACAGAAGTCCGAGGAGTATAACAAACCACTATGCTGGCGTTTGTGGACTATGAGAAGGCCTTCGATTCGATTGAGACTTGGGCGGTGCTACAGTCTCTCCAGCGGTGCCAAATTGACCATCGATACATTGAGGTGATAAAGTGTTTGTACAAAAACGCCACCATGTCAGTCCGTCTCCAGGATCAGGACTCGAAACCGATCCAACTGCAGCGTGGAGTGAGACAAGGAGATGTCATATCTCCTAAATTGTTCACTGCTGCGTTGGAAGATGTCTTCAAGCTCCTGGACTGGAAAGGACTTGGCGTCAACATCAACGGCGAGTACATCACTAATCTCCGTTTCGCAGATGATATCGTGGTCATGGCTGAGACCCTGGAAGACTTGGGCAAAATGCTCATTGACCTCAGCAGAGCTTCCCAACAAGTGGGTCTAAAAATGAACACGGATAAGACGAAGATCATGTCGAACTCTCATGTCGCACCCACTCCAATTGTAGTTGGTTGCTCTGCACTCGAAGTTGTTGACGAGTATGTATACCTGGGACAAACAGTCCAACTAGGTAGGTTCAACCTCGAGAAAGAGGTCATCATCATCATCCCAGCGTTATTCCCAGTCGCATCCGAAGCCTTTTTCAGCTTTGGAGTCTGGGGTCCGCTTTACCAGTCCAACTGCTGATATGGCTAAACTTCGACATTTTCCGTGAAGCGACTGCCGTCTGACCTCCACAACCCGAAGGCGACATCGAAGCATTACAGTTAGACCAATTGTTGGACTTTTGAGGGCTCCAACTACCCGTAACGACTGCCACTAGATGTTCGTATGGCAACCGGGACCAACGGCTTAACGTGCTTTCCGAGGCACGACCAGACCAGTGCAAATATTCATATTCATGCATACAAATACTTGCACTGTGCGGGGATCGAACCCGCGCCACCCTGCGCAGCGGCCGCGTCCGCTACCGCTACGCCACGGAGGCTGTCAACTGCACCTGTTTAGGATAAAACGTCTGGGTACCAAGCACCATTGAAGCACCGGGGCTTTGCAAGCATTATATGGTTGCAGAGACTTTATTAAACAGCACCTGTAAGATTGCCGATCGATACTTCGAGAAAGAGGTGTCTCGGTGAATCCAGCTCGGTTGGGCAGCGTTCGGGAAGCTACGCTACATCTTCTCGTCGTCCAAGATACAACAGTGTCTCAAGACTAAAGTCTTTGACCAGTGTGTGTTGCCAGTGATGACTTACGGAACTGAAACGTGGTCGCTCACAATGGGCCTCATACGAAGGCTCAGAGTCACACAAAGGGCAATGAAAAGAGCGCTAGGAGTTTCTGTGCGTGATCGAATCAGAAATGAGGAGATCCGCAGAAGAACCAAAGTCACCGACATAGCTCTGCGAGTCGCTAAACTTAAGTGGCAGTGGGCAGGGCACATTGCTCGTAGAACCGATGGCCGATGGGGCAGTAAGGTTCTGGAGTGGCGGCCACGTACTGGAAGACGCAGCGTAGGGAGGCCCCCAACAAGGTGGACCGATGACCTGGTGAAGGTCGCGGGAAGCCGATGGATGCGGGCAGCACAAGACCGGTCAGCGTGCAAAGCCTTGGGGGAGGCCTTTGTCCAGCAGTGGACATCTATAGGCTGTAGAAGAAGAAGAAGATATGAATGCCTTTCAAGCGTCGATATCTATGTCCTACCTGCTGTAGTAAGTATATATAAATAAATTAATTTTCCTTTTGAGTTTTTGCAATAACTAAATAATTAGTTTATGGATACCAATATTAAAGTGTAGTGTAAGTACCTACATATACAATATCATAATCATCTGCCTAGCCTTTTTCCCAACTATGTTCGGACCGGCTTCCAGTCTAACCGGATGCAGCATTTAGGATTACGATAGATACCTCCAGTTAGACAGATTTCCAGTATTTAGGTAAACGATATATAAAACAAAAACATGTTTAAAATATTATTTAACAAAGAATTTTAAAGCAACCGTAAGAATACCTTAAAGAAATCTCTTAGATGAACTTCAGGACCTAGCTGCCGGCATTAGCCTCCTATTATTTGAAAATGAAGTGTCTCGTAGAGGCATTGAACGAGATTTTCTTGGATCGACAATTTCGGGCAATAGGCAAAAGTTGGTTTTTCGTCTGTGCAGTAATAGTTTTCACATTGTGAATGGTCTCCATAAATATGTTGTGGGCTGTTGATAATGTCTTTTTGTAAGTTTTTGATTTGCTCAGTAAATGGAACATTTTGAGTTCCTCGGAATCTTACTGCTGCTTTCACAGCAATTCGTAATCGGTTCACTCGATCAGAATGTAGTAGCTTGCGTTCGTTTAATGGGATGGACGTATCTTTCATCAAACTTAAATTTTTCCCATTATAATTGCGCATTAAGTGATTGGAACACTCCACTTTTTCGACCGTAACGTTTGAATATGGCCTGCTTTCCAATATGTTTTTATACACACTTGAGTCACCATCAGCAATAAGTTTTGCATACACTAAATTATGTGTTTTCACAGATTCTCTAAATCCCTCAACGATTATTGATTTCTCCATACTAGTGGAAGAGCCAGTATGATTTTTATTACACCGGTGTTTCAGGGGTGTAATATTTTTATTAGCTGCACAGGAACATGTAACACAGTATTTATTTTTAATACCAACATGTAATAATTTGCCAGTTTTCACCCCTATTAGCTAGCTCCAACGCCTGCTGCGGAAGAAAAATTTGTTTTATATGAACGTTTTCCCCAAGCAGCATCAGCTGTTACGGCTATAGTTGGTATACCTGATGGACTTACATTGCCACTTTCGAGAGCTATAGAAGCCTCTTCCTTACCAGCTTCTATCATTGTGGCTTCGGCTGTAGTTTTCCACCAGTTAAATAAATTGACGTGACATTTTTCATAAATGGATTTATTCATAAGTGGTCAATCTATGGAAGCAGCTAGCTCATTTAAGTTGGTTCGACCACATCCGATACTTATAACTCCCGAAACAGCGCTTTGGTTAACGTCCAGTTTGTTTGTTTTAATTTGACACGTCTTTAGCAGGAATTGACTTCCACACATTGCACATGACAATGAAAATGTTGAACAAAACCCTTGCAATTTTTCTTCAATTATAACGAGGTTTGATGCATTGCATCCAAATTTTGAATTGTGACTTAATATGTTAATAAATTGGTCAAAAAAATACTGAAAATCAACTACTCTTCGTCCTTCTATAACCAACAACGAAACTGGTGACTGCTGAAACAACAAAAATTCAAACTTATGTGTGTTTCTGGTGAATTAAATTAATTATTATTACTTAATGTGCATTAAATGCAGCATAGTTAGTACATCCAGTACATACCTTGTTTGACTCAGTTTCAAAGACATCGCTTGAAAATAAATTTGTTGCCAAACAACTAATAATAATTAATGATATAGGTATTGTTCCTGTTTATTATAGTCTAAGTATATAATGTAAATATATTATAAATGTTTCTTTAACAGTTATTCTGACTTTATGTATGTAATGTTTTTTTTTTTGTTTTGTATAATTTATTCTTACTTATAGCACTGAATTGGAATGCTCTGTAATAGTGCTATAATTGTATGTTTCTAAATAAATAACTTACTTCCTTTGGATTATTTTCTTTACTCTGCAATAAATAGCATATGAATATATAAAAAAAAAACAGTAACAAGCTGTATTTGATTGAAAGACTTGTGAAATAAAATTAATAAATAATTGTAGGTTATTGTGGTATTGGTGGTTGTAGGTTATGGTTGGTTTGGAAGTAAAAAGGGGAGGCCTTTGCGCAGAAGAGGGAGACACAGTAGGCTATTAAAAAAAATGAGATAGCAGAAACGTACTGTGCCTACATCAACTTCGACACTCATAGTAGATGACGAAGTGGTATCCAGTTTGTTAAAAGTACGTTCTTTAAGCACTTGTCTGGCTCTTGCCATTCCCTCTCTATTCCTCTTTCTTTTATTGATACATTGGTAATGTGCTCCCTTGTTTCGCCCCATTATCTTAAAAAAAAAATGAGTTTAGGTATAACAAAAGCATTATGTGAATTGACTTTAATAGAGAACTAAAAAACCCAAGATATTTTTAAATTGGTTCACAAATTGGTTTACCATCAACGATTGCGTCACTGCTTACCATCAGGCAGGATTGCGGTCAAGCGCTAGTTTATAATATATAAAAATAAAAAAAAAAAAAAACAAATGATGGAAAAATCTACGAACTCAAAAAAAATATACTCCTTCATTTTTAAAGTCGGTTAAAAATTAGTTAAAGCAATCCAAGGGATAAGTCGTAAATATCCTAATATAATTCACAACTAATATAATATTACTAAGAAAGAAAAATAATTAAAGGACCAAGTTGTGGTAGTCGCAGTACATTTTTTACATAAACCTACGTAAACCTCGCGAGCTCTTGGCGACACAAAGTGATACGTCCTCTCTTTGCGCTAGCCGTGTTACCACTGAGCCGGCGGCGTTTGCGCGCTCGTAAATATAGTAGATTTTGACATTGATTTTCATGATGAAAAAATTTTTTTTTTAGAAAATAAACTTTTGTTTCTATTATAAAAATACCTTAAAATTAATGAGGCATTTTTTAATTTTTAAAAAAAGTTGCTTTATTATAGAAAAAACATACTTGTTTGCCTGCAGTTTTCCCTTGAATTTCTTAATTTCTGTCTTCTTTTTTGGCTGAATTATGAAATAAACTCGAAAAAGTGGTCAAGCTAGCACCAAGATAGTTATATGCTGATGTGAATAGTACTTTTTTATGGGCAAAATCGCTTGTAGTTTCTTCAGAAACTATGGTCAAACTTCACTCGAACGTGAAATTTGAAAAAAAGAGTATTGGAAATTGTAGATTTACTACTAATTATGAAGTTTCTTGAAAAAAGTAGTCAAGCTAGCACCTAGATGAAGAGTTGTACTATCCATATCATACATAATTTTACTAATATTATGTAACATATTCTCACAATCATGGAACAAAATTGATCAAAATGAGCAGATTAACAGGACGGACCCTTGGAACAAAAAAAAAAAGAATTACATATTTTTTTCTACCAAGCATATTGAGTTGGGTATCAAAATGAAGGATTTTAATCACTGATTATAATAAATATATTGATTCTAAATATATTTTATATATTAAGTCTTTACCTATAAAATTGCCGTTTAATATGAAAAAAATCATTTCATTTATTTTTAATTTGCATTAATTGAAGTAATTACCCATGCAATCAATGTATTTTTGCCAACGCAGTGGCAGTTTATTGATTCTTAAAGAAATCAGCTGGACGAGAGGAGCTGGAGCGATTGACCAATGCTGGTTGGAGATGTGCCAGTTCCTCCATCATTGTGTTCATTTCTTCACAGTACACATCTGCAGTAATGCTCATCCCGTTTGGTAAGAAGATGTGATGAATCACACCGGTTAGACCACCAAACAGTGACCATCGCTTTTCTAGGGGTAAGATTTCGTTTAGGGCATTGTTTAGGTGCTGACCCAGGATCTAATCAACTTGCTGAGCGCTTGCGGTTATCAAACAGAATCTATTTTTCATCACAGGTAACAATGTGTTTCAAAATTCCGTCATTTGTTTGTCTGTTGAGCAGTGCCAGGCACGTCTCGCGTACTTCGCGCTGGCGATCATTGAGTTCGTGGGGCACCCATTTGGCAAGATATTTTATCTTGCCAATTCGACGCATATGGTCTAATATAGTTTGTATTTTTTGTTTGTTTCGTCGAAAGCTGTTGCTATTTCAGCCGTAGATTGTGTATCATCAGCTTCCACAATCGTCTTCAATTCGTCATTGTCGACCAAAAGTCTTCAGACGACCGTGAGGTTCATTTTTTAAGTCGAAATTCCGAAAGTGAGCAAACCAACAACAGGTGGTGCGTTGGTTTGTAGTGTTAGCTCCGTAAATGTCGTTGATGTTGCGTGCCGCTTGTGCCGCGTTGTTACCACAACGGTACTCATATTCCATAATTACTCGAATTTTTAACGTAGCCATGATGACGATAAAGATTGAAATGTGATGGAAATGTACCACTAATCAATAAATAAATGACTACTTTTGGAAAAAAAAGAGCTCCATGTTTTTAAGATAAAATTAATTTGAAATTAGAATTATTAGCCAAACATATTTTTTTAATTTTATATGGCCAGTACTGCAGAATGACAATTTCATAAGTAAAGAACTATTATAACGTGCAGTTTAAATTATAAATGGAAAGATAAAAAATCTGCTATATTAATATGCATATAACGCGACCATGACATAAAAGTTAGAAAAACTCACAAAAGTATATAATGTTAGTGCTGTAGACATCTCATTAGATGCTAAAACATATGGTCAAAAACCACGAGAAGAAAAAACAATAAACGTTTATTTTTTCCACCACATAATTAAACATAATTTTGACACAAAATTAAGTATATATGATATAACGATGTAGTGGAAACTGGAGCCTGTACTAGGACAACCTGTGTTACAGGTCTCCAGGCCTCTTGACTACACGGTCGTGTCACAACTAATACAAACGTATACTAGTAATACTAATAGTTGACAAAGATGAAAGATGAAAGAAAATTGACAAAAAAAATGCAATAATGAAAACACAAAATAAAAAATTATGTAATTTAAAAGATTATACAGCAAACGAGGGTATGTTCGTGTCGATGTTTGAGTGATGATGATAGAATGAAGTTTAACGGGAGCTGTATTGAATCAACAATAAGCTTTCAGTTTTGTTGTAATTAAGCGTTTGCAGCCAAGTATTAATTTTCTTTTTAAAAGACATTATAGGGAGTGAGAAAAAGTTCAGAATTTTGTTAAGACTATTGTATAAGTGAGGGCCTTGGAAACAGGGAAATCTTCTTGTAAAAGAGTACTTGCAGCGGAAGGGTTGGCAAACCTTGTCTATGCGTCTTGTGGTGATTATTTCATAAGAGGTTCTTTGATGCTGATATAGTAGTACATGCAGTACAAATAATTGTCTGACTGTAAGGACTTTACAGCTCCTATATAGCTCTTCAGTTGGGAAGAGGATGGACCGAAAGGTACTAATTTTCAGAACGGCTCTCTGAGCTCGTTCAAGCTTCAAAAGTACCGTTTTGGGTGCACCACCCCAAGTGCATACACAGTACGTTAAGAGAGACTGACAGAGAGTAAAATATGTACACCTAATAATATGCGGTTCTGCGATGTGGCGAAGACTACTAAAGACAAAAATCAGCTTTCTGATTCTTTTGGTCAGTAGTTCTATATGAGGCGCAAAGCCCAGACCATCATCAAGAGTCACACCTAGATATTTGATGGTTCGACAACGTTCTAATTCTGGGCATGTAGATGTCGCAGTGCCAGACAGTAAACATGAGTGCGCTACGAAAGCGTATGAATTTGGAGGTTGAGTCGAATTTCGTAAGCTGTACGTAAGAATTTTAGTTTTGTCGGTATTGATTGTGAGAATGTGTCTGTTGAGCCATTGTAGAACACTATTTAGAATACATACCTGAAGATCCCAATAAATCAGGTAGTATACCAAGCCAACCCAAATTAGGTGTAAGCTCTCGAACCATGCTAAGACGGAACATCAATGTTAACCATGGGCTGGTTAACGGTGCCATGGGTGTTATCCGACGAATAGATTGGCCAGCACTACGCAGAAAGCAGTTGGAGCCAGAAAAACTACCACGAGCGGTATCGGAGCTCGATGACCCAAGTATAACAGGGAACCTACCTGGTATTGGAGCCTGGATCCAGCCTCGTGCTACAGAATTTGATGCTTTACGTGGTAAAGGCGACATTGAGCAACGAATGTGTCCCTTAATCTTATGCTGGGCAGTGACGGTGCATAAATTACAGGGCACAACTTTAGACCCAGCAGTTGTAGATTTAAGTAGACACTTATTTGCAAAAGGCCAAGCTTACGTTGCTTTGAGTAGAGTGAGGAATCTTTTCGGACCTGATATCAGTTCTCTTAACCCTAACAAATTGCTAAATCAACCACATGACATAAACTCATTTAAGGAATTAATCCGGTTACGTAATACTTATTTCTTAACTAAAAAGACATAAATAAAATAATAATTAAAAAAAACAACAAAATCACCTGCATGGACAACTACAATTAAAAATCAACTGAAAAGACTAAAACAAGATAAAAATTCAATGATAAGGCATTTAAAAAAATAACAATGACTAGGTGCTTAAATCCAGAAACATAGGTACATTGAAACAGTACCAAACCTATGTACAGACGACATCACACAAGCAACCACAATTTGTCAGATTTTCTTATTTAGATTTTCAACTTTATCTCTACTGCATTAAGGCTCCATGTTGATTGGAAATATCTGACCGTTTGGGGTTGCTTGACCTGACGTTGTCCGTACCTACGTAATTAATGTACACTTAGAAATTTCAGCACAAAAGTCAGTCAGTTTCAATTTTTTGCTAAATTATAAACATAATTACATTCGGAGGCATGCACAAAGCGCGAATCTTGTACATATGAATGTATGTAATATTCTTTATTATCTTGTATCTCCAGAACCGCCTAACGGATTTTCACATTTGAGACATCGTTAGATTTGTCATAGACGGTGACATTAAAAAAAAAACAAAATGGCGGATGTTTGACGCCATATTATGAGGTAAAAAAAATCTAGGTACCAAACTTATCGAATTGGTTTTAAAATTAAGGATTTAGAAAACTCATTAGAAAATATGTTTATAACATGCAGTTTTAATATTAAGTAGAAAAATGAAAAAAAAAATTAAACAATTTTTTTTAGTTTTCCAACATTACAAACATAATTTGGTAAAACTAAAAAGATAGAAATAAAAAATATTATTTAAAAACAAAAAACCCGCCTGCATGTTTGCCCGCCGGTGGGTTTTTTGTTTTTATATAATATTTTTTATTTCTATCTTTTTCTAACTTCACTTGTTTGCTTATATAGAATGAGGAAACAGAATCGACGTCACTCCGGCTAACACACACTAAGCGACTTGCATTAACGACGTTCATGTGGCACCTAAATTAAGACTGCAAACTTCGATTGCAGTAAGTAGGTAAGCTAAGAATTGTTCTATCACATAAGAGGAAGCTAGAATTATGCACACTTTTTGGTATACGTTGATTTTCTCCTTTTGTGGTATTCGTAAGGTGTAACTTACATCTATTTAAATTTTAAAACATAGAAGTCGCAACGCCATGATTCTGAGATTTGCGCCGATACACACAACACGGCATTTTATACATAAAACTTTTTAGATATGGCACCTTTTAGTGATTTCCTTACTCAAAAGACATATTATACCATTAATGAATATCTAGAAGATAATGAAAGATATGTAGATAGACATGTGCTTATTGTAATTATGGCTAAACTTTATTTATGTTTGATATTTGTAAATATATTTCAACTTTAATATCTACTCATGGGTAAATGAGGTAATTGTTTGCAATATTGATTTGTTTTAAAATATTGTTTATAAATTAACTTGTCATTTAAATTACAACAACATTTAATTGTAATATGTACTTATATGCCTACTTCTTCTAATATTTGTACGTTGTTAACGGTTATTTTTAAATTTAGGTACCTATGTTTTAAATACTTAGACTTTATTATACATTACCTACTACATTAAGTAAAAACAATATTAACGAATTTTATGAATCCCCCTATAGGCAATATTAGTGTCGACATATTGAACAAAATCCTTATCCATACTAATATTATAAATGCGAAAGTATCTCTGTCTGTCTGTCTGTCTGTCTTTCCGGCTTTCACGCCAAAACTACTGCGCCGATTGTAATGAAATTTGGTACACAGATAGATATAGTCTAGAGCCTGAGAAAGAACATAGTCCCGCTATGACCAATAGGAGCAGAGCAATAATAAAAAATGTTGCTAAAACGGCGGCAAATGCGGACGTACATATTGCTCCCATTATTTTATCAGGCGCTTATTTTATATAAACACGCGGATGGAGTCGCGGGCAACAGCTAGTATCATAATAATTTGAGATAATATTTGAAAACAACCAATATGACTGTTAACTGAGATCTCCATTAAAGTATTGGCGAACCACAGCTCGCTCTCACGGACATACAACGAATAGTAGGTAGGTACTTGTACCTGACTATCTATATCTTCGTGACTATGCTTTCAAATGAAGTTAAGCAGCTAAGACATTAATTGCATTTGTGTTTCTGTATTTGTAATTCAAAATATAAACGCAATTTTATTAGAAGAGATTGATTTAAATAACGTATTAATCTCAAACAAAACTACCGTTGTAGCTTGTAAAAGCCTACTACTTAATTATTTTACATTTTGTAAAGCATCGTCATCGTCAAAAGAATGCCAATTGAGAGTTGATATTATATAAACGCATTCCTCAGTTATAGGCAACTTAAAGTGATAAATTGTATAAGAATACCATGTTTATGATCATCCTCACTTACCAAGATCGGCTGTCATTGGTATATCTTTTTACTGAAAACATTATCCTTTTCTAAGCAATACGAGAAAGCCCAATCCGACTATGGAAACGAAACGACCTGAAATAATCATCCATGTTAATACAGAATTCGATATTGTAATTTATTGATGTCGACTTTGCTACTTTATGAAATAAATATACATATACAACGTGTAACATAAAGGGTATATACATAACAAAGGCATGGCATCTTTACATGATATCAAACGATATTGGAAGGGTTTTTTAATCCTATCTCTTTATGTTAGGAAGTTATGAGGAAAAACACCGCCTGTGATAGGCTACTATCATACTAGTCGCACAGAGATATTGAAGACATTTATCGGATTTTGGCAAGTAACGTGACGGGTAACGAGTAGTTATTAACGTATGTAGTGTGTTGCCACGTTTGTTATGATTTGATTTTAAGAAACACATGAAACCGAAAATTTGGTACCAATTTTTTGAGTATTTTATTTTGAGTTGAAACCCTTCCGATATCGTTTGATATCATCTAAAGATGCCATGCCCTTGGTATGTATATACCCTTTTTGTTACACGTTGTATATGTATGTAGCGGTGTCTACAACGCCACATGCGAACAACTCGTCATACTGACGTCACGAAAATTCTGCATCCGTAAGCAGTAACTAGTATACATACTACTTCCCAACAACAGGCGTAGGCCCGCGTCTACGGTGGCAGGGAGTTTAGTGTCATCTCCTAACCAAGGCGTCTCCTGCGGTGGCTAGTGGCGTGAGCTCGCTGGGATTCCCGTTGCCTCACGCGCTCCGCCTCCTCCTTTGCCAGCATCACTCATCATCATCCCAGCGTTAATCCCAGTCGCATCCGAAGCCTTTTCAGCTTTGGAGTCTGGGGTCCGCTTTACCAGTCCAACTGCTGATATGGCTAAACTTCGACATTTTCCGTGAAGCGACTGCCGTCTGACCTCCACAACCCGAAGGCGACATCGAATCATTGCAGTTAGACCAATTGTTGGACTTTTGAGGGCTCCAACAACCCGTAACGACTGCAACTAGATGTTCGTATGGCAACCGGGACCAACGGCTAAACGTGCTTTCCGAGGCACGACCAAACCAGTGCAAATATTCATATTCATGCATACAAATATTTGCACTGTGCGGGGATCGAACCCGCGCCACCCTCGTAGCGGCCGCGTCCGCTACTAGCGGCAGCTAGCCACGGAAACTGCTGGTGGCTTTGCCAGCATCACTGCTTCGCAGAAGGAGGTGTCGGCCTGCCATGCACTCTCGCTCCGGACCATGGCCTGGAGCAGGGTCGGACGCGAGAGATCGCCGCCGATCGCCGCTACGAGTACACGGCGATGCTCTACCCAAGCCGGACAGCCCTCCACCGTATGCTCCACCGTGTCCTCAGGGCGATCCACGCTGGAAGGTCACTCCCTGTTCTATAGAAGATAAGTGAACTTTACACACCGTTCCTCATACACATATGCTTGAGAGTAATACTATATTTTTTACTATAGTTTATCTGGATAATCTGAGGGCTCAAACAGCCTAAAAATTGGTGCCATAAGATAGTGAGGCTAGTTGCGGCAGACCACGTAGGAGATAGCGGGACGAGCCGAACAGTGTAGGCTAGCATAAAAAATACCAGCCAAGAGCGCGTGGGGCCGCGCTCAGTGTAGGATTCCGTAGTTTCCTGTTCGTCACATACGTTCCCCCACTTAAGAGTTAAAAAACTAGGCTAATTGATACATTGAGTTGAAATATTAAGTATCCTTAAAACAGGTCCATAAAGGACGGTAATTGCTAAAGAAAGAGTAATAGATTCAGAATATTTTTATAGCTTATAAGGTATACCCGTCCCGACCCCATTAACTCAGTAAAAATCTTCTTAACTTCGCCAAGTAGCCCAAAATGCAGCGCCATCTCTTGGAGAATGTTACTAATTTATACAAACTAGACGGGTTATTAAATAATACCACAACAAATAATACAACAATAAAACATACATTTTTATGTTTTATTGTCGGTGGGAATTTTGGATTGCGTGAACCGATTTAATAACTCTGATCCTGAACCGATTTTAAGAAGTTGCGTTCAGCTTAATAAAAATGTAAACTTATTTAAAAAATGAATAAATAGGTATTCAACAATATATCACACGTTAGGTAGGGTTGGTAAGAAAAAGCAATTGTTTGTGTATGTGTGTTTATATGTTTGTAAACGCAGCCACGATACAGGATAAATTCCAAGTGTGGGGCAAGGTTTGAAAAATCCCCCTAATAAAACATTTTTTTTTACCTTTTTATTTCACCACTTTGTCGACGTGATTGGTATGTACATATTATTACCAAACTTCAGCTATCTAATGCCAACGGTCACTGAGATTATCCCCGGACGGACATACAAACAGACTTGGGGAACTATAAGGGTTCCTAGTTTACTACGGAATCATAAAAAAAAACCCGAAAGATACATAATAGATTTTTTTTTGTTTTTTGTTGTGGCCATTGATGGAAAAATTGCTGGTCTAAGTCGCCTGGCTTTACTGAATTTGGCAGACTTCCAAAAGTTCAAAGATCCTGATTTATAGTTCCCATGTTACGACTAGTTTAAACCAATTTACATGTAAATACTGTATAGATATGCATTCATAATGAATTTATTGAGGCACAGTTCCCATCTTCAGTAAATTATTGTTAATTTAGCAAATAATATGTATGAAAAAATACATAACTTACGTATATGAGCAACTTTCAAATCTTTATCTGTTTCTTCTTCGTTTCGTTCTTGACAGACCTGCTGTGGTCCCTATGACTGATGATATCGAGACGTTGATGTAGCTCGCCGTACGATCTCTCTCCATCACTGTTGGACGACAGTCCGGAGCATTTATTTGCGGACTTATCCGCCGACACTGCTGACTTGGTATGTCGGTCCACCTCATCGGTGACCTTCCGCGAGGTCTGCTCCCTTCTACCTTGCCCAGGATGAACAACAAGTCAACATAGGTAATACAAATATCTTTTACCCATCACCAACTTGTGTGTTCATCCATCTTTTAAATGTTGGCCCAGTTTTTCCCCATGCATGAGGCATGGCTAACACTTCCCTCTGTCTTAAGCTGAGTCGGGTAATAATTATAAACGTTACCCGAAGCATTACCCTGTTATAATTAGGGCAACTTGATAAGCGATCTATTTTATTAGTGCGAAAGATAAAACAAATAAAATGTACTGCTTACAACTGTGTAACTGACTGTACTGTGTGTTTTTCGACGATGTTTGGGCCAAGTGTACTGACACTTGGCCTAAACATCGTCGAAAAACTCCTTTATCCCTAACTGGGTGGTCAGGGACAAAGGAGTTTTCCGACTTAATCTAACACATAAACCCATCACATATAAAATGTTATCTGCGTAGGTAATAATAGGATTGGATTTTACTGACACTCTGGCTACTATGGATTTTACAATTTGGTAAAGGTAGAGTAATCTTTTCTGACAAGCTTTGAAACGTAGTTTTTTTTTGAGTAGATTGAATTCAGTGAACTTTTAAGTTTTGTCATTTTTAATAGATAGAAATGAAAATTGCTTCAACTTGCGAATACGGTGCAGGATCTTTGACGACAAAAAACGAGGCATGGAAAAGAGCGTCACCATTTTTCGCGTAAAACTTGATTATCCTCCATAACGAGACCGACAAGAACCGCCGGTTATCGCAGCTATTTGCGTTGGATCCATCTGCGTCAACACATTATCCCAAAATTTGACCCTTTACTTAAAACACACGATGTTTACCTTGGGAAGCTTTCACACGTTCAACAATTTCATTCAGTGGAAAATTGTTTTAAAATCAAGTAAATTATTAAACAGTTCGGGTGAATAGATTTAAAAAAATAAAGTAGCTTTAATTATTTCAATAATTTAAGGCTGATTGTCGGCAAATTCATACTAGGCCGTAATTAGACGATAGGACGATCGCCAATCCGCCTTAACTACGGCTCCAATCCATTTAACCAGTGAAAGTATCCACGTAAGATTGATGGGATGGATACTCAGCAACAACAAACAGATTGCTCCAATTGGTTATACACATACATCCAGCAAACACATAGCCCGAAAACAGAACTATTCATCGATGTTTGGGTGAATAACAACTGTTCATCGTTGAATCGAGGAATAGTTCTGATAATAATATCTGAGGGAATAGAATTATTTATCTGGTATAAAACTAAAAACTAGGCTCTAGTGATGAAGTATACTAAGTATACTTACTAAACAATATAATGGAATTTTATGAAAACAGAGCACATAAACAGGACAAAGAGACTAGTAATGAATCTTTTGATATTCTTTTTTTTATTATTATTATTATTTTATAAACTATACGTTACGGATACGGGGTCGGTATACGGATTCGTTATAGAATCAGAACGAAAAAAAAAAGTTAAAAAACTAAAACCCAACTACGACAAAAAACGACGCTGAAAAAGTATAAAACAAGATTTCCAGAATACTGAACTGAACAAAGTTGCTAATGTAGTTGCAAGTAAATGGACACAGTAGTAATGTCATACAATACTATTCTGAAGTATGCAATATTCAATATGTAGAGATAAATTTTCATGTTTGGAAAGGCGTAGTCACACGTTGTCAAGGTGCTACGGTAGGTAATTTATCTCTACATAGTGAATATTGCATACTTCAGAATAGTATTGTATGACATTACTACTGTGTCCATTTACTTGCAACTACATTAGCAACTTTGTTCAGTTCAGTATAAAATCTTGTTTTATACTTTTTCAGCGTCGTTTTTTGTCGTAGTTGGGTTTTAGTTTTTTAACTTTTTTTTATTTGTACTATTTTGGTGTTAAAGTGTATTTGCGGCGCATATTATTAACAAAAGTTAAACTGATGAACTAAAAACTAGGTACTTGACATATTACATCTACACGCACATATAACAACATAAGCCCGAAGGCATATAGTGCAGAGGCCTTTTATGGGAGATTTAGCCAGTTATAAAACTGTTTCCGCCTTCACCGCGTGGAGTTACTCCCAGCTTATGTCGTTTTCATTAGTGCATTACATATTCTAATAATGTTCACACTGCTCTACATTGCATAAAGCGATTCACAGTTCCCGTGATCCGCGCTTTACTCTTATCGCTCATATTTAACATCATTAAAGCATTCTTGTAATTATGTACAAGCATAAAGCACTCGTGAAGCTCTTTCACGTGATACCAAACACGGTATATTTGTTTTAATTTTATATTAACATAGAACTTTTTGTCCGCTAGAGGGCGCAATACTAAATTTGGTGACAAGCTTTATAGCTCATAACTAACAGAATATCAAGGCCCTTCTAATGGTACTGCAGTGGTCTTATTCTGATAAGTAGTAAAGAAGCTGTGAACGAAAAGATGTGAATTATATGCAACCAGCCCATGAATACAGGTAAAGTCACACGCAAATGCTAGCAATATATATATATTCAAAATGTACAAGTAAAGGGCTTTCAAATGATACCAAACACGGCATATTTATCTTAACTTTAGTTTTTTACTCTGTATGTTTTGTCCGCTAGAGGGCGCCACAGTAAATTTTGTGAAACCCCATATAGCCTATAACCAGCGGACAATTAAGACGCTTCTAATGATATATCATTTGTCGAATTCTGATAAGTAGTTTAGAAGTTACGAGGGAACAGATGAACATACATACATACATACATACATACATACATACATATATACATACATACATACATACATACATACATACATACATACATACATACATACATACATACATACATACATACATACATACATACATACATACATACATAGCCTGTCAAAATCATAACCCTCCTTTTGCTTTGCCGTAGTCGGGTAATAAACTACATAAAAAAAATTGTATTCTTTGTATATTTCATTGAAAGCCTCTTGTGAAACTAGAGTTACGAATAAAAACTGTGCTTTGTGTGTAGGCACCGTTTTCATAGAATTTAGACTAGATATAATAATATTCTTGCGGGATTGGAATAATTTGATAGCAGATTACATAGGAGGTAGAACGGGTTTGCAAAACTCTTTATCTGTTACTAAAATGATTAGGATTTAGCGTGAATGTGGCAGTATATATGTGCGAGAAATGTACAGCTATTAAACATTATGCCTTCGTTCCAGTTCGTTTTATTTTGTGTTGGTAGAAAGCCGAGGAATTTTGAAATGAAAGGAATCAGCTTACGTGACGCGGGCGTTAAGGACGCCTGTACCGCACGAGCAAAACGGGAAACAAATCCACTGGAAATCTCATGCCCCAATTAATATTTTGCTACTACCGGAACTGAACGGACCAATGTTTATTTACCTATTTGTTCAAATTAAAACTATTTCAATTGTTGAGTGATAAAAACTCACGACTGAATTTACTTCAACGGGACGTGAAATTTTTTAACGTAGATGTACAATAATTAGAAATGTTATACATATAGCATATAGTGTGTATATACATAGTAGGTATATGGTATATAGGTTAATTCTAATTGTGGTTTTTGAAATGTGCCTATCTGTAAACTTTGTCACTTTTGAAATTTATCAAATAAACGAAAGTTCAAATAATTAAACGACGGCTACTAAACAGCTCTGTAATTTGTTATTCTATCAAACGAAACACGAGAAACGAGGAAACTTCGAGATTTAACTTCCTGATAAATGATTCTTATTAACCTTCAACGAGATCGCGAGGGTGACATTTATCTGTACGAAACTTTTAGTCGATTTATATAAGTAATTGTATTACCTATATATTTGTAAGTAGGTAGGTATAAATGACAGGAAAAATGAGTTAACAAAGAAATAATTTTCAAACATCCTCGAAGAAATCCCCTGTTATTGCAAAATTAAAGGCACAATCTATTAAGTAGGTATAATCAAACCAACTATGACCTGTGTGAAACTGACTGGTTGGCTTGACATTAGTAGATACGTAGTACATTATCGATACAGGTTCCACACAATGTTGCATTAAAATATCAACGTCAAGTAGGTGGATAATATGGTTCGTAGCTGAATTCTACTTTCTACTAATATTATAAATGCAATAAAAAAAAAAAACTAGGATTTGACCGCAATCCCCTGGTGGTAAGCAGTGAAGCAATCGTTGATGCTAAATCGCGCTAGTTTATTAAGAGCCTATTCACCCTTGCCTTGAAGACAGTCCGGCGGAAACACCGCCGCTGGCAAAGCATTCAAGTCCCTCGATGTACGCGGTATAAAAAAGGAGGCGAAACGCTTCGTTCGGCTTCTGGTGGTGTCAACAACGTAAGGGCGGGTTACACAGTTTCTTAACTATAATTTATCCGATATTCCCACAGGATCGAAACCTATGCTGGTGAAACCGCGGGGCACACATAGGAAAAATCCTAAATCATAGAAAAAACCTAGCATCAAAAATAAAAAAATAAAAATTTCAAACTAAATCGCATAAAATTGCAAACGGAATAGAACATCCTTTAAAATATTGGTTCAATGACCTCCGATCATCGGGCGACAGCGCGGTCCTGTATCGACTTGCTTTTTGGTGCCATTATTATTATACACACATCAAAAGTGTCTAGGGATCAACATATATTTTTGCAATAACTTTTCTCCTGATTGATATTAATTAAAATTTTCTTTAAGGATTCATCAAATAAAGTGTTTTCGTTTGTCACAGTAACGATAAATCAAGTCACCTTTGCATTAATAAAGAAATTTGCCATTTTCCTAATAAAGGGATATTTGACATTTGAACCACTAACACAAAAGTTCGAAAAAAAGACTGAAATAACAGTTTTCTCTAAAATTTTATTAGGTAACTTAAACAATTAATAATCCGTGTTTCTACCGCGAACACTAACAACACAAGAACATCGGTTTGGCATACTCAAAATGAGTTCATCCAAATCACGCTGTGGAATGGCCGCCCATGTTCGTTGCAACAACAAAAAAGGTCTTCTTGCGACTGGATACCCTCCATATTCGGCAGAGCTCTTCTCTGTAGCATATCCCATGCATGCTCAATCGGGTTCAAGTCTGGCGACTGAGCAGGCCAGGGCAGGATATTGATGTTAGCTGCGGCGAGAGTCTGTCTTACAACTCTTGCGGTGTGCGGTCGTGCATTATCATGCATTAACTGAAATAAGGGACCGATTTGCACTTGTAGAGGAACGATGACGTCTGATACAATCGTTTCAGCATAAATTTGAGCGTTGAGGTTGCCTCTGATCCAAATCAACTCAGTTCTTCCGCCGATCCAAATACCCGCCCATACCATGATGGTTCCACCACTATAAGGATGGACTTCCTGGCAGGATTTTAATCGCTGTTGGCGTCCAGGGGTTCTCCAGTGTCGTATACGTCTTGTATCCGGTCTCATACCAAAACGAGACTCATCAGAAAAGCACACGAAACGCCATTGTTCTTCTGCCCAATTTCTGTGTTCAAGAGCCCATTGATATCGAATCCTACGATTGTGCATTGCTATAAGTGGTACCCGTAGCGGTCTTCGGGAATGAAGGTTCACTTCATGCAAGCGGTTTCTGACTGTTTGGTCGCTAATTAAGTTCCCTGAAGAGTGATGAAGCCTCACGGCTAACATCATGGCGGTTATTGTTGGAGCTCTTCGAGTTAAGATTTGAATGTATCGGTCTTGTCTCCGTGTGGTGCAGCGATACCGTCCTCCATGGCGCTCAGCCACGGTACCAGTGCTTCGGTAACGTGTCCAAAGTCGACTGATAACACTCTGACTTGTATTCAGAGCTAAAGCCACAGTACGTTGCCGGGAACCAGCTTCTATCATTCCCACGGCTCTGAGCATTTCTTCCCTGCTTAAATGACGTCGCCGCTCCATAATAACGTTGGTTTTAATCAGTAGTAGGGAAACAGTAGCACTAATAATGTCTTCAATGCGTTGTATGTTTTTATAGGGAAAATATTGACAGCTGATTTTCATCTTTTACTCGAATTTGATTCACAGTTCCTGATTCAAATTATGAAATGCACCAAAAAGGATCCATATAAATTTATAAAATCATAAATTTATTACAAAGCCACATCTCAATCTCAAGAAATCCGCATAAAAATGCTTGATCCCTAGACACTTTTGATGTGTGTAGTTTAGTACCGCTGGATGCGGCGGTCATTAACCTGTAAGCGCTTCCTTATCAACATGTACATCATGTAGAAAATGTGAAAAATGGAAAATGATTTCTTGTGACTAAACTAATGCATATATTTATATGATTGTTTTATGGGTACATTGAGAATGTATTGAGGTACACGATGTTTAATTTATTGTCGTATTGTCAGCACCACTCTGTATACCTATTCTTTGTCGTACACCAAAAATCTACCTTAGATAAAAATTACATTGCAATGTTAGTTGTAAAGGAAATTATAATATCTAAATAAATACATAATTTTAAGTAATATTTTAATTAGAAGTTCTTTAATATTAACTAGTACTTACCTACATATATGTAGTAAGTACACGTGTATTTCCTCCACAAACTTAGGCATTTGCAAGGGCTTTGCGTGTAAGCTTCAGTAAGTTAAATATCTCCGCAGAGACCTGTAAATATCCATTACAAGTTTCACTAACTGGCTAAGAGACTACTAGTTGGCCAATAACGTGGCCGGCTCTATTTCACGATGTCCGTGTATCAAGACTACCCAAGTATCCACCTACGTGATGTAAATTATTGTTAGGCCTGAATTGAATATATTTATATCTCAATAATTAACTAAGGCAAAGTAATTTGAGGTTGAACGGACATTGCGAAGTGAAGTAGGTACATTTCATAAAATCTTGGCTCAGCTAAATGAGAAGAAAAAGAAAGAGCCCGGTTAGGTTTATGGCCCAAATATGAGAAATGTGTATTTATTTAGAGTACGACGGGACTAGCATATGCATTGCGATTATAAATGTCCCTAAAAAATGGGATTAAAAAAAATAAGGCAAAGATAATTTTAATTAAATTGGCAAGTTTATTAAATTAGGTTTTAGTAATAAATATTTCAGTTCATTCTTATTATCCAACAATTTGAAGGTCTTACTACGAGTAGGCAAATTAACATGATTAATTAGTTAATTATCGTTCCTAGCGCCATCATGGACAACCGTCGTACATTCATATCAACCAATTAATTCCACTAAATAATGTGTGGAAGTGGGAAAAAGTGGAATTAATTGGTTGATATGAATGTACGACGGTTGTCCATGATGGCGCTAGGAACGACATCCATCATTCGTCCATCTACCCATACTTACTTTCACAATTCTAATGAATTGTGAAAGTAAGTATGGATAGATGGACGAATGAAGGATGTTTTTAAACTTTTTCACTAAAAATTACTGTTTTCAATTCAGCCACAAAAGTTCGTTATTTCGCAGTTTCCTTTACCCGTGAGTGTAAGCCATACTGTCAGCCTATAGTGTTAACCTATAGCGGCTGGTCGTCAGGCTGATAACCGCGCAAGTTGCGAGTGTCAGGCACCCGGGGCTGACAATTAGTGCACTGCAGCGGCCCTTAGACGGCCCTCCGCCGGCTTTCGCCGAGTTGAAACTAAACGCGACGGAATCACCCTCCACAAACTCGACACTCGCAAGACGTACGCTAGTTATAAATGTTGCAATTTTAATGTGGATGACAAAAACTGTTCTTTGACACTGAACTACAACACTGCACATGCACACATGACTTTTCATTTATACAAGACACTTGAACGGCCTTTGTTTGTAGTTCATACCTTGTTTTGTACTCTCCTGTGTACGGAATATCCATATTTAATTTACACATTAGATTTTATCTACATCTCACTAAAAAAAAACTGATGAATGAATCTCACAAACTAGTTATAACAAAATAAGTCCTGTCTACTTGCGTAAGTGAGTACCTACGTAAATAAGTAGGTATTACTCTTTCCAATTTGCAGCTTTACCATCTACTAGCTGCCGCCAGCGACTTCGTTCGCGTGGAGCTAGTTATGCTCCGCTCCTAGTGGTCGCAGCGCGATGTTATATAGCCTAAAGCCTTCCTGAATTAATGGGCTATCCAGGCAAAAATAATTTTTCAAATCGGACCAGTAGTTCCCGAGATTAGCGCGAACAAACATACAAACAAACTCTTCAGCTTTATATTAGTATAGATTTAATTATACTGTTAAAAAATTAAAGACCCTATCCCTTTTAGCTCTAATACAAACACAAAGAACAGAGTCGTTTGATCTGAACAATGTCTATTGTTGGTTAAGAACTTAAGAATGATAATCAGCGACTTTAACCACATGGCCATAATTTTGAAGACAACGGAAAATTAAATATATTCCTTGAGACTTTCTGAGTGAGATTTTTTTTATACATTATAAACCAGCGCTTGACTGAAATCCCGCCTGATGGTAAGCAGTGACGCAATCGTTGATGGTAAAGCGCACTAGTTTATTGAGAGCCTATTCACTCTAGCCTTGAAGACACTCAAATTGTAGTCCGACGGAAACACCGCCGCTGGCAAACTGTTCCAGTCCCTAGATGTACGCTGTATAAAGGAGGAGGCGAAACGCTTCGTCCGGATCGTAGTGGTGTTAACAACGTAAGGGTGGAAACTTGCCGTACGACGGGTCGTCCGATGGTGGAACGGAGATGGGGGAATTAAATCATGCAATTCCCTCGCACACTCCCCAAAATGCATCCTATAGAAGACCGAAAGGCTACTCTACGCCTGTGCTCTAGGCTTTGGAGACCGTCTTGAGTTAAGTCAGGGTCACCAATCAGCCTCTTCGAAATTCAGGTCAAATTTATTTTTATGCAACATAACAAAAACAAATTTAAGCTTGGAACTACATACCTCAATATTCAAAGAAAATGCTAAAATACAGATCTATATATATACTAGCTGTGCCCCGCGGTTTCACCCGCGTAAGTAGTAGAAATATAAAAAATAGATGTTGGCCGATTGTCAGACCTACTCAATACGCTCAACAAAATTTCATGAGAATCAGTCAAGCCGTTTCGGTAGAGTATGGGAACGAAAACTGTGACACGAGAATTTTATATATAAGATAACCCATCCAAATGTTTCAAAGCTACCCGCTAACCCGACTGATTAATAGCAAAATATTTGAGTGTTGTGCCCCTTGCAAAACAAAGGTTATTTCTCCGTTATAGCCAACTTCTCTAACTGCTATTTCTGTATTGAATGAATATTTGATTCTGGGACAAGCCGGAACTGGAGGCTGAGAAGCAAGAAGGCTGAATCTAAATCGAGCAAATCAGAAGCTACATCTGCTTCCTAATTGGACAGCAGCGATGTTTAGTTTCGTTCAAACTAAGAAAAGCTATTTTTGTATCGCTCGTATCACGATTTCTTGAATTCGCGTAAGGCCTTTTGTTCACATATGTTACTCTTTCCTTGAACAACTATGGTTTATTCGCCATATGTAGGCACGGTTGTCATTGCTGTATATATGTACAAATCTTTACGGTTAGGTTTTATACGCCGTAAAACAACCATACCCTGTACAAAGGGCCTAAGCAGCTGTATCACATGTAGGTACAGCACCTCAATAACTGATAATAATTAGGACATAGTAGTAGACAGCTGGAAAATGTGATCAAATGCAGATACCTAGAGTCGTATATAAAACATTAAGTACAGCAAGTTCCAATTATAGATATTGACAAAATTATTACAACTTAAATATCTTTATGCTATAACTGTAACATTTATGACAATTGTACTTACTAAGTCGTATTCTGAAAGACAATTTTTCTTCACACTTTCAGCTCTAAGATAATCTTTCCCTGGCATTAATGGCTAAATTGCATTCAGGTACCTACAGCTTTCCGTGAAATAATCTTTTATACCTCCAGTACACCTACAAACTGTGTTGTATTCCATGAACCTACAGATATAGATTTCTACTTATCTAGCTTATATCTAAGCATTTATATTGCCAGAGTCGATCGGAGATGCCATTTCCCGCTCGATCGCTCGCAATCATACCCCTATAAAAACTTTGGTGAGAAGAAAAAAAAGATTTCTATGAATTTAACTTATATTCTGAGCTTTTAAGAAAACTATGTTACTTATCTTATATAAACGACTTTAAAATAAGAAAAACCAAATGTTGTCACATCCGAAGCATAGCGAGGAACGCGTCGGTAATTAAAAGATAGCTAATGGCTATAATATAAACGAGATCAATCTTTTCATGTCAATTATTTAAATTCTTATAGGGTTGGTATTAAATCAAAGCAACGCATCGCATCTTCTCCGAAAAAATAATCCATTCCACCCGCAAAATTGCGGGGAATCAAATTTTGTGAAAAATCTCGTTACCTCGTCGTTTTGCTATATTATGTACATACGTAGAGATAGAGATTTATACGCATATGATGTGGGAATGAAAGAGTAATTTTCTACCCTGCCTCGCGTAACCGAATGTAATCTCATTACTATTTATGTAAATGTGATGTGTAATTTTACAAAGCGTGGGTTTGTGAGATGGTTATGTTCACAATCACAGCCGAAACCTTACGTCAACATGTCTGAGTACCTCATGTACAGAAATTCTTTGATCTCTCTTTTATTTAAGTACTTGCTTTTTAGACAAGAAAAACTTTTTAATGCAGCTTCAACTATTTCCTGAAATTTCTGTAGCGAAAACGTGCCAAAATTAATTCAAATCGTTCTGCCGCCGTAGAAAGTGGCAGCGCAGGACGGTGACAGCGGGCTTGCTACATTAGCGAGCGTCACTCCCCCAGCAGGCGTCGATGGAATTATACACTAAATACCTATGACAGTATACGTCACATGTTTCAGATCTAATCAAAGCTGAAGGAACAACGAAAGGCCTCGACTATCGGATGACTTGAAAACGCCTAAAAAGGTAAAAAAGATAATGTCAGTTTTCGAGGAAATAGGGTGAAGGTAGGTAACGATTGTTAGTATAAGCCATCATATACAAAGAATGATGGGTGGGTAGGTACACATAGGTATTCATAAACACTTGCATAGGTACACTACGAATCTAGGTACCTTGTGTTAGAATTAGGTTTGAAGCGCACTTAATTACAATTTAATAGAATAAATTACTTAGTAGGCAGTCGTTACGGGTTGTTGGAACCCTCAAAAGTCTAACAATTGGTCTAACTGCAATGCTTAGATATCGTTTTCGGGTTGTGGAGGTCAGACGGCAGTCGCTTCACGGAAAATATCGAAGTTTAGCCAAACTCAGCAGTTAAACTGGTAAAGCGGACCCCAGACTCCGAAGCTGAAAGGGCTGCGGATGCGACTGGGATTAACGTTGAGATGATGATGATGAGTTAATAAATTACTTAATGACTTATTAAGAAATACTTTGAGTTTGAGTTTTTGATAATATGGGTATCCAGGTTTGGGTTTATGAGCATAAACAAGATGGTTTTCGTGCTGGACAGGTTTTCGTGCTGTACGTAACGCTTGATTAATTGTATAATAGGTACAAAATTATTTATGTAATTAAATTAATCTGAGTTCAAATTCAGAAGTATTAGCAATCAATATATCGTTTTTAAAGTGCATCTATATTCGGCAATGGATCGATTTCAAGTCTTTTTTAATTTGCCCTGTCTTTAATTATATCAATGGGAGGAGGTTACTCAATTCGACCATATATATGTATGCTTTTTTATGTTGCTTGCAAATAACTTCGTTGTTTATGGACCGATTTTGATAATTCTTTTTTCGTTAGAAAGAAGACATTCTCAGAGTAGTCCCATAATAAGGACATCAGGGTTCGATGGTGGAAGACCAGGGAAATTAAAGGAAACCTTCAAAAATTGTAGGGACGGCTAGTGCATTTTTAAGTTTTTTTCATTAGGTATTTGATAGCACTACAATTTAATAAGGGTCTGAAGTAGATCTGATGATGGAGCCGGGACACAGGCGAGGGAACTCCTCAACGATTCACAGCAGCTACCTTTTGTTTGTGTTTGATTAATTTGTGTTGACAAGAACCTTACACCTAAGATGCGTTGTGGCTGTCACTAAGGGGCTGATGATGAAGAAAAAGGTCAGTTCAGGGAACTCCTCAACGATTTACAGTAGCTACCTTGTATTTGGACTCAATTTTTTACCTTGTATTTGAAGTTTGCATCCATGTGGGTTATCGTGAAGGTCTGCAGTAGATCTGATGATGGATCCAAGAGACGGTCAAGGGAACTCCTCAACGATTCACAGCAGCTATCTACCTTGGCATCTAAGTTGACCTTGACCTTGGCATCGAAATTGACCTTGACAACGAAATTGACGTTGAAATCTAACTTGACCTTGGCATCAACCTTGACATTAGCCATGGCATCGAACTTGAACTTGGCATCAAATTTGACCTTTGGATCGAAATTGACCTTAACAACGGTATCGTTCTTGAACTCTACATAGAACTTGACCACGACCTTGGCATAGAACTTGTCCTAGACCATGGCATCTAAATTGACTTTGACATCGAACTTGCCCTTGACCGTGGCGTCGACCTGGTACTGGGAATATATTTGCTACGGTACGGCTGGTACGCTATATTATATGCGTATTGAAAAGCTGCCCGATTCAAATCAGTATTTGATGAATTTCTTCTTGTGTTTCGTAAATTATCTAGCGCTTGATCTCTGAGGTTTGCTCGACGATTTCGCATTGCCAACCGAGCCATTTCACGGGCTGCCTCCCTTTGCTCTGGTGAGTGAGAAGCACGAAGTCGAGCCATACTAAGGCTGCGCCTTCAAGTGCAATTTCTTGCTCTTCTTCAGTTTTTTTTTTTTTTTGTTGTGGATGGGAAATCATCAAGTGACCTCTCCCGCTCTGGGCGGAGCGGAAGGGCGTGTCAGACTTTTATTGAGTAAAACCCACTCGTGTTCCTTCACTTGCCTGTGCAACGGCCAGTGCCATGGTTTCTTTTTTAATCAACCCGTAACCCTGTGGACCAGTCCTCGTGGACACCGTCAAGGTGTGCTGACATCTCTTTGAGGCACGTGTGAAACACAATGGGCCGTCAACCCGGGCCTGGTTCTTACAAGGAGGCGAGCTGCCTATCCCTCGCCGCCCGCAAGTCCGCGCCTACGGCGATTGGGAGTCCGATGTTGGCTCCCGACCAGGGCGCTTCCTGCGGCGGTTTGAGCCGTGAGTGTAGTGGGATTTCCGCTCCCTCACCCGCTCCGCCTCCTCCTTTGCTAGCATCACTGCTTCACAGAAGGAGGTGAAAGCTTGCCATGCACTCTTGCTCCGGACTATGGGCCGGACCAGGGTCGGACGCGAGAGACCGCCGCCGATCGCCGCCACGAGAACACGGCTGTGCTCTATCCAAGCCGGGCAGACCTCCACCTTATTTTGCACCGTGTCCTCAGGGCGATGCACACAGTGGTCACCCTGGCGTTTCCTCCCGCCTTATACGGAACAGGAACCGCCCGAAACAGCCGTGTCCGGTGAGGATCTACGTCAGTTGGAAGGTGAGGACGCCGTGGCGCCTCTCTAGCTACTCCTCAAAGAGAGGACTTACCGCCGCTATTGCGGCGTGTTCAGTGCTGGATTGCGACAATCACACTTTCCATGTCGCCATGAGACCCCGCCGGAGCTCTGTCCGCTGTACTGCGATTTTTCGCGGCAACAGAGTTATGCCTCCTCTCATCACTCACACATCCACATGTGGGCGAGGAATAGTGTTTCTCCACAATTTAATGGATGTTATTATACATATAAACGTTTCTTTTTAATTACTCTATCTATTAAAAGAAACCTCATCAAAATCTGTTTCGCAGTTTTAAAGATTTAATCATACACAGGAACATAGGGAAAGGGAAAGTAACTTTGTTTTATAGTATGTAGTGAAGTGGTAAATGGCACAGCAATACAATATTAGAAATTTTGAAGTTGAAGTTTGCTTTGGGGCTTTTATTAAAAAAATTAAACCGGCAGAGAGCATTTATATTCCTTGCTTTAAATAAATGCATCAACATTCAACCGGTAAGACTTTTTTTTAATATGCTGAGTAGTGTAGGAGTGTGTTTGTACCATTTTTAACAAATGAACCGCTAACTTATATTTTGACTGAGTTGTTTTGTTATTCCATGTCAGTTGCGTTTTGTTAAACCATGTCTTATGTCACGTCACACGGGAACGACAGGAACCGCGGGAACGGGATAAAAAGTATCCTATGTGCTATGTCCTTCTCCCAGTTCTTATCTACCTCCCTACCAATTTTGAGCCATACTGGTTAAGCGGTTCTTGAGCTATAAATATAGTAACTAACACGACTTTCATTTATATACATAGACTTCATTCAAATCGGACCAGCCTAGGAGGAATTCAGTGACATACACACGTACAGCAGATTTATGATGGAAAGAAGAAACCCATGGAAAGCATTGTCATCTACATTTGTAACAAAGATATCATACCTCTCTCTACCCCTAGAGCTCTTGTTTCTGTCTCATTAAGTAAAATAAAAAATATTAAATAATTATTTATTTCTATTTATTTTTTTCTCTTTTAGTTCATAAGTACAAATTTAGTTCAATAAAAAAAAATATCTTTTTTTTTTTCGCCTTTTAGTTCTTATGTACAATTATATTTTTAAGTAACTAAAAAAATTAAAAAAAAACTATAAACTTGTCTAAAAACAAAAAAAAAAAAACTTGTGATTGACCGGGTTTGAACCGAGGAATACCAGCCATCGCTAGTAAACCATACCAATATCGACTACGCTACAGCCGCTATGTCAAGCCGCGCGAAATTAGCGCCCATATTATGCGTGAAATATTGCGAAAGAGAAAACTCGAAATTATGCGCTTCCCCAGACATAAGACTGAGCTAGATCGATTTTTCGTCCCCGAAAACCACCACATATTAATTTTCAGCGAAATCGTTAGGGCCGTTTCCGAGATCACATGCTTCTTCAAGCGATTAGCGCCATCTGCGGGGTTGATTTGTGAATCTAAACGTTCCAGGTCTCCACTCAAACGCATATAGAAAAATTCATTAAAATCGGTCAAGCCGTTTAGGAGGAGTTCAATGACATACACACGTACAGCAGAATTATATATATATATATAATATAAAGATAAAGATAAAGATAAAGATAAAGATAAAGATAAAGATAAAGATATATATATATATATATATATATATATATATATTATAAACTACCGCTTGACCGCAATCCTGCTTGATTTTCAGAGCAGTGACGCAATCGTTGATGGTAAAGGGCACTAGTTTATTAAGAGTCTATTCACTCTAGCCTTGAAGACACTCAAATTGTAGTCCGTCGGAAACACCGCTGCTGGCAAATTGTTCCAGTCCCTCGATGTACGCGGTATAAAGGAGGAGGCGAAACGCTTCGTCCGGATCGTAGTGGTGTTAACAACGTAAGGGTGGAAACCAGCCGTACGACGGGTCGTCCGCTGGTGGAACGGAGATGGGGGAATTAAATCATGCAATTCCCTCGCACACTCCCCAAAATACATCCTATAGAACACCGAAACGCTGGCTACTCTACGCCTGTGCTCTAGGCTTTGGAGACCATCTCGAGTTAGATCAGGGTCACCAATCAGCCTCTTCGCACGCCTCTCCACTGAATCCAAAGTGGCCAGGTGACACTTAGCAGCACCAGCCCAAATGTGGCTGCAGTACTCCACACACGAACGGACCTGTGCATTGCATAACATTAGAAGCTGCCCAAGTGTGAAGTACTGCCGGACCTTTGCGATAACGCCAAGTTTCCTGGCAGCCACCTTGGCCCTGGACTCAATGAACCGCCCAAAGTTAAGGTTCGAGGAAATCTCAACCCCCAAAAGCTGAAGGCGGTCGGAACACTCCAAGGACACATTTCGAAAAGTAGGAGCCAAGGTGAACGGGCTCCTTTTGGCGGTGAAAAGACACGCCTGTGTTTTGGCGGCATTGAAAGCTACAAGATTGGCATTGCCCCATTCGGAGACTGCCTGCAGTGCAACACTCGTTCGCCCAACCATGGCCTCTCTTTCGGACCGGATTGATTCCCTACTAGCCCGAGTATCCGGCAGGTATCTCTCTACAACTGTACTGTCATCTGCATACCCATAGATACCGGGCATCAGCAGATCGTTAATATGCAGCAGGAACAGAGTTGCAGAGAGAACAGACCCCTGAGGAACACCGGCATTAGTTGACATGGGCTCAGAAGAGCATCCGTCGACAACAACTCGGAGGGACCGTTCAGTCAGGAAGTCTTTTACACAGCCAGTCAGGCTAGAGGAAATGCCGTACGCTGGAAGCTTACTCAAAATGCCAGCGTGCCATACCCGGTCGAAAGCCTTCGAGACATCAAGGGAGACAGCAATCGCTTCCCCATTCTTCTCGAGAACCTCGCCCCACAAGTGAGTGGCATACACTAGTAGGTCCTCAGTTGACCGATTGCGGCGAAACCCGTACTGTCGGTCACTGAGAAGATCGTTACCTTCCAGGTATACCAAGAGACGCGAGTTCAATAGACGCTCCATAATTTTGCAAAGTAATCGAAAGGTGAGGTGTTTTGTAAGGTGATCGAAATCGGCCGATAGTTGGCAGGATCGGCACGACTACCCTTCTTGGGCACGGGCTGCACGTTAGCAAGCTTCCAGGACTTGGGCACTATACCAGTCCTAAATGAGAGGCGATACAAGCGCGTCAATACAGGAGACAACTCGGGCGCACATGCTTTAAGAACAATCACTGGTATACCATCCGGACCACTAGCCTTATTCACGTCCAGACGACACAGTACTCTCAGAACCTCCTTGTTCCTAATGCGAACCTCAGGCATTGAAGCTCCGCAATGAGGTAAATTAGGTGGAGTAGCACTGCCAGTATCAAGACGCGAATTATGGGCAAAGAGAGATGCAAAGAGACCTGTTTTCTCTCTCGCCGTATGAGCCAGTGTTCCATCAGGCCTAACCAGCGGAGGCAGTGAGGGCCGACAGAAGTTCGCCTCAACCGATTTGGCAAGGGACCAAAAAGATCTGCTACCGGATGGCTGCGCAGATAACTTGTTGTCAATATGGGTAATGCGGTCGAAGCGAGCCTTCTTGAGCGCCTTCTTGTAGGACTTGGCAACACGGTTAAAGGCTCTCTTCTTTGAGCTTAGATCCGGAGCTCCGCGGTCACGAGCGTCAACCCAGGCGAGAAATGCCGTGTGCTTACGCTGTTCAGCTTGGACACAATCGGCATTGAACCATGGGCGAGCTGAGCCACCGACGGGCACGTCATTGAATGGGATAAAATACTCCATAGCTTGACGCACCACATCGGTTATAGCGTCCGCACAGGTCGACGGATTGTCAGAAGAGAAGCAGACCTGCTGCCAAGGATAAGACGCAAAGAAGTGGCGCATCTCATCCCAATCCGCTGACCTGTATCGCCACATTCGCCGTTCACCACGAGAGTCGTGATCTGGTGGGGAGAAGGACGATACAGACTTCACCAGACAGTGGTCTGAAGTTCCCAACGGTGAGGAAACTGTTACAACACATCTGTCTGGATCAGTGGTCAGCACAAGGTCCAAACAGTTGGCAGTGTGACCAACTACATCAGGCACCCTAGTCGCTTGTTCTACCAGCTGGGAAAGGCCCATAGAAAGCGCGAAGTTTCGCGCTTCTCTTCCAGCGTGGTCGGTCCTCTGGTATGGGAAGAGCCAGTCCTGGTGGCAGGCGTTGAAGTCCCCCAGAGCGACGAACTGAGCATCAGGGTGCCGATGCAGCGCATTGTCAGCAGCCTCACTGAGGTGGTCAAATAATCGAGTTGTCTACTGATCACCGCTGTGCGATCGGTAGACACAGGTGTAAACAATTTTGTCCACACTAGTGTCAACCAACAGCCATAGGGACGAGAAGTGAGGGTCTTTGAGGTGACGGAGGCGCCGGCAACAGATGTCATTGCGGACATACACACAGACCCCGGCACGCTGCAGGAAATGATGCTCCAAAGAGTATCCCGGGTAGCCGAGGTATGCCGCATCAGACGGGCATCTGATCTGGGTCTCCGTCAAGAAAAGTAGATGTGGCTTGACAGTTGTTCAGGGCTGACTATAACGTGTTCCGTGAACGAGTGTGCAGGTATTGAGTCCAAGTGCCCCCCACTTGGACTCAATACCTGCACACTCGTTCGTATGAGGTGGATTTCAGCCGTTCGCTTACTTTCCTCCAGTCCATTACCACTTTTGCCTGTGGTGGTTGACCTGGATCAGAGAGACCAGTACGGGGAGTCAGTCCAATGATAATTGGGCGGTGGCCTGAGAATAGCTTTAGTAGTGTTTCTACAGAGTCTAACCGTAGGTTGACGTTCTTTAGAAACGCCACATCGAGGACGTCTGGGGTTTGGATCATCAAGGACTTGGATGGGGGTCATAGGGCCTACAACATCGAAGTTCAGTTGGATGGAGAGGTCAAACAGAAGTCAGCCTCTGACGTTAATCCTGGCGCTGTTTTAGGCAGTGTATTTGGTTTGGCCCATCTCGTAACCATAATATGTGTGCTTTTAGTTGAAAAATCTTTATCGGTAAGACTAACGAGCATAACAATCCTTAGATTTTTTAAATTTGCAACTGGTTGATATTTGTTTATCTGTATTCATTCCCTTAATTTTGACAGTTCGCAGCTGGTCCAATGGAATTGTTTCTGTTATGGATTTTTGAGACTTTTATGCGTCGATAATACTTAAATTGTGGTGATAAACAAGTAGAATAATCTTAATTTACTACATTTGTAATAGTTTATGAAATATTTGTTTCACTTGACACAATGTTTAAGGTAAATACGTTGTTTTTACTCTCGGCCTATACGTAGAAAATGCGTATTGTATACAACATTTTGTCCATTCCGTATGAAATATTAAACAAATGTAGGGGTGTATAGAATTCTCCTTAAATTGTGCATCTTATTTTGAGGAAATAATTTGATGAAATAACATGTTGTCAATTTTCAACATGGCACATTCCGGTCATTTGGTATGGTAGGTACTTCTAAGTATAATCGCGATACGGTAATGTACGTGACAGACGACAGTAATCAACTTTAACTGCAATGTAATAAGAAATTTGTAATTGTTATGCTCTCCAACTTGTTACATAAGCTAGTTTCATTATTAGGACAACTAAGGCGTAAGTGCCAACCAAAATACATGTTTACATGTAAGTTTTTTTCATTACAAAGCAGCATTCAGCCGAATAATGTTTGTTTTATTTACAGATATACTACACCCAATTCTATTCAATGATCACAAAAACATAAAGGTAAATCAAATAACCTATCCTCCATGAGTCCACATACTTACTTTTATTATTATTTTATTATTAAAAATCAAAACAGTCAATATCAGTTATTGATAAACAAATGATTAAATATTAATTAATGTACGTATCTCTTAGGTAAGCTCATTCAGAAAAGAAATAATAAAAATCTCGTAGGGATTTCTCATTTTTGCTAGCAGCTTAATTATTATTTTTATATTTTGAAATAACAAAATCGCCCATTCCCTCGTTTTTTTTAATCAAACCATCCTAGTAATGCGAAGACTCCTTGACACGAAACTTGCTCTTTGAGAGGTTCTACAAGTTTGTATAATATTGTTTCAATGAATTATTTTAATTGATTTCTAATTATATATTATTTTTCCTGAAATACAGGGCAATGGACCCAGTTATAGACAATGAATTTCTTGGTTGCAAGAATGAACCAATTGATGAAATACAGAATGTGGGCAACATTGCTCGGAGCTGGCAATGGAGGGAGCGTGGTATTAACCCGCCCAACTACCCCAATACCAAGACAGTTCTTGAAAACCTGGCTGAGGACACACTGGTCCAGAAAACACTTCAAATAAGAGTAAAACTATCTTCTTCTTTTTTTAATAAACCTATACATTTAAATTCTGTGTTCATATTCACAGCTATTATAAAAATCAATTGCATTTTAAAAACCTTACATTATAATAAACAGGTCATATTAACTCCTCTTTTTTTCAGAGTTGTGATTTGCCTGGGTATCCAAGATCTACATTTTTAATGGTGTTTAGTCCTGACGGGTAAGTTAATCTTTATTTGATTTGACAAACAGTGGTACTGACTGGAAAAAGTGCTACTAAGTTTTTAACCAAATGACCACACCCTTTAATTTTTAACTGAACTTATATTTCAACTGCTACTAACAGAACTTCATGCTAATATCCACTAGATACATATATTTATCTGCCTATAGTGGGATTTTTAATTTGAGTCAGAAAAATGACAAAGCAACAGTCACTGATACGAAAAAGGGTTACCCGCTACAATAGTGATGTTTGGCAATCAATAGACATTTAGTCATGCATTATATTATTAGGTATCAAAGCGGTTTTATTTTAATAATATTATTACAAAAGCTGGGGAAAAAATGTTTAAAGAGATTCAGAGGAATTAAGTAAAACAATACACATAATTTTATGTTTTTATTCTTTACTTTTTTTAGTGATTACAACTCGAATTGGAATCAGTTACATTTATAATTAATGAATCCATACATTCACCCATGATGTGGTCGAGTTGACACATTTCGCCTTCAACTTTTATGGCATGATTGATGCACTTTCCCCAATTTTCTGGTGTCACTTCCGTCAGGCCTTGTTCAAATATTTTTTTACGTCTTTTATTTTAAAAGTTTTGTTGTTCCTGGCGACGTACCCATGCTTGAGCCCAAACTAACTGTATTGGGTTGAGCTCACAGTGATAGGGGGGCAGACGCAGGATTGTGACACCATATTCAGTGGCCAATTCATTCACAGCATAGCGTTCGTAATTAGTTTTTTGTAACTTTACTAGTTACATTAGTTGAGCCTTTATCAGTTTAAATTTGTTTGTCATCCAACCACTGAATAATATCAGCCTTCCGCCGCCGGTTTGAAGTAGGGATACGCTCGAGTTTTCTAGAAGAGTAAGGTGCGTTATCTAATACCAGCACCGCATTTGGCTTTAAATTTGGCAAAATGATTTTAAGCCATTCTTCAAACCATTCGGAATTCATTTCTTCATGATAGTCCATACTATTTTTATTCGATTCAATAATAAGTTTAAATTAACGAGAGTTGACTGTATATAAGTATACCTACATGAATGAATCGTCAAGGGCAGCTTAAGACTTTTTGGCCCGAAAGTGATATCGAAAAGAGGGGACACTAACTAACCGCCTCGTAGCTCGGATTTGTTTCCCAATGGGTTTTTTCTTTGAGGATAATATCTTAAGGCTAAAGTTTACGACACCAACCCAGTTGACGAATTTAAACTATCGTATTCGCACAGAAATCCAGAACAATACAACAAAAACATGTACAGCTTTTATTGAAAATTTCCGCTCTAGATTGTAGTAATGCCAGAATAATGAATTGATGATGAGATTGAAATTAATTGCATATGATTTTTAGGAGATAAATTCCCCTTTTGTATTCTATCGAAAACAATAAACAGTTTTAATCTACCTACTGTAATTATTGTTTTTATCATTATTTCAAACTAGCAGCCGCGAGCGACTTCGTTCGCGTGGAAATAATTATACTCCGCTCCTATTGGTCGCAGCGTGATGTTATATAGCCTTCCTGGATTAATGGGCTATCCAACGCAAAAAGAATTTTTCAAATCGGACTAGTAGTTCCCGAAATTAGCGCGAACAAACAAACATACAAACTCTTCAGCTTTATATATTAGTATAGATATAAACGTGCTTTTGGTCCACCCTGTATTTTTATTTATATACATATACACAATTCGAATTTGAATAAAAAAAATGCAATCTCGACTAACTTAATTGGAAAATCTCGATTTACCACATCACTTTTTATTTGGGACAAAAAACCTGCAACACTGGAATATAATTTTTCTGACTCGAATTAAAAATTAGTAGTAGTGTAGTACCTATGTATTTCAAATTGTGTAGCATAAATAGTCAGTCAGTTGAATCCATCATGAAGTTCTACATTTAATTCTATAAACTTTCAAACATTAAAATGATTATAATGTTTATGCAACTTTAACCACCTTTTAGCCTTCTAGCCATGAGTTTATAAAATTAAAATTTAAAAACATCATACTGTGCATGTCCCTTAGAATTATATTATTGACTTTTCTTATAACTGAAATATATATGCTTACTTTCAGGACTAAAGTAGCATCAACACATGGGAACCACAATGTGTATGTATCTGAGCTGGCTAGTGGCAAGCATGTACGGATATTGAAGGGGCACCCTCGCACTCCATGGTGCATTGCCTTCCATCCATCACACCCCCTGCTCATTGGCTCCGGCTGTCTTGGTGGACAAGTCAGAGTCTGGGACATTGCAAGTGTGAGTTTTATACATGCTCAATTGCTCATAGCGTAACTTCAAATGTAATTATTAATATTTCAAATTTTCGAAGTGCAGTGATTAGAAATGAAATTAAATTTATTAAAAAAACATAATTCACAATGATGTACAAAAAGTCTGTTTGTATAGTAACTAACGACCAGCCCCGGCTTCGCACGGGTGCAATGCTGATACTAAATACACTACAGAAAAACTGTGAACTTAAAAAAACATAACGGCCCGCCGCCGCTCCTGCCGTCCCGGCTGGCCGCTCCTGCACGCAATTTGTAATATCTTCGAAAATATTACTTTAAATCATATGCTGTAAAGGGCAATATAAATCTATATTAAATCAATAACTTATTTAAGGTATTAAATTGGATAAGGATTAATGCTGTATTGGTTAAAATCGCTTCGAAAATTAGCCGGTATTTGTCGTAAAAAGTAAATGACAAAAAAATGCTATTGTGGGATATCCATAACAGATAGACATATACCATCGCGGACTATTTTTTTTTTTTTATGTAGACCTTTTCAATGTGTATAATAGTTAGTACATTATTTTGATAAATCTCGTAGGGTGCAGACTGCGTTTCACTGCAAACGCGGAAAAAATGTAATTATTTACGACATCACATTAGAAACCTCAAAAATAATAGTACTATTTCTCAACAATTTAATGGATTTTATTATACATGTAATAAATCTTCCTCTTTAATCACTCTATCTATTATAAAAAACCGCATCACAATCCGTTGCGGAGTTTTAAAGATTTAATCATACAAAGGGACATAGGGAAAGAGAAAGTGAAACTTTGTTTTATTAATAATATGTAGTGATAAAAAAAACTTACTGTGGACTAATACATAATATAAAATTATAAAGTTACGATCTCTAACTAATGTTGGAACCCAAACTAGGTTCATTTAAATCTGTGTTTCAGGCTATCATATACAAGGATATTTGATGGCAATAATATTATAATAATAAAAATATGACATCAGTATTTAAGATTAAGACTAAGCAAGGACAAACTGCCCTAAAAACTTAAATAATACATTACCTCTACTTATTTATTAAGTACATATATAACTTATTAATTTATTATATTTTAATACCTCTAGCATTTTTTCTGTATCTGTGAAATTGAGGGTCTGTAGATATTCAGTTGCATTACATAACATTTATTTAAACTTTCACTGCATATATTTAGCAGTATGTTACATTTGTTATATAAATATGGTCAGAGAAACAAAATTTGTTAGTAAAAGCATGTTTCGTCCGAGAGTTAGTGCAAATGAAATCCTTTCTTCTCTTGCCAGAAGGTACAGGGTACTAAAACCAATATCAGCGTGCTGGATTAGTATTATATTCAAAACTAGCTGACCCGGCGAACTTTGTTCCGCCTTAAAGGCAATATGATATGATCTTATTTACTACTTTTTAGATTAAGATAGTCTATATCTATATTCTATATACATATATGTATAAAAGAAAGTCGTGTTAGTTACACTATTTATAACTCAAGAACGGCTGAACCGATTTGGCTGAAAATTGGTAGGGAGGTAGCTAAGAACTGGGAGAAGGACATAGGATATCCCGTTCCCGTCGTTCCTGTGTGAATGAATGAACTTCATTGTTTCGACTTCTCCTACACTTTTGTGTGACCCTGGTACCTTGCAACTCCTCAAAGTAGGCAAAATAAAACTTCATCCATGTAATATTAGATTAAAAATGATGAATGAGCTTCATTGTTTCGACTTCTCCTACACTTTTGTGCTACCCTGGTACCATACACCGTACACCTTTAAAAAATAGTCTCACCCATTGATGGATTTGTTTAAAGCAAGGAATATAAATGCTCTCTGCGGGTTTAAAGTTTCTAATAAAAAGCTACAAAGCCAACTTCAACTTCAAACTTTCTAATATTGTATTGCTGTGCCATTTATCATTGCCATTCTCCCATTGCTCTTGTGAGTGAGTTTTATTTTGCCTACTTTTTGGATGTGCAGGGTAGCACAAAAGTGTGGAGTAGAAGTCGAAACAATGAAGCGCATCATAAATGTAACGTTCCAGTTTTGTTTAAAAATAATAAAATAAGTAAAAGATTACAGAATGATTCTGAACATATGCATTAATTTTTTGCTACAGGGTGGCAGTGAGGTGTGGAATGTTCGCAATGAAACTGTCATAGCTTCCATTGCGTTCCATCCCCGAGAGCAGCTGTTAGTTATAGCCACCTTCAATGAATTGTACTTTTGGGACTGGAGCAAGCCAGCCCCTTTTACAAAAGTCTCAACTAATAATCCCAACGAAAAAGTCAGGTACGTAAACTAGTCGCCACTTCTACATCATGCTTGTATATATAAATTCAATAAAATATTTGTTTTACTTAAATTCAAAGCCTTTAGCCATTCTTAATGGTGCATTAACACTTGATATAAAAATTTATCAGTTTTTGTCAAAATTTTCTGTAAAAAAGCACATGGGAAATCACATCATAGGAACATTGAAAATAATTAGTTTTAAACTTTAATTAAATATGATGCATTCTTCTTCTTAGCTTGTGTCTTTCAGATTTGTGGCTTTCGATGCTCTTGGCTATAAACTAATCACTGGAATATCACTATGTGCTGGTACGGGAGGGTCACCGAACAACTCCGCGCAGCAGCAGAACCCTGCCTCGGGTCCGGCAAATAACCCTAGTAATAATAACTCTAGAAGAGATGACAACGACGACAGTCCAGGCGGTGGCCGACCGCAGGAGAGCCCTGGCTCTGCACAAGACATGATTGTAAACTCTTACCAAAACTTGGTGCAAAGATATGACAGTTTAGTGAGGAATTATCAAAGACTCTTTATGGTACGACACCGCCTAACCAACACTCCGCCGCCTCCAAATACGGTAATGGATAATGTTATAGTTCTATCACTATTCAGATTAGTTTAAGATAATCAAATCGCAATGTTATTTTTACAATGTTGCTTATTGATGAAGTGATATGAGATAATTGCAATGATTAATTGAATAATTGCAGACGGACCGCGGCACCGACCCTATGGACGCGGACTTCGAGATCACTAGTTCGGGCTGGATTCGGGCCAGGCGTTCTGCCATACCTACTCAGGATGATGGTAATAAGTTGAGAATAAATTCAAATATAATATAAGTATATAAAATAATAATTTCAAAAAACAATGGCTTCGTTTACTTAATTCACCTGAGCTAATTCACATAGGTGAACTAAACACACTTTTAGTAAACTTTAAACACCTGGGTGCATAAAAATTACTTTAAGAAAACTTTATTCATCTGGGTGCATTATAAATTACTCCTTCGTTTACTTAATCCACCTCATTATTTTTCAAATCAAATCAAAAATGTTTATTTGCTAAAATACGGTACAAAGGGTGTAACAGTGCACAGTGTATGCATGAATATGAATATTTTAACTGGTCTGGCCGTGCCTCGAAAAGCACGTTAGGCCGTTGGTCCCGGTTGCCATACGAACATCTAATGGTAGTCGTTAAAGGTTGTTAGAGCCTTTAAAAGACCAACAATTGGTCTAACTGCAATACTTCGATATCGCCTTCGGGTTATGGAGATCAGTCGGCAGTTGCTTCATGGAAAATATCGAAGTTTAGCTAAAATCAGCAGTTACACTTGTAAAGCGGACCCCAGACTTCAAAGCAGAATAGCTTCGGATGCGACTGGGATTAACGCTGAGATGATGATGATGACTTAAACGTAAATTGAATGCACCCAGGTAAGTAAGGTGAATAAAGTTTTTTTAAAGTAATTTTAATGCACCCAGGTGAATAAAGTTTTTGTAAAGTAATTTTAATGCACCCAGGTGCTTAAAGTTTACTAAAAGTGTGTTTAGTTCACCTAGGTGAATTAGCTCAGGTGAATTAAGTAAACGAAGCCAAAATAATTACTTACACATTCAGTCGAAAAGTATCGGGAATGGATGATTTGTTTATGGTTCCAAATTCATATATTTTTTTGTTGTTGTTGTTGTTGTTAGATTGGCACAACTGTTTTCCATTTTGGTGCGGAGTTTGAGTTGCATCTGTTATTTATATTAAATACAGTGCGGTTAAAAACATAATATCTATACCAACGCCAAGCTCCATAAAGAATAGAGGTAAACAAATCAATTTAGGGTTATCACAACTCACATTTTGTGGAATTCGACCAATGAATACAGTCGAGGCATTTGTCAATACGATTTTGCGTATTTTAATTACTTTCAAATCAAGTACATAACACATGCATTGTAATACTGTCAAGTATGGACTAAGTATAATATATATGTATCTAAAAACTTAACCTATTAGGACATTAGCTTACATGTGTGTCATTTTTCATTCAAATCGGTTAAGCGTTCTATGCAAATAATAAATATCTAAACATAAATAAACTGTTTACATTAGTAGAAAGTAAGATTAATACTTTTATGAAAATCATCTATCTAGAAAAGGTTGTTAACATCTGTCTTTTAGGCGTAAACTACTCGTTGCTTAGCAACAGTTTGTTTACCTCTATTCTTTATCGAATTTGCCCGACATCACATTCAGAGTCACTGAAAATATTATAGAAGGCGTACGGTGAATCGACGTTATCAAAAACACGTCACCTAGTGAAAAAAATAACACTTCATCTAGTTAAAAAAAAATAAAATAAAAATAAACATGACGTGTAAAAGTGATCAGTGGTCCTACTTGCTTAATAAACGATTTCATTTCACGTGCTTATGAGGGCTACAAAGCATTCAAAAGCAGTCGAGATGTGATGGAAGATTTGCCACGCTCTGGCCGGCCTCTCAACCTCTGCAACTGAAGTTAACATCGCGAAAGTGAAGGAAATAATGACTGAAACTCTTCATTCAAGTTTGAGAGAGATAGTCGCTGAACTTTCTGTATGAACCATACCATTTTAACAAATAATTTGGGTATGAAACATGTTGCCGCTGGGATGGTCCCAAAAGACCTGAATTTTCTCCAAAAACTCAATCGCAAGAGAGTCGCCGAGGACATGGCACAGGACGAGGCTAGAACGAGTCAATTCCAACCCAACATTCATGAAAAGCATTGTTACTAGCGACGAGACGTGGGTTTATGAGTTTGATATGCAAACAAGTCGACAAGTTTCGGAGTGGCGCCTTCCAACTGAACCGAAACCGAAAAAACCATGCCAAAGTCGATCCAAAGTCAAAGTCATGTTGACTGTTTTCTTTGACTATCGCGGTGTTGTGCACTCGGAATTCTTACCGAAAGGTCAAACGTTAATAAAAGAATATTATTTGAGCGTTATGCGGCATTTAAAAGAGCAAATTCATCGAAAAAGGCCAGATTTGTGGCAAGAAAATTCTTGGATTTTGCACCACGATAATGCATCTTTGCGCAAGGTCATCATTGTGAACGAATTTTTGACTAAAAACTCAACAAATACCATCTAGCAACCACCATATTCCCCAGATATGGCTCCAGCTGCCTTCTTTCTTTTTCCTATATTCAAATTACCACTTCGTGGCACCCGTTTCCAATCTGTAGAAGACATAAGGAGAATTCGCGGCGAGAACTGAACTCAATTTCGGAAACAACATTTAAAAAATGTTTTGATGATTGGACTTTACTTTGAAGGTGATAAAATAAATTTGGATTAATAACAAAAAAATTGTGTATTATTGCTCTTTTCCCAGTACTTTCTTGACAGAGTAGTAGGTACTAAAGCTTTTTATTGTTTAAATAAACCTCTTCATTGGCTTGGGCTCTTATATTTTGACTGAAAACCTAAAGAAATAAACATATTATATTAAAAAAACGGTTTTAAAAAAACAGGTTTTAAAAAAAAAAAACTATAAAGTAATAAATATAATTTCGCAAAAAAAGAGGTAACTTAATACATGTGCGGTAGGAAATCCATACGCGGGCGACGGGGGGTAGGGCACGCGGCACGTGGTCGCATCGCTTTAAAATAATACCGTCAAAAATGTGTAGTCACTTTTTTTAAATTACCAAATTTCGGGGAAGTTGTAATTAATTCACGGGAAAAAAAGATTATTTCAAAATTCATTAGTATTGTTACTATGATGATTACGTAAAATTTTATATTATATTTGGTCATGTGTTTACCTAACCTTTATTATCCTTATGGGTCGGACAGGGTTTTCTTTACATATTTTATAAACGTGTGGATGAGCACTGCTCTCCTAGCTGTGTTATGAAAACTTGTATTAAGGAGAAGCAGTTCGGTCCCCTAAGGTACAAATACATCAAAAGATTCATTGTGCTTCTGATCTTACTGTTACAATTTCGAAAAAAAATATTTCGAAATTGTAACAGTATTTCGAAAAAACGAGTTATAGAATTACAACTCGCGCGAGTTAACTGTGCCTCGCTCTGTGACGTCATTCAGACGGTACCCTTTATAAAAAATGAGAATTACATTATATGTTAAAAAAAATATAAACTACATTTTTTTTTAAGTCGCTTTGATGATAAAGCGTCATAATACTAGATAATTTTACTCATGACATTTTGCAATTAAATTTGATACATATGGACTGAAATATAACGTGGGTGCAACCAACAAGCGTCCTTAACGCTTCGAAAAGTAAAAATCAAAAAGAAAACTTAATAAAAAAATAAGAACAAAGCTAAAACTAATACACAGAAACAGTAATAACAACAGGGGATTTAAACTGTATTTAGACAATTGTAACAAAGATGCTAACGCTACTTAGTGTTTACAGCGAATGCGGGGCGCCGCGCGGTTAAGCGGGAGAGGGATCGCATTCCATCAACGTGCACAGTTAACTCGCGCGAGTTATAGAAGTTTATTGTTGTTTAAAATTATTCACAATCCTTCTCTGTACCTATGAGAGAAGACCTGTGCCCAGCAGTGGAACGATAAAAAGGTTAAAGATGATGAAAAGTACAATTGCTTTTTTTTTTTACCCGACTACGGCAAAGCAAAAGGAGGGTTATGATTTTGACAGGCTATGTATGTATGTATGTATGTATGTATGTATGTATGTATGTATGTATGTATGTATGTATGTATGTATGTATGTATGTATGTTCATCTGTTCCCTCGTAACTTCTAAACTACTTATCAGAATTCGACAAATGATATATCATTAGAAGCGTCTTAATTGTCCGCTGGTTATAGGCTATATGGGGTTTCACAACATCTACTGTGGCGCCCTCTAGCGGACAAAACATACAGAGTAAAAAAATAAAGTTAAGATAAATATGCCGTGTTTGGTATCATTTGAAAGCGCTTTACTTGTACATTTTGAATATATATATATTGCTAGCATTTGCTTGTGACTTTACCTGTATTCATGGGCTGGTTGCATATAATTCACATCTTTTCGTTCATAGCTTCTTTACTACTTATCAGAATAAGACCATTGCAGTACCATTAGAAGGGCCTTGATATTCTGTTAGTTATGAGCTATAAAGCTTGTCACCAAATTTAGTATTGCGCCCTCTAGCGGACAAAAAGTTCTATGTTAATATAAAATTAAAATAAATATACCGTGTTTGGTATCACGTGAAAGAGCTTCACGAGTGCTTTATGCTTGTACATAATTACAAGAATGCTTTAATGATGTTAAATATGAGCGATAACAGTAAAGCGCGGATCACGGGAACTGTGAATCGCTTTATGCAATGTAGAGCAGTGTGAACATTAATAGAATATGTAATGCACTAATGAAAACGACATAAGCTGGGAGTAACTCCACGCGGTGAAGGCGGAAACAGTTTGATAACTGGCTAAATCTCCCATAAAAAGGCCTCTGCACTATATGCCTTCGGGCTTATGTTGTTATATGTGCGTGTAGATGTAATATGTCAAGTACCTAGTTTTTAGTTCATCAGTTTAACTTTTGTTAATATTATGCGCACAAATACACTTTAACACCAAAATAGTACAAATAATAAAAAGTAAAAAAACTAAAACCCAACTACGACAAAAAACGACGCTGAAAAAGTATAAAACAAGATTTTCAGAATACTGAACTGAACAAAGTTGCGTAGTCACACGTTACATATACCTACCTACCGTAGCACCTTGACAACGTGTGACTACGCCTTTCCAAACATGAAAATTTATAGTGAATATTGCATACTTCAGAATAGTATTGTATGACATTATTGTCAATTTACAATGAAGGCATCTTGTCTACTGTGTCCATTTACTTGCAACTACATTAGCAACTTTGTTCAGTTCAGTATTCTGAAAATCTTGTTTTATACTTTTTCAGCGTCGTTTTTTGTCGTAGTTGGGTTTTAGTTTTTTAACTTTTTTTTTAATAATCATAATGAACAATAATTACGAGTAAGTACTGTATGTACGTAGGTGTATGTATGTAGGTAAAAGTAAGGTGCCTAATCAACTAAAATTAAATGTATGTTGTGTAGAAATGATAACTTGCTTGCTTATAATGATAATTTATATGAACATTTTCAGCGAATCCAACGCCCAGCACGTCTCGTGACCCCGTGGAGCCCACGGATACCGGCGATGGCGACGGCAGCAGTCGCTTACTGAATCTAGATGTGTTGTCAATTGATAGCAACCCTTCCAGGTATGCAGTCTTATAGTGTGATTTAATGGTTGACCAAAAGTGATAAAATGGTTGAAAAACAGTTTAAGTGAATTACATATTTCTCTTAAGAACGTAAATGATTCTATGTATTTATACAGGATTTGTTTAACCATTTCTCAAAGTGTATTCATGAATTCAGCTTCTGATTCTAGACTTCCTAGTGTAGAAATTAAAAACAAAACGTGCTCTTTCATAGAAAAATGCAATGCCTACATGGTATATATATCATCATCATCTCAGCGTTAATCCCAGTCGCATCCGCAGCCTTTCAGCTTTGGAGTCTGGGGTCCGCTTTACCAGTCTAACTGCTGATTTTGGCTAAACTTAGATATTTTCCGTGAAGCGACTGCCGTCTGACCTCCACAACCCGAAGGCGATATCTAAGCATTGCAGTTAGACCAATTGTTAGACTTTTTGCGAGCTCCAACAACCCGTAACGACTGCCACTAGATGTACGTATGGCAACCGGGACCAACGGCTTAACGTGCTTTCCGAGGCACGACCAGACCATTGCAAATATTCCTATTCATGCATACAAATATTTGCACTGTGCGGGGATCGATCCCGCGCCCCCTTGCGCAACGTTCGCGTTCGCTACCGTTACGTCACGGAGGCTGTCTACATGGTGTATATATATATGGCAGCGATATATATTTTTTTATTATTCTACAAAATATTTCAGCGCTCTGGGGTTTTTAGAATCATGTACTGAATTCATGGTTATACTTTGCGCACTGGTAATATTTTTTTCTTTTCTGTATTTAGCTTTACTTTAATATTTTCAGAAATTCAAGTTCATCAAATCAGGAGCGTTCGCTGTTCGGATCACGATCATCCGCTTTCCAGCCATTGAATGGTTCCGACAGATCACATAGAACTATTGCGTACGAGAGTACTAGGCTCTTGCCCAATCCTTTCTCGTCCTCTACCGGAAACCCGAGGCCGACCAGGGTTACTTTTACAGAAATCTCTCCTTCCAGTTCGACCAATACTTCACGCACTAGCATTTTCACTTCATCTAGAGGATCTTCTTTGGGAAGAGACTTCTCACTTCGCCGAAGAAACTTTTCCCCGTTACAACAAAATACAGAGCCCACACGTGATGATCCTGCAACTACAGTAACCACTCCTACCGTATTGGCAGTTGGGCCACGACGCTCTTTCCAGACTAGTGCTTCAGCTGGAAGCCAACCTTCAACGTCTGGTTCTTCTTCATCTTCCTCACAAAGACCAACTATGACTAATTCTTCTACACAGATGAGTCCCGTGACGGCGCCAGTCGATGCACAAACTATTAACGAAAGTCTTGATTTGATTCGCGATATTCTGCGTGACTCTGGCACAAGGTTGTTGAATCTAATCACTAATATGTCGTTATCCACTCTGGCTACTGTTGAGCGCAATATGCCGCGACGAGGCAGCGCGTCGCGCGCCCACTCGGACGAGAGCGAGAGCGGCGGCCGCACACGCGGCGGACGGCCTCGGGTGAGACTGTTCAGTTCCACTTGGCGAAGAGAACTCTTGTCATCCAGCTCTGATTCAGACAGTGATCAGTCCTCAGAAGTTAATATTTTTAGGACTAGAAATACTACATTTCAAGAAGACGAGTCTAGAAATAATGAACGCCAATCTGGAGGTAATGATTGTCCATCTGGAGTTAATGATCATCCGTCTGGGATTAATGATCGCCCGTCTGGAGTTAATGATCATCCGTCTGGGATTAATGATCGTCCGTCTGGACTTAATGATCGTCCGTCTGGGGTTAATGATTGTCCGTCTGCCTCGACTTCCTCCGAGAGACTGCTTCACCCTACTGATAGGTTGGTGTTTGAATTAAATGACGAGACGCACAATACTCCTCTTGATGAAGATGCTGGTCCATCGAGAGAGGCAGGCGGAATCAATGTCTCGTTGTCGAATAATAGGTTCCGTGTTCGAACACAAAGTGAATCTATGGGCACCGACCTAGGATCTTCGCCCGCGTCCTCAGCCGTACCTGGGCCAGCCGCTGAGGCTCGTGCACCAGTTGCATCTACACCTGCTGCAGCTGTTCCTATTACAGCCGCACCTACTGCAGCCACACCTACTGCCGCTAATGCCGCTTCTGCAGAAAGAAGGGATGAGGCGGACGGAGCCGCAACAACAGAGCCACGTACGCAAGGTCCATCTGATTTCAATCCTGACAGACCGTCAACAAGTAGGGATGACTTTTGGAGTAGAGGCGCCACTGTTCCACCTGATGAAGCTTATAGAAAAGTAAAGAGTGGTGTACTCTCATTACAGAAGCACACTATTCAATTAACGAATCTTTGGCTGCGAGGAAATCGTACTACCATGAGAGAATTACGTGGAATGTGGGAAAATTTACGACGTCGCATACTTACGTTACACAGGGAAACAGGAAGACAGGATGTTCCCAGTTATTACACTCGACCATTACTCGATCGGTGTATGATGTTGACTGACATGACCGATAATCTCACCCGCACTGCAAGAAACCTAAGACATAATGCAAGAAATGAAGATAGTGACAGACATTCGAGTGGAAGTCGTAATGTATCTCAGAATCCTAACAATGCAAATAATAATCAGACTGATGCCGAGAGAAATTCATCTAATGACAATGCTACAGAGAGTAGACCAAACCAGGGGGGGAGGCCTCACGTTCGATCTTCACCAAATACTCGATTTTCTCCGCCTTTGAGAAGAAGAATACAATCAAACTATCGTTGGCGTGCAGAAGATGAACTGAGGAGGCGTTACCGAAATACTACCACGAATCGTTTAGCTCCGCGCTATAACCGACACCGCAGAGATTTCGCGCGCTCGATTGAAATAAGTGCTACCAGGCATGAAATACGCATGAGAGCTATGCAAGTACTGTCGGTTATGTTCAATATGATGATGATGTGTCTGGAAGAACGCGGCCTCAGTCAACTCATTATTAGTATGCTGAGAACGCTTAAAAGGGCACTTGCGTTGACTTGTTTAATCGTGATGTCAAACAGAAATAACACCCGAACAGCCACCAGCCAAGCTCCTACACCACAACGTGTAGAATCCCTAGATGTCGTTCGTATACAAAACGTTGAGCATAACGTGGACGTGAACGTTGATGGCCCCGACGAAATGGCTCCTCCTAGTAACCCACAGAATGCTGCAGAATCGGTTGATAACCAATCACAGCCAAATAGAGAGGATAATAAAAGTATAACTCCTGAGAAACCATCAACATCTCAGGCTGAAAATGTCGAAAAACGTAATACAAATAAGAGACCACATGAAGAAACACCTTCAACTTCACAGAATTCACAAAGGAGTAGAATTTCACAAAGGTATAGCAATCGAGTTGCCATCCAAATAGCCGCCGTTAACAAGAATAATTCTGCAACTGCAAGAAATAGACGAGATCTGTACATGGAAACGAGGAGGCAAAAAGCACTGCATAGAACAAATCCTACTGCACATCCACTAATTAAAAAGAGGATTTTACCTCCAGTATCAAATTACAGAATACCGGCACTGCGAAGTTTACCTTTGAGACCCAACGTGTCGAGATTTAGAAGTCCGAGGGTCGATCCGCAAAATAATGAGCCTGTGGCCGGGCCGTCTAACGCTCCGACACCCGGTGACAATCCTAATCTACAGGAATCACCTGGAAGTGAGCTGATGAATGAGTTCGAACACAGAGTCAATTTTATACGCATAGCTCACATGCAGGCTGTGAGGCTGAGGAATGCAGCCAGAAACAGATTCAGACGGCTGCAGACAATTCGCCTTTACACGCCGTCGTCCGTGCGGGAGATGTTTTCGCTATCGGCGAACAACACCGATAATGCGGCACCGAACGACTCGCCCGGCCCCAGCGGCGCCGCGGGCAGTTCGACTGAGGGCGCGGCGCGGCACCCGTTCGCCATGTTCCGGCCGCACATCCTGGCCGCACGCGGCGATCCGGCCGGCTCCGAGGAGCTCAGCCACCAGTTCCACACCGTGCTCAATAACGTGGCCATGCCGCTCATGCAGATGAGTGACCTGCCAGGCAATGAGGGCGGCTCGGCCCAGCGCCTGCCCAGGATACATGAATATTTGCAGCCTATCATCTTGGCTCAGGTAAATAAAACGGAAACCTACATTGTTTATGTCTCCAATAGGATCAAAAACGTTGTCTAATTTTAACTATCGTGCAGAACGCGATGGTGGTGGACGACGAAGTGGGCGCAGGCGAAGCCGGCGCGCGACGCCTGGCCGGCATGGCGGGGCTGCTGGACGCAGGCATCATCTCCGAAGCGCTACCCGCTCCGTCACATCGCGTGCAGGCTTGGGACTTCACCACCGGCGCCACGCCCGAGATATCAGACAGTATATTTTGTTTCTCATCTATATTTATCATCATATTGGTGCCGATTCCCTTGTTCACAAACTAAACTAAAGGAGATGTTTCATTTTGGGCCACCACTATGTACGCTATATAGATAAAAAGGAAAAAAATAAAAGATTTTCATAAAAATACTACTAAATTAATTTGAATAAAAATACAAGTAAATATAATTAATTATTTGAAACGTTTTTTAGTGAGATAGCCTTTATTAAGGTAGTCATGACAGTGGTTATGACGTTTGATTGACGACTTTGACAGTTCTATTTTCCCGTTGTGTTCGTGTCGAGTGTTGATTTGAGTTGATTGTGTTTATTTAATGGGCCATATGTTCGGAATTCATATTTTGTTTTTTTCGCAGTCATATGGTAGATAATATAGATACGATAGCCTTAGGTATATGACACGTCAATCAAATGTCATTGTCAAAATTTTATTTCGCATAATGCTGACGATCATATTTATTAGTAGTTGTGTTGCACTCCTTGGCCGAGTTAAATTGAATCTGTATATAAACTAAACCAAAATATAGGAAATTAACATTAAAAACAGTTAACTATAGCATAAATACACCCAGCATTAAGTGTACAATGTGCTGGCCCAGGCTCCATACATTTCTGACACATCTCCTTTAAGTTCAGTGCATCGTTTCTGTTTTTTTTTTGGTTTGGATAGGAAATCATCAAATGACGGAGCGGAAGGGCGTGTCAGACTTTTACTGACTAAAACCCACCCGTATTTCTTCATTTGCCTGTGTGCCAGGTCCACGGTTTCTTTTTTAACCAATCCGCAACCCTGACCCAGGAGGCATCGGTCTTCGTGGAACCCGTCACAATGTGCTGCATCTCTTTGAGGCGCGCGTGAAACAACACGCCGTCGACCCGGGCCTGGTCCCGGGCGGCGAGCTGTCCACTGCTCACCGCCCGCAACCCGCTCCTACGGTGGCTGGGAGTTCGATGTTGTCTCCCGACCAGGGTGTCTCTTGAGGCGGCTAAAGGCGTGAGGGCGCTGAGATTCCCGCTCCCTCTCGCGCTCCGCCACCTGCTTTGCCAGCATCACTGCTTCGCAGCGGTGACTGCCTGCCATGCATTCTCGCTCCCGACCAGGGCCGCACGCGAGGGATCGCCGCCGCGAGGACACGGCGCGGTGCTCTACCCAAGCCGGGCAAACCTACACCGTATGCTCTACCGTGTCCTCAAGGCGATCCCCACGTTGGTGACATCCTGGCATTTCCTCCTGCCTTATACGGAACAGGCACCTCCCGAAACAGCCGTGTCCGGTCCGGACCTGCATCAGGCGGAACGCGAAGGCGCCGTGGCGCCTCTCTAACCACACCTCAAAGAGAGGACTTACCGGCGCTATTGTGGCGTGCCCAAGTTCAGTTCATCTTAATCTTTCTATTTCGTTACGAAAAAGACAGAAGATAAATATTAGTTTAGTCCTGCCAAATTAGTCCGCGCCTGACGTATTTCTAGACGCCATGTTTCATCCATGTCTAAATTGTCTATGGACCATCTTAAATTGACATTATAGTTGTCTTGTCGTGATAACAAAAACCATACTAAGTATGGGCTATTTTTTTATATATATAAATATATGATGATAAATATTTTAATGCCCGGAAAAATTGTTGCCATGTAATAGGTATAATCCATATGATATCCAAATCAACTGATATATTTTTTTATGTCATCAGGTACCAAGAATGTAGTAGTACAGCGATGCAGAATTCATAATGATGCTAGTATCGACATATCAAAAGATGGCAGGCTCTTGGTGGCGCTCCTTCCCGTGCCGAGGTTAAGAAATACGAACCATTGGTTAGGTAAGTGATTATGATTCGTACTGTGCGTGTCCTGCGCGAGCTCTCAATGAGATAAAATGTTTCAATTGCATGAAGTGTGACAGGCGCTGGATTTCGGCTTTTAACACAAGCTTGTCCTAGGAATGTTCGATAGCATTTAGGTCAGGGCTTCTTGCTGTCCAATCTATGTAATAGATTTCCACGAATTGGGTACGCGATACCACAAGAGCTGTGTGGGGCTGGGCCTTATCACGCGATAGACTTAGTGATTCAGAACCTCGTCTACATAACTCGCATCTGTCAGTTTTGCTTCACTTTTTCTTCAAAACATGCTTGACGTTCCAACATTATTATATAAAATTAACCTCGATTCATAAGAGAACATAATTCTTCCCATTCATCATCACACCATTCGAGGTGCTTACGGGGATATTTTAATGCACTTTTTTATATAAATTATAAACTAGCGCTTGACCGCAATCCCGCCTGATGGTAAGCAGTGATGCGATCGTTGATGGTAAAGCGCGCTAGTTATGAAGAGATTGCCGGTAAAATGATTGCGCACGAATATTTATAATGTTTTTAAAATAATCGTGTAAAGTAAATGAGCTTATAAAAAGGACGGAAAATACAGTTTAGGAAGCAATACATATAGTTTCATAAAATTAGTAGATTAGTTATAGTATTGTTGAAATACTGGTAAAAAGAAATATTAAAGTTAACTGATTTTGTACTTTTCTAACACTTTTATTCAAATATATTTTGGCCATTTTTTCTTAATTGGGCTATAGAGTGCTTACTTTGAGACCATGTATTCTGTTCAACAAACATATAAAATGAAATATTTGGACCTGAGCAATCGACTGCTGCGCTGCGTGTTGCGGGTTCAATTCCCGCACGGAATAAATATTTGTTTGAATGTTTGTAAGCGCACTCACGATACAGGAGTAATTCCTTCTGTGGACAACGTTTTCTTTTTTTTTTTTCAAATAAAAAAGCCACAGAAAATATTTTAGCACATCAAAATGGTTTTATTCGTCCTGAATTTCGTAAAGCGCTATGAAAGGACTGCCTTCTCTATATAAAAACGGTCTCTAAAACATATGTAGTTAGTCTAAAGTGCATTAATTGAAGACTAAGGTTTCTAAAACCGTAATATTCTTCGCAATAATCTGCTCGCCTCATTGCGATATTTATCAGGAAAAAAAACATGAGGTTTTCGTCGCAGATCCCAATACACGCTCTTAAGGCTGTAAATGGAATTCTGCAACTACAATAAAGCTCCTGAATGACCAACCATCAATTGTCACTTTGGATCTGCAAATTTCGTAGCTGGATCGCAACTCCCGTCTGATGTCGATTTCTTAATATCATGGACACATCAAACCATAGTGCACCTTGGCTTTTCATTGCTTGCTCATCTTAGTTTTAGAGCCCAGACTCCCTGAATTCTTGTTCTAAGCACTTATTGAACGATAGTGTCTCACGTCCAACGGCTGGCCGTTAGCACCTGGAATCTCCCAATTGCAGCATAGTGATAATCCTGATTCATTTTTCGGGTGTGACCAGCATGATAAATAATGCATACCTGTATTTACAAGTCAACTGCAGCCCTAAATACATTTAGTTACAAAATCGATACTTACAAAACTTGAAAATAAAAGTCTTCTTCAGCCTATATACAATATGTAACAAAAACCCTGTTGTTTCTTCTGCCTACGTTTTAAGAATCGGTATACGGATGTAATAAAACATATCATTTATTAATATTTGTAATCTTTAACTAATTTCTTACCTTTGCAATTCTGCATGAAGAAGACGTAAGTAGAACGTTCCCGGCAATCTCTTTAACTTATAAAATCAGATATTCTAAACATTTTGTCGAATGTGTCGATTTTAATAGTTATTTGATGTTGACCCCTCGACTAGACAATAATTACTTTTTTTAAATTTTAATTTCATTAATGATTTGCTTGTAAGTAAATATATATGTCCCTGAAAGGAACAGCAGGGTTTTTGTTACATAGTGTATAGCCTATAGAGGTCCACTGTTGGACAAAGGCCTCCCTCTAGACTTTCCACGATTTTATTTATTATTTTATTTATCAAGGAAAACCAACAATTACACACTTTACATATTTAATAATGGCTTATAAATAGGTATATCAGTGCCTAACCAGCTACATTATCCACATATTATATATTCGAGTAGAAGAGCGCGAGTACAACATTACTAATTGAACTAAAAATGAAGAAATCTTATTATAATACTAATGTACGTATATATATATATATATATATACATACACATATGCATATGAATACGGGACACGGTTAATCATCTGCTCCCTCAATCATCTTAAGAATTTCAATGCTAATTTTATTAGCTGACAATGAAAATAAATCTAATTTTGGACAAAAAGAGTATTATAATTTTTTGCTAAACATCGTAAAGGTGCGCGGACACCCGGGTTGGTGCAGCAAGAAGACACTGCAAATAACGGGCAGCCACGCACCCCACGCCGCACAACAGTTGTAGGTACTATATCGCACAATTTATTTGTCAGCTCTGAGCAATCATATTTGTTATTACACAGGTCATAGAGAAACTTAGTTTCCATAAAAGTGCGTCTGTCACTTAAAGTAGTTAATTTATAATATTTCACTAAATTAACGTAGGATGTTTTTTTCGGAAGCAACGATATTTTGTGGCTTTAAGGAATTTACGTTGAACGATTTCTAGGTTGTCTATGTATTTTTTGTACAGGGGGTTCCATACCATTACAGTATGTATTTTTTGTACAGGGGGTTCCATACCATTACAGCATACTCCAACTGTGTTCTCACTAAAGATTTGTATAAATGAATGTACCTACGTGCGAGTACGTTTAAAATCGGTCATGCATCTCAACACAAATCTATACATGCGAAACACGTTACTAATAATTTTATCAATGTGTTGGTCCAGGTGAAGTTTACTATCCAAAAGTACCCTAAGGTCCCTGATTACAGGAACTCTATGCAATGAGGCGTTATTTAGGTAGTATGTGTATGTTTCAGTATTTTTATTTTTGGTGAATGTTTTAGACGAGCATTTAAGGATGTTTAACTTTAGCTTATTTTTAATACAATATGCCGAGAATCTATCCAAATCGTCTTGGAATAAAGAACAATCGGTTTTATTTTGAATTTTTCTAAATATTTTAAGGTCATCGGCATACAGTAAACATTTTGAATATCTGAAACATTGATTAAATTCATTAATGAAAAGAACAAATAGGGGTCTAAAATTGAACCCTGGGGCACGCCGGACGTGACATGTATGGATGTGGATTCAAAGCCTTTGATGACCATTTTCTGGGTTCTATTAGTAACGTATGATACAAACCAGCGTAATAAATCACCTCGTATACCATTGAAAGCTATTTTTGTCAAAAGCAGATCATGGTCCACCTTGTCAAATGCTTTCTGGAAGTCTGTATAAACAACATCTATTTGCACTTGATGATCCATGTTATTGAACAAGAAATCTGTGAAGACCAGTAGATTTGTTATAGTGGGTCTTTTTTGAACAAATCCATGCTGCTGCTTAATTATCCATTTGTGTAAAATAGGATAGAGTTCGTTGTGAACCAGTCTTTCAAAGAGCTTCGACAAAGCAAAATGGAGATAGGGCGATAGTTCTCAATACTATGTTTAGAACCTGATTTATGAACGCGCGTAATGTTAGCACTTTTCCACATTTCAGGAAATGAACCCTCTGAAATACATTTATTATATGTATATATTATGGAGGGGTGTACATATAGAATCTGCCGTTTTTATAAGATAAAGCGGCTGTATACCATCAGGCCCCGAACCCTTCGTAGTATCAAGTGATTTTAATGCTTTAAGATTTTTTTCATAACTAAAGGTAACACTGTTAACGAGAATTCTATTTTCATTGAATTCTTGCTGAGGTAACCAATTATTTACATCCAAGGTAGAACATTCGTAAACTGAGTGAAAAAAAATCTGAGAATAAATTACAAATTTCAGTGGAATTACTCGAGCTACGATATTTATAAGACATTGTTGAAGTTATGCTAGTAACTGCTTTACGATTAGAACTCCATAAGTATTTAACATTTTTAGTAATATTTTCTTCGATTGAATCAATATATTTATTGTAACAGATTTTACACTCTACTTGAAATCTCTGCCTTAATATAGAAAATTGTCCATAGTCTGAAATGTTACTATATACCTTCCATTTAATCCAAGCTCTATTCTTGTTCCTGAAAATACGTGACTTAGAGAACCATACGGGGAATTTTGTCGAGCGCATGGATACTTTAGGTGTACGGTCTTTTATAGTTTGGTAAATAATATCATAGAAAATATTTACTGAATCGCCAGCTGACATGTGGTTTAGAACACTGACCCAATCTATTTTATTCAAATCCTGGTTAATTAATTCGTATTCAGCTTGGTAAAAATTATATTTAGGTATCTTCGCTCGTGTAAATGTTAATTCAGATTTATAACAAAACGTACAACTTAAAGGAGGATGATAATTATCTATGGGTAGTAGTATTGAGGATGGAGAGCCTACATGGTAATCATCATTAATAATTATTAAATCTGGAATACGTTCTTTAGCAGTTTTCAAGTTATTAAATTGAAAAGCAATGAGTACTGAGACTGACATAAAATTATCCAGGTGTCTACAAATAGATGAGTTGCCGTTACAGTTCAGTGCTTCAGATGTGTCCTTATCAATCGGTAACCAGTCAATATTAGGTAGATTATAGTCGCCAAATAAATAAAATTACTGGAACCTAACATGTCTAGTGTATTATGTAGATTTTCTAAGTGAGAAAGATAGGTTTCTTCGGAGGAAGGCGGAATATATGTCGCAGCAATGTGGTATTTCTCGTGACAGTGACTGGAAATTTGCAGTAGTATGTGCTCAATATGGGGATTTGTAGAATACGGTATGCACACTGCATTCAGCTTCTTTCGAACAGCCACAAAAACTCCGCCACCTTCCTTTTTATTTGTAGCAGTGCGATTACGATCACATCTAAAAACCACATAACGATCGTCAATATATTCATGGTCAAATATACATGCAGTAAGCCAGGTCTCAATCAGAATAATTGTATCATAACAGTTGCTTAAAAGATTCATGTACCTATAAGATATTGAGTTTCGTTCGTATTCCCCTGCAGTTCTGATAATAGACTGTTAAGTCATCTAACATAATCAAAATATTGATTTATGAAAGTATCATCATCATCCTTTTTTTTATCGTCCCACTGCTGGGCACAGGTCTCCTCTCATACAGAGAAAGATGGAGCGTAATCACCACGCTTGCTCAATGCGGGTTGGCGATTTTAGACTTAAAGTCCAGGTTTCCACAAGATGTTTTCCTTCACCTTCAGTCATTGGTGTCCAAGATATACTTAGAAAGTACATATAACTTTAGAATAGTTACATTGGTACTTGCCTGACACGGATGGAACCACAAGGATGCGTTAAATAGATGCGTAACTTCCGAAAAGAGAATGAAAACATCCTCATGATTACACTTAAGTGGTAAGAAATATAACAGTAGTGAATAGTGCAATAACAAATACTTCACCTACCCATGAATGAATGATGCCCAAGACATGATAATAATAAACCTAACAACATATAACCACCGTCTTTATACATCTATACTACCCATACTAATATTATAAATGCGAAAGTAACTCTGTCTGTCGTCTGTTACGCTTTCCCGCTTAAACCTCTCAACTGATTTTGATGAAATTTGGCACAGACAATCTTTAGATCCTGAGAAAGAACATAGGCTACCTTTTATCCCGGAAAAATTTGATGTTCCCGAGGGAAATCTAAAAAGCGCGATATAACCGAACTCCACGCGGGCGGAAAGCTAGTAAATTATAAGTTTCTATACCATTGTGTAGAACGTAACTAAAATTAAAAGCTTTAAAAATCAAGTTACTGTAACTGTGGCTTATAATTTTCAGACTGTTGACCATTCCTGCCGATGATAGGGCGAGTACCGGGCTTAATCTTTTTGAGATCTTCTGACGATCGTATTGGCATCGCTGAAGAGGCATCAGTTTCACGAACGAGAATAGTAGCGTGTTTGACCCATATGTACTTAAAGTTGATCTTTTTGGCCGCATCTCCGGTTTCACGAAATAATTGCTTTTTTTTTTAATGTCAAATGTTCATGCGTGTTTCCCGAAAATCCCAGCTGGTCAGAATTTTTGCCCTTTGCCGATCGGAATGAACTTAGTAAATTATCCCTTAGTATGCGCGAGCTTAACTTTACAATAATATTTTTCGGTTTGTTATTCTCGTGGTGCACGTGTGGGACGCGATGTATGGCAATGATATCTCTTTGAGTCAGCGAACAACTTATCTTGGACCCGATATTTCCCATTAGTGCAATCAAATTTTCATTGCGCTTTTCGGGTACATTGCATATTTCCAGATTACAACATCTCGCCTGTTGCTCCAACGAGTCGATTTTTGACTCCAAAGCGGTCAGTGCATTGTTTACAATATCAGCATGTGCTGTTTGTGTACGAATAGAGGCAATTTCACTCTTCAACCCTGCCTGCTCGTCTGTAACATGCTGTACGGAGACTTTCAATAGCGACAAGTCCTCCATTGCAACCCTATGTTTAGCGTCCAAATCAGATACCCCCTTCTCCAAGGATGAGTGGTCAGCTCGGAGAGAAGTAAGCTCGGTTTTAATCTCCGATGTCAATAGACTTTGGATGCAAGGTCAAATTGAATTTTAGTGACGTTAGCTGATATTTTATTTATGGCCGCATCAAGTCACCCCGGAATAAATCAAGCTTTTTGTTTAACTCAATTGAAAGCGCCTTAATAGCCTCAGTAATCTCGGATTCATGTTGCTTTCGTTTCCGCTGCGTCACATTTTCCGTGGCAACCCCGGCTTTCGCAAGATCCGTATCCGAGTGGCATTTAGGTGTTGGGCGTAGCATAGTGGCAGTACACAATCATTATCATCATCCCAGCGTTAATCCCAGTCGCAGGCGAAGCCTTTTTCAGCTTTGGAGTCTGGGGTCCGCTTTTACCAGTCCAACTGCTGATATGGCTAAACTTCGACATTTTCCGTGAAGCGACTGCCGTCTGACCTCGACAACCCGAAGGCGACATCGAAGCATTGCAGTTAGATCAAAGTGGCAGTACACAATAACAGATATTATATGACCTCAAAGATAGTAGTCAGGTAATTTGAGCCGAGCACCTCACGTAGCCGGACTGCGACAGCTGTGCACGGCGAGTCGAGGGATTTCCCCGCCAAAAGCCACAAGTTTTTCTAAGACTTTTTCTAAGTTTATTGAAATTTGTAAGTTATCTCACCCACTGACCGGTGAGCGAGACGGCGCAATACAGGATTAATGATGGCGTCGGTCGTATATGGGCACTTCCACAAGGTAGTAAAAGGCACCGAGTTTAATGCAAAAATTAAACCAATATTAAGAAACAAAAATTAGGAAAAATTAAATAAAAAAATAAGAACTACGAACGTGCACTCGTGACAAACTCCAAAGAGTGAACGATGACCGTTCTTGTGCTGCCCGCATCCATCGGCTTCCCGCGACCTTCACCATGTCATCGGTCCACCTTGCTGGGAGCCTCCCTATGCTACGTCTTCCGGCACGTGGCCGCTACTCCAGAACCTTACTGCCCCATCGGCCGTCGGTTCTACGAGCAATGTGCCCCGCCCACTGCCACTAAATTTTAGCGATTCAAAGAGCTTTGTCGGTGACTTTGGTTCTTCTGTTTATCTCCTGATTTCTGATTCGATCGCCCTAAAAATAAAAAAAAAAAAACGCATAGCTCTTTCCATCGCCCTTTGTGTGACTTTGGGCCTTCAGCATTTTTTCCAAGTCTTCCAGGGTCTCCGCCATGACCACGGTATCATCTGCAAAACGGAGGTTAGTGATGTAGGTACTCGCCGTTGATGTTGATGCAAAGTCCTTTCCGGTCCAGGAGCTTGAAGACATCTTCCAACGCAGCAGTGAACAATTTGGAAGATATGACATCTCCTCGTCTCACTCCACGCTGCAGTTGGATTGGTTTCGAGTCCTGATCCTGGAGACAGACTGACATGGTGGCGTTTCCGTACAAACACTATCACGTCGATGTATCGATAGTCTAATTTGGCACCCCCTGGAGAGACTGTAGCACCACTCATAGTCCACAAACGCTAAGCATAGTGGTTTGTTATACTCCTCGGACTTCTGTATAACTTGCCGCAGCGTATATATGTAGGTGGTCTATGGTACTAAAGCCTTTTCGAAAACATGCTTCTTCGGGAAGCTGGAAGTCGTCGAACCTGCGAGTTAAACCATTCGTGATGACTCTAGAAAACAACTTATAGACATAGCTCAGGAGAGATATCGGTCTGTGGTTTTCCAGGATGGTATTACTTAGACATAGACATAGAATACTCTTTATTATGTACACCATATAGATTACAAAAACATAAATATAAAAATTTTACAAAGGGTGACACAATGGGTTACTTATCACCTTTTTTGAAAAACAATAACACCACGCTCCTGTGCCATGCCTTAGGCGTTTCGCCTTTGAAAATGAAGAAATTAAATATGTAACTTCAAAAGCGCTTTAATACCGGTTTACCACCCCCTTTCAGAAGCTCTGCCCTAGTTCCATTTCCAGCTGCCTTATCGTTCTTGAGCTGTTTCAGGGCCATACCAGTTTCGTACAGGCTGACCGCTGTCCAGAATATCTCTGGCTCTAGGATCATTGGCCAAGCTTCCAACAGATGCGTGTGTTGATGTGTATAACTCTCCGTAGAATTTCTCAACCTCACCCAAAAGCTCAGGCTTGGAAGTGACTATCCCCAGTCTTCAGCTTCGCAAGTATATCGCGGGGAGAGAGGCTTTGAGATTTGTCTGTGAAGGCATTTGGTACGCGAAGCATCATCAGGGGATTTTAAGACCACATGCCGTCTTTCTTCCAATAGCCGACAGGTGGGACCGGGGTTCTTCTGTCCTTTTGAACGGAGGGTTTTGAAGAACTTGGACCCTTCCGTTTGGAGAGTTTCCACAAACCCGTTGTTATAATGATCATGGCCACATCTACGCATTCACCGAGGCATTCAAAGCCATTTTGCAATTGGGTTGTATTCTAAAAAACAATTTAATGTCCATCAGATAGATTTATAAAAAATACTTACTAGCTTTCCGCCCGCGGCTTAGCCCGCGTGGAGTTCGGTTATATCGCGCTTTTTAGATCTCCCTCAGGAACATCAATTTTTTTCGGGATAAAAGGTGATTATGTTCTTTCTCAGGGCCTAAAGATTGTCTATGCCAAATTTCATCAAATCGGTTGAGAGGTTTAAGCGGGAAAGCGTAACAGACAGACAGACAGAGTTACTTTCGCATTTATAATATTTGTATGGATTGAACACGTATTTTTTATTTTTTCTTTCATTCAAATACTTGGAAGATATATTGATTTGAAATGTCGTCACGCCGTGGTACAAAATATATCACGGCGTGACGTAATTAGCCCCTACTCCGTAACTTTAATACGCTATATCTCAGTAGTTTTTGGTAATTTCAATAATAAAAAATACGGGTCTTATTATTTTTTTTATTATCTATAAGACGGACTTTTTTTTTCATCCCTTGGAAACGTTCCTATTCGATTTGAAAGCGTTCGGGGTTTTGGAGCTAGGCAGACGCTGGATGGAGCGTAGACTATAAGTCGAAAGCTTTCGAGCCTAATGTTGAGGTTCAATATGCCTCTATTAATATGGTTATCACTGCCGGTTTTAACCGCATGGATCACGGAGACATCGTTGAACATTTATTGGCCTTCTTGTTGTCATTATGAAGTCTAGGTATTTCGTTTTTGGTCTGACCATCAGGGCTAATACAGGTCCACTTGCGGTACAATGGTTTCCTGGAAAAAGAATTCATCACAAAGAGGATCGTGACCTCGAGGATTTCGATTTCCAACTCTAAATTGCCCCAATTTCGTCTCGTCCGTCGCCCAGTTTTGCGTTAAATCTCCCATTTCAACAGTGTAATGGGCTTTGAAGGAATGAATGGCGCTACTGACGTCCTCATACAGTACCTTTACATCATCGTCGGGAGAGTTTGGATGTCGGAGCGCAAACCTGTATAACCTTTAAGAATATCACGTCGGTTTATTCTGAGTACAAGATATGCTACACAAGTCGAAAAGCTCCCGACTTTAACCACGTTGTTCACAAGTGACCTGTAGACAATAAACCTGACGCCACCGTGGGACAACTGGTGGAAAATAAAAGTATTCAATTGTAATCCAAAATAATAAAATGTGATCGCCAGAAGGCCATTATGTAATAAGGTTTTAATGTGCAATGGTTTTAATTGTTTTTAATTAGCTTTTTTTAAATTGCTCTTCCATGTTCTTGCACCGCACATGGTGCACATTTGACTCTGTTTAATAAGTGAGTTATCGCAGGAGTGTACTCGTTGGAGTGGGCACGCCTAGGCCAGTGCCTACACACGGCGGTGCTCGAGCAAAGCGCTGTGTCAGTTGCGCTGTCGCCCACGGCGCGGCACCTAGCCGTGGGGCTAGGGTCGCGGCGCTTCGCCACGGCACCTAACACTCGCAACAACATCATCGCATTGCTGTACCGGCTGGACCCGCTAGGTATGTACCGACCACAAGACGTTCGCTTTATTTCCTCGCTAAAAATACCGTTCCGAATTTAAACAATTAGGACTAAACAAATCTTAAATGTACATTTTAAATTCGACTAAAGTTATATTTATTTGACAAAGCTTACTATAATATTAATGAATTTCTTACAGAGGTATTTATATTGACATAGATTTTGATGCATTGTTGTTTAATTTTTCTCGTGCTGACATTTATTTTTGTTTTCTAATTCCATTATAATAATTAATATCGTTATTGTTCATAATATTTGCACGCCATACTAGGTGGCAAACATCTCTGATCTTATTTTTTTATGTTATCCTGCATGCGTTTATATTCTTATACTAGCGACCCGCCCCGGCTTCGCACGAGTGCAATGCTGATACTAAATACAGTACATAAGAACTGTGAACGTTCTACCTACTTATATAAAAAAAAAATAGGGACTCGCCGCTCCTGCCGCCCCGGCCGGTCGCTACGTCCCGCAATTTTTAAATCTGTAATATTCATTTAAATCATATGCTGTAAAAGTCCCTATAGATCTATATTAAATCAACAATGTATTTAAGGTATTTAATTAAATAAGGATTAATGCTGTATTGTTTAAAATCGCCTTGAAAATTAGCTGTCGGGTAGACTCAGTTCCGCCGCCTTTGTTGTTAAGAAAATTAGACAGATAACTGATGTGGATACAGCCAGAATTGTTTATTTTAATTATTTTCATAGTCGTATGACTTATGGAATTCTTTTCTGGGGAACTTGTGCGGACATCAATACCATCTTTATTTTACAGAAAAGGGCTGTTCGAACCATTTACAACCTTGGTCCTAGAGATTCTCTTAGAGAAAAATTCAGAGAGGTGAACATTCTGACTGTAGCTTCACAATATATATTTGAAAATCTTATGTATGTTCATAAAATATCTCGAATTTTAAGAAAATAAGCGATATTCATAATATAAATACCAGGAACAAACACAATCTTGCTGTACATCACACTCGTCTCCACAGAGTAGGCAACTCGTTCATGGGTCAATGTATACACTTTTACAACAAGCTTTCCATGGTCATTTGAAACTTACCCATTAAACGATTTAAAAACTACATAAAGGTCAAATTTTGCAAAAAGGTATTATAAAATCACAAATTATTTAGAAGACAAAAAAGCTTGGGACTGAGCTGCTCGCTCTGTTAAGCATTTTCATTTTTAATGTCTGGACTTGAAAAAAGACGATGATCCCTGAGTTTGTTTCGGCTATTTCTTCTCAGGGGTAGTCAGTTAGGAAATGCCGGCTTCATCTAGTTTAAAAAAAAAAACATGACGTGTAAAAGTGATCAGTGATCCTACTTGCTTAATAAATGATTTCATTTCATAGCCATTATTTGACGTAAAAAGTAAATGACAAAAAAATTATTGTGGAATATCCATAAGAGATAGACATATACCATCGCAGTTTTCTGTAGACCTTTTCAATATGTACAATACTTATTACTGAATCTTATGATAAATCTCGTAGGGTCCAGCCTGCATTTGCAATGTAAGCGGAAAAAATGTAATTATTTAAGAAATCACAGTAGAAACCACAAAAATAACAGTATTTTTTCACTATTTAATGGATGTTATTATACATAATATAAACCTTCCTCTTCAATCACTCAAGCTTTCTCAGGTTTCTCTGTCCCTATGTATACAGGGAATTTTTTTTTTCGAGTGCGCATAAAAAAATGGGTGGCTCAGAATCAATAACAGAACAAATCTGCATTATTAGTTTAAAATATAAAATCATGTTTTTGTCCGCCCTAAAATCAGCAAATGACAGACACCAATTATTCATATCAATATCGTAGTATTAGCATATGGCCGCGTAGTGAACATGCGGGCGCGCGGGGGTCCTGTGATGTTCCCGCCGTCCCCACTCCGTCGAACGTGAATGAGACCGCGTGCGGTGACCATAACATCCATTTCATAATAAACATCTTTCGTTATTAATAACTATTTTTTTGTACTAAAACATATCAAAGTAATAATATTTTTATCTATAAAATTTATTTAGCTATACGTTGACAAAGTTTGCGCACTGGATAAAATTTTATCCTGTATAGGGACAGAGAAACCGACTTTGTTTTATACTATGATGGTCTTTGCTCTAATATCAGCTGTGAAATGATTTATATGTGTAACATTTACCCATAATTTTATTTTGTTTTAATTTCTAGAAAGCTCAAGCCGCACAGGGTTGTCTCCTATCAAAGCGTTGGAACAGACTTGGGAACACGGCTTCACTAGCCTCAACTGCCTCCGCTGGGCCCCCCAACCTGGCCAAGGACTTGTCTATGCAAATAACACTGGGCAACTTATTATCATGAGCTAAGTAGAAATGTCATGACATATAAGGATGTTCCATACAAAGCCATCAATTATGTTCGCTATGATACGCCGAGTGTCCTTTGTTCTGTCCATTTTGTGGCATCTGTGGCACATTCTTCATATTTAATACTACTAAAAGCGATTGCTTCATGTCTGTTTAAACTTATTTCATATTTAATGAATGTCAAGTTGTAAGGTCAGCTGGGGCAATTGCGTCTAATCGAAATTATTTTAAATCTATTTGAAAACCTCCCTCTCCTGACATCTATACGTTATAGGTTTGTATTCAAAGTAAACAAAACAAGATGGCAGGAGAGTAGGTTTTCAAATAGATTTAAAATAATTTCGATTACACGCAATTGCCCCAAAGACGCAATTGCACGGTTGACCTTATGTCAACAAATATCATAATGCAATAATATTAGGATAGACTAACCACAGTTTGTTTGATTAAAAGTTAATCCGATTTTTTTTAATTACACATAGTTGTAATGTCCAATGCCAATGTTCTTTAAATTGTAATTGATCTCGTTAATCATTGGATTGGAAGTGATTGTGCGACATATTTGTCTATAGTGTATAACTGAAAACTAATTGCTAAGGTTATCGTTCCAACCAAGGGTTTAAACTTTTATGCTTGTATTACATGTCGCATTCTGAATGTTGTAACTACATACATACATGCCTGATACGTGTAATACATAATTAAGAGTATAGATTTATCGCCAGTCTTTGGATATTTATTCTTAGTAATAATCTGAAATTCTGAAAATTCATAGTAGGAACCTATCTATAATATATTTTGCTTATATATTGTTTTTGTTATTGTGATACACTGCCTTCGTAATTTGAAATTGCATTTTTATTTTTTTTATTTTATAAAACTACCTTCTCTGTACAATCATTTCTCGTATTTAGAAATCTAAATTATTTCATGTTATCTTGGTGATTCTATTAATAATTTTAAGAGTATTTTTCTTACGAAGGTAGTATGATTTCGATTCTTCCATAATTATTACATTAACATAATTTATAGAATTCCTGGCGCGGCGCCTTCCTTGAGTTGCTTTATTGGTATTAGCAATACAGTATACCATTTTTAGTTTCTTTCTATTAATGATGTATATTTAAATATAAACAAATTTCTTTTAAAAAAACCTTTTTTAAAAGAATTATTTAAAAACTTGCTGTTCTAATATTTTGTTAAATACATTTTAATGAGTATTATCTCGTTATCTGATTATTGTGTTTAATTAATCCTGAGCTATGTCTGACAATGCCGACACTGATTGATTTTTTCGCGTTTATAGCCTCATGATTGATTTACCCAGGCATACACGGATAATTATTTACTTTAACCCGTTCTGTAAAACTTGAAGACTCGCGTCTTAGTTTCACTGAACAGGTAAATATTATCTGTGTTCCTCTAGGTCAATCAATCATCAGTGTATTAATACCGCTCGCCTGGTAATATATTGGCTCATCTGCAAAAAATGTTAAACTGAGCTGATTACATATCCAAATATTTATTAGCCTCTATAGTTACTACTACCTGGAACCTGTTGATCACTGCGTTTGGTTACTAATATAATCATGAATCTGTAAGAAAACGCTAAATTAACTCATAAATTAATTCCAAACATTTATAACACCTTTGATCCTTGCGTCTGTAAAATATAAAAAACGTAGATGTGCCGATATACATACTTATTACTAGGTCAGCGATATGCGTGTCGTGAAGTTATGACTTTTATAATAATATTAATATTTCATATTTACTGCGAAATTTAGTGCCTAGTGTTCTTTGGTTTCAATATGGCTAAGTATTCTATACAATATGTTAAGAAAACCCTGTCCGACCCGTAAGGACAGAAAAGGTTAGGTAAACACATGACCAAATAACATATGAAATTTTACATAATCATTATAGTAACAATACTAGTGAATTTTTAAATAATCTTTTTTCTCGCGAATTAGTTCCAACTTCCCCAAAATTTGGTAATTTTTAAAAAGTGACAACATTATTTTTGACGGTATAATTCTGAGCGAATAGCGATGCGACCGCGTGCCGCGTGCCCTGCCCCTCTTCGCACGCGCCTGGATGGCCTAACGTACATGTTTTAAGTTACCTCTTTTTGCGAAATAATATTTATTTTTTTAGGGGGATTTTTTTTAAGTTTAGCCCGGCTTTGTAGGCATTAGTACAATCAGTTAGCGATACCTAACAATACCTTCACAGATCGGACAGGGTTTTCTTAACATATTGTATATCTGTAAAAAAGATTGTTTTTAATTAATTTCACTGTTTTAAACTACTTATATTATTATAGTACCACGAAAATTATGATCAGATTTCAGAACAATGGAAATAATGTAAGTAAATCTAGTTTTAAGAAACTAGCTTGTCGTCCCTTGGACGAGCCATCACTCATTTGCCATACACGCGTGCATATTATTTCTGAAAGATATTCAGGTACCACGTTGCAGAATCGGTACACTCTATTAGATTTTCTTATTCATTAGTAGCTTCCATGCGCGGCTTCGCCCGTGTGAAATTCAGATTACCCTGAAAAGCTTTTGTGTGATCTATAGCGTATTCAGCCGTGCTTTAGCATAGTATGACAATGCACTATAATATACAGAGTGGTGCTGACAATACGACAATAAATTAAACATCGTGTACCTCAACTCATTATCAGTCTACCCATAAAAAATTATATAAATGTATCCATTAGTTTAGTCACAGGAAATTATTTTTCATTTTTCATATGTTCTACATGATGTACACGTTGATAAGGAAGCGCTTAGAGGTTGATGACCGCCGCATCCAGCGGTACTAAACTTTAATAATAATGGCGCGAAAAAGCAAGTCGATACAGGAACGCGCTGTCGCCGCTGATCGGAGGTCATTGAACCAATATTTTAAAAGATGTTCTATTCCGTTTGCAATTTTATGCAATTTAGTTTGTTTGAAATTTTTATTTTTGACGCTAGGTATTTCTATGGTTCAGGATTGTTCCTATGAACCAGCATGGTCTGTGTTTTCATTTATTGTCGTATTGTCAGCACCACTCTGTATAGTCTAAAAGTTTCCGGTACATGAACCCAGCTAATAATGTTTAAATTGAAAATATATTGGCCTAAACCCAGATTGTTCGCTATTTAAGATTTTTTTAAATAATGTCAAACCGCTAATTCTTTTCGGAAAAAAAACATATCCTTTTATTTACTCTGGACTTCTAAGATAATGTACGCTAAATTTCATAGCAATCGTTTCAGTAGTTTAGGCGTAAAAGCGGAACAAAAAAACTACTTGCACCCACAAACTCTTGAAGAATCATCTGATAAACAGTTACCAAACAAGAAAAGTAGATATCGCTGTATACAATGTCTTGGTTTTTATCTCAATGTTACGTACGATGCTGAAAAAAACTTCAGAACGTATCGTGAGTGTTGCTATAACTGTCGTAAGTATTTATTGAGAAAGCCAATATTGCGTTATTCTTCTGTTCTTATCGCATTTTTATTTGGTATCGACGCAACATGTGGTTTTTTTTCCACCTACTTCTCAATTAGTCTTCATCTCGGCAGTAACCTCTTTTCTTACCATCACTCACACGTTCTATCCATAGTTTCTTTACCCTACTCTTTAGCCATCGACAGCCTTATTCAAAACTCCCGTGTGCGTTCGCGCAGCGGAATGTTGTTGAATTTAAAGATTTTAAATATGCAGATATTTAGTGTATGACGTCGTGTAATTGTGTATGATAAAAAAAAATTGTGCATGCAGCCATTGTGGAGAAATTCACCAAAAACTGATTCCGCTGGGCGAACATTGTCCTGGCGGAACTTTTTTTAATCCATTGACTTTAGAAAAAAGAGATGTGTCCAAAAATTTGTGTGTATTTGTGTATGTATGAATAAAATTTGTGCATGCATAGACTTCAGAGAAATTCAAGTTTCCGCTGCGCGAACGTTTGGCCATTAGCTAGTTTTCATATAAAGCGCTTACATAGAGAGCTGTAGATTTTTACATACGTTGTGAATTTGTGCATATTTGTGTACAAAACAGATTTAGGGCTCGTAAATCGTAGGGCTAAAAAGATAAATATATAAACGAAAAAACACGCTTTTTAGGTCATAGTTCTTAAAGTATACACTTTGGAGTCTAGATTTTCACGTTTATACAAACCTTGTAAGTGTCTGCAACATATTGCCAAATATGAATGATGTTCCTTTAGTAATTAAAGAGATATCGGACGATTTACCAGACAAAATCACTGTTTACAAAGCAGTCAAATATCACGACATTCTAAAGGAATTGCATGGTAAAATGTATGCCAATAATTAGTGTATTCATTCAACTATTCACATGCAAAATTTCATGTCATTAAATTCAGTAATTAAAGAAAAACAATTAAAATACTGACGAAGCATCGAAAACCTACATAACCCGACCAAGTTCGGATAGCTATAAAAAAGCGGCCGTGCAATATATTTAGGTAACATCCCAAAATTTACAGTATAATGCCGGTATTGAATTAGTATAGGTGATAACACAATTGTTTCGATATAATATAAAGGTCATTTATTTTTGTACACCTACTTTTTTAAATGTATTTGACTATGACAAAGTAGGTACTATTTACGTAGTTACTTTATTTAAGTATGCGCTTGAGACTTGAGATATAATCTAAATATATTAATTTAGGCAAATAAAATTCATACAGCTAATTTCTATTGAATATTTCACGGATCCGGATTCTTACTATAGACACCTCAGGGAAATTAAACAATTACCACAAGTAAGTACTATACAAGGTATAAACGTGAAAATCTAGACCCCAAAGTGTATACTTTAAGAACTATGACCTAAAAAGCGTGTTTTACGTTTATATTTTTATCTTTTTACTTTAGCCCTACGATTTTTTCTAAATCTGTTTTGTACACAAATATGCACAAATTCAAAACAACGTATGTAAAAATCTACAGCTCTCTATGTAAGCGCTTTATATGAAAACTAGCTAATGGCCAAACGTTCGCGCAGCGGAAACTTCAATTTCTCCGAAGTCTATGCATGCACAAATTTTATTCATACATACACAATTACACACAAATACACACTAATTTTTGGACACATCTCTTTTTCCTAAAGTCAATGGATTAAAAAAGTTCCGCCAGGACAACGTTCGCCCAGCGGAATCAGTTTTTGGTGAATTTCTCCACAATGGCTGCATGCACAAATTTTTTTTTACCATACACAATTACACGACTTCATACACTAAATATCTGCATATTTAAAATCTTTAAATTCAACAACATTCCGCTGCGCGAACGCACACAAAACTCCCTCCTTAAGGAATATTCCTCATTTCTCTGTAAAACATAATCCTTACCGTAACAGCAGATTTCCACACAACTTTTCAGTTACCGGTTCGAGTTTCAGACTTGCGCCTATGTACCGTACAAATTTCTTATTCTATCTATTCCACTCATCCCTCTTAGCGTTCTCATCTCGGCTGCGTGCAAATGCCTTTCATTCATTCCTTTTGTTATCCAACCATCGGTTTCATACAAACGGCAGGTTCGATCACGGTTATAGAATCCTCTTTAAAACTTTTATAGATAAAAACAAATGCATCACGCCGAAATCAAACTTCGTTGGTTAAATAAATTACACGCTTTTATTGTGAAATTTTGCGACCAAACGCTAACAGAATTATTACTGATCAATTTACCGTTTTAGAATAAGGTATGAAATCTGGATGGCAACTGAAACAGTACTTACATTCAGCCTTATCTGATAACACTGGGAGGTTCTACGTGCTCCACAAGAAGATTAATATAATGTACTGACGCATCTATAGTGTTTTAACCATTTACCCTTTGTCGCTAAATAAACAGAATCCAATTTATTCTTATGATGTTATAACGTTGGGTTACCTAACTCTGCAGGGATTTTATTGGTACTTTAGTACGATTATTATCAGCAATAAAATACTAAAGGTACTTTCGTTACCTTGTCTACATAATTTCTGTTACAAATAAGATAAACTTTATTTTACTATTCTCAGTTTATGTTATACGCGGATTTTTTTACCAGTCTTTTGATACAAGGTATAAGGAATGAATCTGGGTTTTATTTTGCGCTCCCTTCTTACCTACCCTGTCTATTTTCATTCTTTATGTTCCTAGATTATGAGTTCTCCTTAATGTTTCCTAATCTTAGATGTTTTCGCTCCTCTGAAGGCAAACGTAAAATATCTCCAGTCTTTAGTAGATATGGTGACATGAAACTACATTTTTAAAATTTACAACTGTGCCTACCCAGTGGCTTACAAAAGAACAAGATTTTATCTACTGTGCCCACCGGAACTATGCCAATACTCCTACGCCACATATAAATCCAAATAGTTTTCACAGTTATACTTACACATAATAAAATAATATACCTACACTACTAAAGACTAGAAATAAGTACCTATGTCAATGGTTCTTGTAACGAGTATTAACAGATTATAGATACTGAAACATTTTTCGTAAATATTCACAGCTCTAAACTTTGCTATTCAGAGGATAAACTATTAGATCTTTTTTTTGTGTAAATAATTTGTTCTTCAAATATGTTGTGATAATTGTAAGATTAGTTAAAAGTAACTGTACAGTTTTTATAAATAAGATTCTGTGTACAGATTCCTTTTTGTGTCTAATAAAATCCTTATAGATGGGAAGAAGTGTTTCATTCTAACACAACTTTAACTAGTAATCAATAAGGGATATATTCTATTTACAAAAAAATAAAATGATATAAATATTGTATTTATTCCGTTTCTATAGATTGTAATCGCATTAATGATGCTGACAAAAAATCATTATACATTAAAATATGATACAGCAATTTTGAAAACTTATATTTACCTAGCTAAACATTTAATTAAATAAAAAAATACCTGTGTCAATTTTGCAAATAGGTATCATCTGAATTAATATTAAGCATGTAACTAAATTATGTTAACAACATTAAAGTATGGTTTGTGTTTGAAGTAAATAATGATATTTCTTGATGTAATCAAAGCAAATACTGATAAGAATGATATATATATATGCAATACAAAATATACTTTCCTTCATGTTCAACAATTTCTACTTCTGATATTGATTTAAATTACAAAAAATAATTATTACAAAAGGCTCCAATTTAAAATGTCATATATACAAAATCTCCTTACATCACTGTTACCTGTTTTATTTGGTCATATGCAAATAAAGAAAAACTTAGGGAACTTGCAGACTAATGTGACAAAATATAATGATAAATATTTCGATTGTGACTCGGCCGTCACTAAACACGTCATAAAAACTAAAAATGGTTTTAAGAACTTACAAAAGATATAAGTCAAACCATAAGTAACACTAATTCCTACAATTGTTTATTAAAAATGTTGATTTGCTCGTAGCACAAATATACTTTCCCTGACTCATCACAGACCAAATGTAAAATCTATTTAGATTTCCAATGTTTATTACTGAACCTTGTGTCTTAGCGGCGCCGCACAACACCCTCTGGTGACTTAGAAGCATTTAAATATAATAGCATCTATAACTAACTTCTTTCTGAGGAGGAAGTGGCGATTTAATGAAATGCAATAAGTGTTAGTGTTCTGATGGCTTGAGTTCTTTAATTTGCTTTATAAGATAAGCCTTCTCATCATTGAACTGCTCATCCTCAGAACGGTCTGTGTGGAATTTGGTGAGGAAATCTACCAATTTATCTTGATTCCTTAGCAAGATATCCAATATTGGTTTAGGTTTATTAGGGTTGGCTACAAATACCTGTAACAATAAATAATAATTAGTGAACCATAATGGTAACTACTGTAATTTGTAATATTTTAACATTAATTACAACTAGTACCTTAAAAACATGGAAAGCCTCAAACTGAATATTACGGGACTTCTCTTTAAGCATATTCATCATAAGCTTAAGATTATCAGGGTTTGTGATGTAACGTGTCATTATGGAGAAGTTGTGACGGTCGAGTAACAATTCTCCCAGTAGCTTCAGGCTCTGCCGTCGAGTCACATAGTTTTCAGAGTTGAGCAGTCGCTGATAATGACTGAACACTTTATCATAGTTTGTTTCTAGAAACTCAGCACACAACATTTTATGTCGTGTTAGCAATTCCTGGAAATAATAATTAAATATATATTCCTATCTATAATATAATTATATGTTCCTATCCAATTTATATAAATTAACATTCCTATTCTTCAACCTAATGAGGTAATTAGAACTTTGCATTCTGAACACATTGCAATATTTATAAATAACCATCATCTAAATGAATTTTGAAATATGGACACAGTGAATTCTGAGTTATATTGAAGTACAAGTGTTTAATGTAATTGATTTCAGCATGACATAAAGGCTCAATGAAAGACAAAACTGTTCAAATAAACAAACCTTAAAAGTAGAAAAGGCATCTGAGGCAATATCAAAAGTGGAAACTTCTACATAACGGAAGAAATTGTAAAAATCATCTGAATACAACATTATTTTAGCCAAAGCCTCATATCGGGCACACTCCCGTAGCATAGTTCCACAGTTGGATGCTATCTCCTGATGTTCATACCTGCAAATCACATAACATTACAATACTATGCTGTACATATTTATATATATATCACACAGATCAGAAAATAAATAGCATTGTTTATTATAATATATGTATTGCTGTTTGTTGATTCCATTGCCATTTGAAATAATAAAAATGCTCACATCTTATCTCATTACTTCTTTGCAAAATCAGTTGAATATCATATATTTATATCTACAATATTTATTCATATTTATAATAAATTCCATTGTCATTTGAAATAATAAAAATGCCTACATTACTTCCTTTTCCATTTCCAAATCAGTTGAATATTATATATTTATAACTGCATAATTTATATTGTCAATAATATAATAATACCCACCCTGACATCAAAGTAAAGAGTATCTCGGGTTTGGTGCATATGTATTCAACTGTGGGAGACCTGGTGCCAATCTGACGTCTAAGCACATTGTTGAACACTTGAGCAACATCCTTCTTGCCTTCAAAGTCGATGCGGTTTAGATTCTATATGCAAATGTATGACTCATTACACATGTTAATACAACAATTGATAATTTAATTGATCTAATACTTAAATGTTTAGATACCTGGATGAGAAGTAGAAGCAAATTAGTGTTGTACAGTTCCTGAGCTAACTGTGCTACTATGATATCCGTTTGTGGTTCGGCGTCGGATGTGCCATATAGCATGTTCTTTATTAAAACCTATTGACACAAAATCAACACTATAAATTGTCCACTTAGTTACCAATAAAATTTTTGACCTCCAAACATTGGTCTAGAACATAATACTCACAAGATTTTTGCTCACATCTTCTTGAGCTTTTTCAGCTTTCTTATCACCTCTTTCTAAAGCAGTAACTGCATCTTTCAATGATCTCACAAGCTCCGCAGGGCTCTTTTGAGACTTACCAAAAAGAGGCATAGTATTTCGATAATTTAGACAGATGATCTAAGCAATACTGTCTACATAAGATTGTACCTGTAACCAACGAACAATGCATATAATTCCAACACAAAATCAGATTTTTATACGATTGTTCTTTACATTTCACGAGAATGCAGGAGAAACGAAACTTGTCAAATTTATTAAACGATTGCCGACCTGGCTCGAGGACACTGAACTAAAAAACAATGTTGAATTTAATTTCAAATAACTCAAATTGGTGATAAATTCACAAATACTAAATATAACTCACTTTCAGATTAATTATTACAATTTTCCCTAGCAAGACAGACCACACGAAACGAACAGCTGTGATGTCAATAGAAATGTATATTGCCAGTGTAAAAAAAAAGATTTAAGAGAGCAAACGCATACATTCTCGGTTACACCAATGGTCTAATTAGTTTCGGTCAAAGAGTATAGTAAGTATATAATTGTTTCGGTCTCCTTCTCCCCTTGTTCAATACGTGAATAGAATAGAATATTCATTTATTTGCTTAAAATATAATTTTCTTTTAAGTTGGTTACTTATTTTCTATTCATAATTAAATAAATGTTCCATAGATATTACTGAAACAGGATAACCGATAACGTGTCCAGTTGTCAATTTGGATTCTGGTGTTTTTAGGTTAGAAAAGTCTCTTCTGAATATTTCAACAAAAATCTATTTTAAAAAGTCATGGCTGAAACTACTAGTGAAAAGTTGTCAAAGAAGTGAGTACTGTATGAACCAATATGTTTGCCTTGAGGAACCTGAGTGTCTCACCCCTTAGAACTAGCCATTTCATCAATCGATGTGTGAATTTCTCATCTGCTGTTAACAAACGGTTAGTGAATTTATATATTTATTATATTTATAAAACATACTTATATGTTATTCTTTATATTCATTGTAGTGAATTGAAACGGCGACTGAAAGCCGAGCAAAAATTGAAAGAGAAAGCGGAAAAGGTCTCTCAGCTTCCAACTCCTGCGGCGGATAAGAAATCATCATCCAAAGCTGAAGAAGAGATCAGTCCCAATGAGTATTATAAGCTTCGAACTGCTGCTGTCGCCGCCCTTAAGGAAGGTTCCAAAGAAGACCACCCATACCCCCACAAGTTCAATGTTACAATATCTCTGGAAGATTTCATTGAAAAGTACAATAATCTAAACAGTGGTGAAGTTCTAGAAACGGTTACACTTTCTCTAGCTGGAAGAGTCCACTCTATTAGAGAGTCTGGAGCTAAACTCATTTTTTATGACTTGAGGGGTGAAGGTGTTAAAATTCAGGTTAGAAATAATTTAATGAAAACAAACTAGTATTTTACAATTCATTAATTCACGAGAAACCTCTTCAACCTTTTTTTTTAATTATCACATTCTCATGTTCCAGGTTATGGCTAATGCTAAAATGTATGAATCAGAAGAAAAATTTGTAACGGACACAGACAAGCTTAGGAGAGGTGACATAATTGGGTGTGTTGGACACCCTGGCAAGACAAAGAAGGGAGAACTGTCTATTATACCCAAAAGTATTAAACTGCTGTCTCCTTGTCTGCATATGCTGCCTCACTTGCACTTTGGGCTTAAGGATAAAGAAACCAGGTTTAGAAAGAGATATTTAGATCTCATTTTGAATGAAAGGGTAAGTTATTTTGTTTTTTTTTTTTATGTTATTGACAGCAGATCAAACTACCCTAAACTGTCAAATGTCCCCAATCAACCTTGAGCCTTAATGCTTTAAAGATAAAGCTGAAAATCGAATAATGAAATCTGACAGATTGTAGTAACTCTATGTGCTGTTGACTGTACAAAAAAAATCTTCCTCAGGTAAGACAAACTTTTTACAATAGAGCAAAAATCATTGCTTATATAAGGAAATTTTTGGACAATATTGGTTTCCTTGAAATTGAGACTCCTATGATGAACATGATCGCTGGTGGGGCTACAGCTAAGCCCTTCATCACACATCACAATGATCTCAACATGGACTTGTACATGCGGATAGCTCCTGAACTGTACCACAAGATGTTAGTAGTGGGAGGTCTGGACCGCGTCTATGAAATTGGCAGACAGTTCCGGAATGAAGGCATTGATATGACTCACAATCCAGAGTTTACTACATGTGAGTTCTACATGGCTTATGCAGATTACAATGACCTCATCGAAATAACAGAAACAATGTTGTCCGGCATGGTGAAAAGTATTCATGGCTCTTATAAAGTAAGTTGATATAGAATAATTTCACAATACTTTATCAATATATCTCATAATTTTATTGCACTTTGATCTAAATGCATTTAAATTTATGTGCTATAACCACTTTATTTTGATTCCATAAGTCAAACATTATGTTATCAAACATATTATTACTGCAATGATAACTCCTAGATATACTGAAATGATAAATAGTAAAATTGCATTATTCATTTAATAAGATATGTTATAAATCATTAATGAAGTGATTAGCAATAATCTAATTAGATTATTGGAATTATCATTTATAACATGTTTTAAATGCTATGAATGAAAGGTCAATGGGCAAATAGTATGGGAGAAAAACTCTCAATCTCATTTCTATCTGCTGTGAGACAGAAATGAGATTGTGAGGATAATATACATAGATAAATGTCTCTAGTTTATCATGTTAAGGGTCGTTTACTTGTGACGTTTGGGAACATTGAAAAAAAAAATATATATAATATATTTACGTTATTTAATGGCGAGATCAATATCTACGGTGATTTTATCTAAAAAAAAAAATAGTTTCAACTTGTTCTTAAGGGGCTTCCCTGAGCAAAACACAGCGCAAGCCGTTTTTATGTAGTTTTTCAGAGCTATCTACTCTTTATCGAATGGAGATATCAACTTATTAAAAATACATAATTTTTTTCCATAATCTTGGCTCCAAAATTGTAGATTTTTTTTCTTTACTAAGTGTAATGTTTAAATAATTCCTTCACAGCAGAACCACTGACAAGAGAAATCCATACTAATATTATAAATGCGAAAGTAACTCTGTCTGTCTGTCACGCTTTCCCCGCTTAAACCTCTCATCCGATTTTGAAATTTGGTACAGACAATCTTTAGACCCTGAGAAAGAACATACCTTTAATCCCGGAAAAATTGGATATTCCCGAGGGAAATCTAAAAAGCGCGATATAACCGAACTCCACGTGGACGAAGCCGCGGGCGGAAAGCTAGTAATTATCATAAACGTGCATCTCCTCGAAAAGTAAGCATTATTTAGTTTGTGTTCTTACACTTATGGATAGGCAATTTCATTACGAACATTATTGTAGAAATATTTTTTTAAAACTGCCAAAATAAAAATTTTATTCGGCTCGGGCTATTGAGATTCAGTTCTATTGTCATTCAACCCGTGTCGTTTACCAACGCGCGGTTCGCTCCCATAAGCGGGCGGCGCGTGAGCGAGAAAGCATCCGCTCGCTGACGCAGCGCATGTCGCATAGGGATTAATACTACATATCATAAAGTGTCTTTGTTATTGATGCTTATTTTGGTGTTCGTTTTTTTAACCGATTTCAAAAGGGAGGATGTTGCTCAATTATATGTGTCTATGTTTAATTTTTTTTTTATGTTTGTTCGCGGATAACTTCGCCTAAAATTTGGTATTTCGATGAATTTCGACATGGGTGTCGTGATAAGGGTTTACGGGAGTGCAGATCACGAAAATGACGTCGATTTTAAGCTACTGCATAGCTTCTATCTCTTTATCAAAGTCAAAAATAAAACAATAAATATAGTTTAGTCGCTAAATCGCCACCATTTTTCGCACTAGTTTGATGACGTTACTGGTAAAAAGTAGTAGCATACGTTTATTGGCAGAATAAAAAAAATACTATTTCATAAATAATTAATTAAAAAATTCCTACTAAGTAAATACTGCAAAACTCGGTGTGCACACCTTTGTTTTACACGCAGGATTGCGTTTTTTATCTGCATTATCATGCAGATCTGTAGCCCCGCGCGTGAGCGCAGATTCAGTGTATTGTACTATGCGTATTTCCATACAAAATTTGGTACTTGCGAATATATAAATAATTATAATTGCATAAGCTGATAAAAAAATGCTATGCAATAGCTTTACCGCGTCAGTCCCCGAGTGCCACACGTTTTTTTTTTTAATTGAAAGATGTTGTCTTCGCGGTAGTCACTTTCTTGTTAAAGGAATTAGGGTCTGATGATAGAAAATTGAGTGGAGATCGCGTCTCGGCAAACGTAGCGTGGGACGCCCTTGGGCGAGATGGATCGACGACATCAAAAAGATGGCTGGTAGTGGCTGGCGGAGAACTGCTCAGGATCGAGCTTGTTAGCGTGCCATGAAGGAGGCCTATGTCCAGCAGTGGACGAGTAGGGTTTGATGATGATGATGGAAAATTAGTGAAATCTAGGAGAAATTTTAAAAAATCATAGGGGCGCCTAGTGCATTTTTAAGTTTTTTCATTAAGTTTTTAAAGCACTACAATTTAGTAAAAATCGGAGTTGATGATGGAGCCGAGGAACTCCAACCATTCACATCAAGTGTTTTCTGCTTGATAAATTTGTATTGATAAGAACTTTACACCTAAATGAGTTGTGACCGTCATTAAAGCTCTGATGATGAAGACAAAGGCTAGTTAAGGGAACTCCTCAAAGGTTTACAATCAACAGTCAGGTTTACCTTGTGTTTGGACTTAATTAATTTATATTGATGAAAACTTTGCATCCATATGGGGTAAAATGAAGGTCTTAAAAGGAAGTAGATCTGATGATGGAGCCGAGAGACATTCGAGGGAACTCTCAACGATTCACAGCAGCTACCAGTTGTAATGTCTTGATTAATTTGTATTCATAAAAGCTTTAAACCTAGATAAATTATTATGATCATTAGAGTCTGATGATGAAGACGAAGGACAGTTAAGGAACTCCTCAAAGGTTTACAGTAGCTACTTTGTGGTTGGACTTAATTCATTTATATGGTTGAGAACTTTGCACCCATATGGGTAAAAAATGAAGGTCTGAAGTAGATCTGATGACGAAGACCATAGACAATCGAGGGAATTCCTCAACAATTTACGACACTCAACTTTAACATAGGACAAACACTACCTACTCGTCATGCTTATGCAACAATCATTTAAAATCAAGAGACTAAATTTAAGTTGTTTTATTTCATTGCATTATTTCTAGCAATGCTCATACTTTCAGTATGGTCTCATAGAATTAAAGCAAACGAAATTACGTCGTTTGCTTGCAGGCCTTTTCCAAATATGCTGGCGTCAGCGTCCAGTCTTACCGGATTAGTCAAAAGTTTATTATTTTTCTGCGAAAGGAAGCTTTTGTAAATAATATTATAGTACCTATGTGTATTTGTTATTTATTTTGATATTAGATAGTTTTTTTTATTTCTGCGAAAGGCGTTATTGTTTTGACAAAGTAAGATACTACTTTTATCATAATTTTTGTAACTGACATACAATTTACGTATTTGTTTTATTAAACGAGAATAATAGTATAATTTCAGTCTTGTTGAGCCCAAAAAACATCAAATATTTTTTTTTATGTAGGAATCAGTTCTGCAGTAATTTATTTGACCCTGATTACGTTTTCCTTAAAATAATAAATAATGATAAATTAAACTTTATTATATTATTTTTCTACAATCTCTTTGACCATCTGACTTAGCTAACTTTCAATCTACAAAACAAACTTCCAACCCTGAAGTTTCAGTCATAACATATTTAGTTGTAAAGGTCTAATCAATACAAATTGAATAAGCCCAAACACGTGACAGTTGCTTCCGATGTGGAGTTCCCTTGATTCTCTGTCATCTCCATCATCATGTCAGGCCCAAATCTTCACGATTTTATAGTATCACACGATATACACACGAGTACCAAGTTTTCACCCGCAGCGTGTCTACAATTTTCGAGAATTTGCCTAAATTTCTGAGAATTTCCATCACTGATACTGACGTGGTAGCAATGGAATTACCTAGGCAGCATACCCTTTCATATAAAAAAGAATGGTCCAAATCGGTTCATTAACGATAAAGTTATCAGCGGGCACACATAAATCAAATTGAGAACCACCTTTTTGGGAAGTCAGTTAAAAAATAAACACCGCAGAATTTTTATTATGAAGTATCGTCAACATTTATTTGAGTTTATAATAACTAAAAGTATTTGGGCGCTCCAATAAACAAAAATAAAAGTGCCATGTCTGTTACTTTTATGTTCTATGAATTTAACTAAATACAATAAATAAATAAATACAATACAAATACAATACAACTTGTATATGTAAGCACTTCGTTCGCCAGACGGCGCTAGTAATATTTTACGAAGTATTGTAGAGATGGGGCGCGGTGAAGAGAGAACAAATGCTCAAGGTCATTTGCTCAGGGTATGCCCTTAATGCCTAGTCCAGGATAAAAAATAAACTATACTGGCAATATGCTCGCAGCTGCGAATCATCTTGCTAAAATAAATGTCAGGTAGAGGACAACCATTAAATGTTATATTTCAAAATCCTTTGGATGGTTCCAGTCAATAGCTATTGACTGGAACCATCCAAAGGATTTTGATTTAAGATGATTAAAGATTACAAGTCATACGGTTGTGTTGTTGGTTTTAACATTGCGTCACCTCACTCAACTGCCGTCTTCCTTTATATTCACTCAGCTTTTTTTAGTGAATAGGCTCTTAATAAATTAGCGCGCTTTACCATCAACGATTGCATCACTGCTTACCATCAGGTGGGATTGCGGTCAAGCACTAGTATATAATTATAAGTACAAGCAAGCTAGCCACGATTCGTTCGCACAAATGTCTTTCTTTCTTTCTTTTCTTTAGAGTGAATACTACTTCAACTCTTCAATGGCCTCTGTGGTTAGATACCACAATTTTGCCAATAAATGCACAAATTTCAAGTTCCTTTCTGGGCTCTTTGGGGCGCCGACATGATCGGTCCGTCAGACGGACTAATATTTAATAGTAGTACTCGACTTTTGAATAAATATGTCATTGGTTCTAACTTTGTTCTCCCATAGATTACATCCATAAAATAAAATAACCATTTATAAAGCTGCGTGAATTTATACTTTTTTATTTTATATCATTTTCCATTAAGAGGGAACTCTAGTGGTGCTTTCTCGATACAAACGTTTTCTGCTGTTTTGTTCGTGGATAATGCTTTTAGTGCAATTTTTTTTCTACAATTTTACACAGTGATTATACGTGCCCTTATCATTAGATTTTCCCGAAACTTAAAACTTAAAAGAAATACGATCCTACTTCAAAATCGCGAAAAATAACGATTTTTACTGTGATGTTCAGATGACTATTAGAGAAACGTGATAAGTTTTTGACAAAAAAGAAAATAATAGAAGCATAGGTAATTAGGTATACTTTTCCTCTAAATTTTAATATAAAAGTAATTGAGATCTGTCGTGGTTTGAAAGAGAAAACAGCGAAATACGAAACGTCTTTTGGTCAACGTTTTTGTAGGCAAAATCAGCCTGAGCTGCAACTGTCCTTTTCGCACTTTACCGGGAGAGGTTGGAAGCAACGCGATGGCAATAGTTTCTTCAAATACCTATTCTCGAAATTCCTCGGCACTACTGCAGCCCCCTCTTAATAATCGCGACCGGGTCGGATTGCGCCCAAAGACCTTTTATTAATATTAATAGATAGGTATCAAGGCTAAAGATAATAATGTTAACAGGTACTTAATTGTATATTTACAGGTTAAATATCAACCAGATGGGCCTGATGGTGAAGAGGTGGAAATAGACTTCACTCCTCCATTTGCCAGAGTGCCAATGATTGCAAGCTTAGAAAAAGAATTGAATGTTAAACTACCACCAGCTGATCAATTAGAATCACCGGAAGCTAACCAGCTGTTAAGTCAGTTGTGTGAGAAACATGAAGTAAGTACAAGTATGACTGAAAGTACTCTATTAAGTGCCGATACTTATCAACGTAATAAAGTGAGACAATACTAATATATAATTCTTCTAAGTCAAATTCAAAGCATTTGTTTCAATTAAGCTGCTCACAGGCACTTTTGAATCGTCATAGAATCAGTCAGAAAGTTAAAGCTAGTTGCCTATCTCAAAATGTTACTCTATGGAGAAGAATGACTTAGAAACTCTAAGGACTCATTTAGACAAAATATTAAAAATCTGGATACTTTATGAATGGCTCAATTCTAAACAAACAATTTAAAAACTGCTTTTGAATATTCTTCACTCGGTACAAAATAATCATGCCAATAATTCTTTCTAGATCGAATGTCCGCCACCTAGAACCACAGCAAGACTACTAGATAAATTAGTAGGGGAGTTTCTTGAAGAAAAATGTATTAACCCTACATTTATATTGGATCACCCCCAGATCATGAGTCCTCTGTCCAAATATCATAGAGATATCCCGGGTTTGACTGAAAGGTAAAATATTAAAATTCTAGTTAAAACAGTTACAATTTTTTGCTTTATTATTTTATTTATTGTAAATAAGTACAATAAGGGTAACTTGCACAAAGATAAATGTTTTCTTCTAGATTTGAACTATTTGTAATGAAGAAAGAAATCTGCAATGCCTACACTGAATTGAATGATCCAGCAACCCAAAGGGAGAGATTTGAACAGCAAGCCAAAAACCGAGCAGCAGGTGACGATGAGACTCCCCCAACTGATGAGGCGTTCTGTACTGCTCTTGAGTATGGCCTCCCACCTACGGCTGGCTGGGGCCTGGGCATTGATCGTCTTACAATGTTCCTCACCAATTCAAATAACATAAAGGTTAGTTTATTAGAAACAAGGTATAGAAAACTAGTCCATCTAAATTATATACACTAGACAGCAAATGAACTGGGCCACCCTCTTATCCTAAATCCTGCAACTGTGAAAGTCATCCCTATAGAAAGTGAGTTTCGTGACAATTAAAAAAAAAAAAGAATTTTGCAAATCGGTCCAGGCGTCTTAGAGTAATCGGATTGAAACCTATACCTAGAATTGAGAACCTCCTCCTTTTTTTGAAGTCGGTTAGTTAATGGAAACACATGGGCATTTATCAATTAGTTAAGAGTTTATACATATTGTTACTGGATAGGGATAATAAAATGCCGGTTAAGGGTTGCGAAGTTTATTCAACGAAGGTACAGTCGATAGTAGACAATGACAAGTAAAACGTAGCTGATGTCGCACCGAAGTCTTCCTTTACGTCCACGAAGTCTGTGTCGTACACACACGATAACAATACAGATGTTACTTCACGTAGTCCTCAAAGTTCTCGATGGGTTGTCGCTGTAGATCGTCTAAAGTATCGGTTGTTTCGTATCGGTAGTCAAATGCAGACTGACTCGCGCTTTTTTTTTAATATGGCATCTCTTAGTTGACCAATAGAGGCCGTTACTACTTAACCGAACTATCATATGGATGCCTTAATTACAATAAAAGCCTCCAGCCAGGGGCACTTAAATACTAAACTAAAACTAAGGAGCGACTACGCACTAAGGGCACCCCCTGTGGGATACGAACCTCGGCTTAGGGCGTCGCTAGAGAGGACAGCAAGGGACGGCTGGATCGAAAAGTTTCTTAATGGTTAGATGACCACGGCGTTTCCTAGTACTAGCTCTGAGAAGAAACGCCGAAACAAACTCATAGTTGCAACATTATAATTACTGGCTCAGCTGCGGCGCGGGCTGGCCTTCATCGGGCAAGGGACGGGGTCCGACTCGCGCTGGCATCACGGCGCTTTATCTATATAAAGCGCCGTGATGCCAGCGCGAGTCACCAGCCGGTGCCAGCTGATCGAACATTCCAGATGTGTCCAGAATCAATAATAATAGCGCATAATTTCGAGTATGTTCAGTAGGTACCTACCTATAGGTACTTTACCTGACACGATTTTCTGGAAATTTCGATGTTGACACTTTGTTGGCAATATTGATTGAACCTGTACCATTCGATAGGCCACCCTAGGTCTAGCAATGCGTTTTTATATTAAACCTCTGTCTCGAGATATAGTGCTTAAAAGTTGTGTACTGCATGTCGCCCAATATTGAACCTTATGCCGTCGACATAAGGTGCATTCGTAACAATCACCAGGCAAAAAACAAAGCCGAAACAAAGAAAAAAAATTAAAATGAAGTTTGATTAGTATTCACTGTTCTCTCCCCTTGCTCTAGTAACTGATAGCATCCTCGTATTCATAGGCCTTACGAGCCTGACGATGAAATCTTGGGGAATTGTATTCTACTCCTCTTCAGTTGCGATTCGCAGCTCTTGAAGCCTTGTTGGAGCAGGTACCTGGGCTCGAACCCGATGTTTCAGCTTATCCCATTAATATTAGGGTTCAAGTTCGGGTTTCGAGCTGACCACTCCAAAGTAAGGATGCCAACTTCGCGTAGATATTGGGTCACCACATGAGCTGACGTGAGATCGGGCATTATCATGCATCAACTGCATATCCTGCCCGATATATCCTACGTAAGGTACCACATGATCTGCGAGGATTGCAGCAATGTACCGATGAGAAGTCAATCCACAAATTAAAGCCGTATGAGTTTCTCGAGCAATTTTTTTTTTTTTTAATAAGTATTATAAACTAGCGCTTGACCGCAATCCTGCCTGATGGTAAGCAGTGACGCAATCGTTGATGGTAAAGCGCACTAGTTTATTAAGAGCCTATTCACTCTAGCCTTGAAGACACTCAAATTGTAGTCCGACGGAAACACCGCCGCTGGCAAATTATTCCAGTCCCTCGATGTACGCGGTATAAAGGAGGAGGCGAAACGCTTCGTCCGGATCGTAGTAGTGTTAACAACGTAAGGGTGGAAACCAGCCGTACGACGGGTCGTCCGCTGGTGGAACGGAGATGGGGGAATTAAATCATGCAATTCCATCGCACACTCCCCGAAATGCATCCTATAGAACACCGAAAGGCTGGCTACTCTACGCCTGTGCTCTAGGCTTTGGAGACCAACTCGAGTTAGATCAGGGTCACCAATCAGCCTCTTTGCACGTCTCTCCACTGAATCCAAAGTGGCCAGGTGACACTTGGCAGCACCAGCCCAAATGTGGCTGCAGTACTCCACACACGAACGGACCTGTGCTTTGTATAACATTAGAAGCTGCCCAGGTGTGAAGTACTGCCGGACCTTTGCGATAACGCCAAGTTTCCTGGCAGCCACCTTAGCCTTGGACTCAATGAACCGCCCAAAGTTAAGGTCCGAGGAAATCTCAACTCCCAAAAGCTGAAGGCGGTCGGAACACTCCAAGGACACATTCCGAAAAGTAGGAGCCAAGGTGAACGGGCGCCTTTTGGCGGTGAGAAGACACGCCTGTATTTTGGCGGCATTGAATGCTACAAGATTGGCATTGCCCCATTCGGAGACTGCCTGCAGTGCAACACTCGTTCGCTCAACCATGGCCTCTCTTTCGGACCGGATTGATTCCCTACTAGCCCGAGCACCCGGATCTCTCTACAACTGTGCTGTCATCTGCATACCCATAGATACCAGGCATCAGCAGATCGTTAATATGCAGCAGGAACAGACCCCTGAGGAACACCGGCATTAGTTAACATGGGCTCAGAAGAGCATCCATCGACAACAACTCGGAGGGACCGTTCAGTCAGGAAGTCTTTTACCCAGCCAGTCAGGCTAAGGGAAATGCCGTACACTGGAAGCTTACTCAAAAGGCCAGCGTGCTATACCCGGTCGAAGGCCTAGACATCAAGGGAGACAGCAATCGCTTCCCCATTCTTCTCGAGGGCCTCGCCCCACAAGTGAGTGGCATACACTAGTAGGTCCCCAGTTGACCGATTGCGGCGAAACCCGTACTGTCGGTGACTGAGGAGATCGTTACCTTCCAGGTATGCCAAGAGGCTCGAGTTCAATACGCGCTCCATAATTTTGCAAAGTATGGAGGTGATCGAAATCGGCCGATAGTTGGCAGGATCGGCACGACTACCCTTCTTGGGCACGGGCTGCACGTTCGCAAGCTTCCAGGACTTGGGCACTATACCAGTCCTAAATGAGAGGCGATACAAGCGCGTCAATACAGGAGACAACTCGGGCGCACAAGCTTTAAGAACAATCGCTGGTATACCATCCGGACCACTAGCCTTATTCACGTCCAGACTACACAGTACTCTCAGAACCTCCTTGTTCCTAATGCGAACCTCAGGCATTGAGGCTCCGCAATGAGGTAAATTAGGTGGAGTAGCACTACCAGTATCAAGACGCGAATTATGGGCAAAGAGAGAAGCAAAGAGACCTGCTTTCTCTCTCGCCGTATGAGCCGGTGTTCCATCAGGCCTAACCAGCGGAGGCAGTGAGGGCCGACAGAAGTTCGCCTCAACCGATTTGGCAAGGGACCAAAAAGATCTGCTACCGATAGCTGCGCAGATAACTTGTTGCCAATATGGGTGATGCGGTCGATGCGAGCCTTCTTGAGCGCCTTCTTGTAGGACTTGGCAGCACGGTTAAAGGCTCTCTTCTTTGAGCTTAGATCCGGAGCTCCGCGGTCACGAGCGTCAACCCAGGCGAGAAATGCCGTGTGCTTACGCTGTTCAGCTTGGACACAATCGGCATTGAACCATGGGCGAGCCGAGCCACCGACGGGCACGTCATTGAATGGGATAAAATACTCCATAGCTTGACGCACCACATCGGTTATAGCGTCCGCACAGCTCGACGGATTGTCAGAAGAGAAGCAGACCTGCTGCCAAGGATAAGACGCAAAGAAGTGGCGCATCTCATCCCAATCCGCTGACCTGTATCGCCACAATTGCCGTTCACCACGAGAGTCGTGTTCTGGTGGGGAGAAGGACGACGAAGTCGTGCTCGAGGGTGGGCTACCGTTAATGCTTTATGCTAGGTCTGTTACCGGAATTTTTGGAGTCAGGTTCCGGCCAGCAAGTCTCCTTCTAACAGTATCTGAACTTGAACTGCGTTGAGTCGACGATTACGCTGAAGAGTAAGTTGGATATAACGATCGTCTGCTGCTGATGTAGCCCTAGGTTTGCGTAGTAACCTAACTAGCTTTCCGCCAGCGTGGAGTTTGGTTGTATCGCGGTATCGTCTGCTAAGTCGATGCACCAAAGATCTGCTAAATCGAAGTATTCGAGCGACCTCACGTTAACCGTGGCCTGTTTGAAGTAATACTTCAGCTTGAGCGGCTTCATGAGAAATAGTATCCATTATCAACTCAAAAAAGTAAGAAAACTACACGCGTCTATGCAAATAATGGACAAAATTTAAAGAAATGATAAGAAATATCGGACTACCTTCACTGTAGAAGATAAAGAACGCTGAGCACGAACTCCAGCCAAAACATAGCAAATCGCAAGCATTGTGTTTGTTGCTTGATTACAATCTAAGGTGACAGTACTTTAGATTAAATATTAGTCATTTTGATCGTCATGAAAGGCAATTTCGATAGTTATGACTTGACAGTTGTATATTATAGACTTTTTGAGAAAATCGGATTAGAGTTTAAAATTAGCGAGAGGCCCGGTTTTATTTGCTATTTGTCCAGTGTATTCTAGTAAGACAACTGAGTGGTATGCAGCCTTGTAACATGTTGTGTCACCTGCCTGATTGCTTTTGTCTTTATGACATTCAAGTATTTGCAGATAATGTGGAAACAGTTGTACATTTAAATAGTTCCAAATAATGGTATGTATATTTTTTTTCCAGGAGGTACTGCTGTTCCCCGCTATGAAACCTGATGACCCCAATAAACATAATGCTGAAGGCGAAAATGCAGCAGCAGAAGCTCCTGTTCAAAATGGTGCTTAGGCAATAATATATTATTCAAGCATTCAAATGTGTGAAATTTAGTTTAATAAACAATATTGTACTAACATTAATTTGCCTTTTCAATAATAAATTATTACTTAAACCATTGTAATGATTTTTCAATTAAACAAAGTATTTAGTATAAAAGAATATATTATTATTAAAAATATTGCACCTTTGGCTTGTGATTCTCCTGTTATTGAATGAAACTATTAAGTTGAGGGCATATTTTCCTTCACAGAAAAAAATACTTAAAAATAAATACTTTAAAGAGAACATTACAAGATAAAATAGTAGTTTCTTTCTGATGAAAATTGACATAGGTTTCTTTACCATGTTTTTTTTTCATCATGATGAAACTATTGTGTATGGAGCTTCTTAATTTGACAGGAGGGGCCATTCAAGTATTACGTAAGCATTATGGGGGGGGGCTTCTTTGCTTTGCTTATTTTTAATAACATGGGGGGTAGGGGAGTCTTGATGATGATTACGTCATTGATAATTATTTTCTTTTTAACACAAATGGCAACCCACACATTCTGTTTGCTTGAAAACGAAACGTATTTTCGGGGAATTACCTACAAATAAATGCATACGTTTAGTAGGGTTACCGAGCTGTGAAAAATTCGAACCGGTGCCTTGAAGATCGATTTGAACAAGAAAACGATGACATAAAATCGATCTATTAAAAATCGATCTCGATTCTCGTACGACAAATTTTATTACACTGAAGAAGTTATAAAACGATACCTAATGATCATTATAATGCTTTGCATAAAAAAAATGTAGCGAAAGGTACTTAAAGGAAAGCTTCGTCGTCCTCCGTGGCGCAGCGGTCAACAAGCCTGCCTGCAACTTGGACACTTAACACAAGTCTCAAACTTAGTTTGGGGCTAGCTCAATCTGTGTTTTGTCCGTATATATTTATTTATTTATCATTATTACATTAGAATTGATGAAATTATCAAGGATAATAAGGATTGATAATTTCTAATTAAAAACTCACAATCTTTTTATTTATTTAATGTATGACACTCTCCATACAGCCTTTCAATCTGGCTAGTGAAAAATCGATACAAATAAATAATAATCGAAAAATGTTTACGTAAGCATGGTGATGGGGGGAGGGGGTAAGAGCTTTGCTTACTTTTGCTGACAAGGGGGGTATGGGGGGGGGGAGGGTAAATAACTGTAATAAATCTGCTTACGTAATACTGTAACATATTATCTTTTAATGAAAAAGCATTAAAAAATATTCACTGAACTTTAGTTTGTAAACAAGGGGATCTGGGCCAGTATCAATTATTTTTAATAATAGCTTATTTCCATATTTCATTTTATGAATGCAATACCATAAAACAATAAAAATTTTAAGCTTTTAAAAGTTATTTACAAATAATTCTATAATTAATGCATTCACTTTTAAACTAGAGGTATTGTTATAGCTAGTCTTCAATTACGCTATGCACAGTTGAATTGTAATGTTCACCTAGTCCATACATATGTCTATGATATGTTATAACTAACGGTGGGCCATCATATTCAGCACCCTGATCGATAGAGCCTGGTCCAGTTGCTTGAATGACACTTATTGGACATTTCAAGGAATTTGACATAGCCCTGATCTCCAACTGACCACCCCACACTTTGCTATTTTCTATTTTGCTACAATATTCATCAAACTCTTCACTAGTCAGCATCTCACATGTGTCTGGGTTTGTCATAAAAGGCATAAAATCATCTTTATTTTGCCTTATGTAGTTAGCTGCTCTTTTCCTTAAACTATCTACAGAGAATTCTTTTTGCCTAGTTGATTTAAATTGATGAGCTATGGCTTTAAACAGACAATCACCATCTGATGGAATTAATAAAATCTGGAGTCCTTTTTCTTTTAACTTTGCATTTATTGCCTGTAATTCAGTATTTCTGGGTCCATGAAGATTTTCAAGCTCTTGTTGTTTTATTTGTTCATCTCTTTCTTTTTCTTGTTGTGACTTCTTTTCTCTACGTTTTTGAGCTTTTGAGATTTTCACTTTTGATAGCTCATTATCTACACTAGTGAGAACCGACTCTTTAACATCATTTTCATCTTTATTCTCAGAAGCAGAATCAATTTCTTGCCGATGTCGAAGGTCCATCTCCGCCTCTAACCTCGCTATTTCAGCTGTTAGCTCTTTCTTCTTTGTTTTGTCATTTTTAGCGGTCTTTTTTAACGCTTGAATTTGTGCTTGTAACTCTTTTTTTTCCTTTCGATGTTTACTCTCCAGTGTGACTGATTCTTCATTTTCATTATCCATTATTAAATTGATGAGTTAAATTAAAAGTTCACACGTATTTATCCGTAACTGGTGGAAGGAACTTAAAATTATGCTTTAATCCCAACTCAACTTACTATTTGAGCACATGTCAGATGTCAGTGTCAGACGGTGCTGGCTGGCCTGCAACAATCCTGCAAGAATGACGTAATTGACGTTTAAAATTGACAGAGTCAGCGTCAGACAGTTAGTTAGCTTATCTGTCTAGCTGCGTTCACTTAATTTACTGAGTTATCTTTGCTCTTGTGGAACAGAATCATGGAAGTAATAAGTACTACGTACAACTGGAATTAGAAGGCTTACTTTACCAGTCCAACTGCTCATATGGATAAACTTCGAGATTTTCCGTGAAGCGACTGCCGTCTTTCCGAGGCACGACCAGACCAGTGCAAATATTCATATTCATGGATATAAATACTTGCACTGTGCGGGGATCGAACCCGCGCCACCCTGCGCAGCGACCGCGTCTGCTACCGCTACGCCATGGAGGCTGTCGACTTTGCGTGAAGTGTACTAAATTAGTACAATGCTGATTTTCTTGCCGAAACAATTACAACACAGGGTGGTCTGATTAAAAATTTACCAATACCCTGGCAATACATTATTCCATAAATTCGGATTCGCAAAATGGCTATTAATTATTGGGCAGAAAATAGGCACTCTATTCTATTATCCAAGACAAGGGCAAATGGTATGCCGAAATTAATAAAGAAATTGGACAAAAACCGTGGTTTACCAAAAACAAGAATTTTATGTCAAGATAATTTTATACACAAATATGCAGGCTACGTTTTGGACATTGTAAATTTAAGGCACACCTTCATCGTATGAACATTATTTCATCTCCACTTTGTACCGATTGTTCACTGAATCAAGACCAGAAGTTACACCATATATTCTTTGAATGCTCAGCTTTTAGCCTCCAAAGACTTTTATTAATAGGCATGCTTCAGGAAATACACTTCTGGAGTTCTGGACACATCTATTGGCCCACCTTAGAGTTTAGGTTTTCTAGCGCGTAGGTCGTGTTACGTAATTAAAACTCGGATAGATAGAACGTTGTATATTGCACGTAAGTATAGAGGTACAAGTACAATGTATACTAGAAGTTAACTAATTACAAGTGTAGACGCGACTCGATATAAGAACAGAATGTACAGATGATGTGTATGTGTGGAGTACTGCAGCCACATTTGGGCTGGTGCTGCCAAGTGTCCCCTGGCCACTTTGGATTCAGTGGAGAGACGTGCAAAGAGGCTGATTGGTGACCCTGATCTAACTCGAGTTGGTCTCCAAAGCCTAGAGCACAGACGTAGAGTAGCCAGCCTTTCGGTGTTCTATAGGATGCATTTCAGGGAGTGTGCGAGGGAATTGCATGATTTAATTCCCCCATCTCCGTTCCACGAGCGGACGACCCGTCGTACGGCTGGTTTCCACCCTTACGTTGTTAACACCACTACGATCCGGACGAAGCGTTTCGCCTCCTCCTTTATACCGCGTACATCGAAGGACTGGAACAATTTGCCGGCGGCGGTGTTTCCGTCGGACTACAATTTGAGTGTCTTCAAGGCTAGAGTGAATAGGCTCTTAATAAACTAGTGCGCTTTACCATCAACGATTGCGTCACTGCTTACCATCAGGCAGGATTGCGGTCAAGCGTTGGTTTATAATATGTAAAAAAAAAAAAAAAAAATGTGTATGCGAATGTAAAATGTGAAGAAATGTGATGTTAATCTCTCTTACAAGCTATGCACTCACTCAAATACTATAGCTTTGTCTAAATAATAGTGAGGTGCGGGTGACCAATCGGGCGCCCTCGATGCTGATTCGTTGATCGAGGGAAGACCAAGCGCGGATCCAGGGGCTGGGTCCAGGAGGACCCAGCACAGGAGGATTTTATTTAAGTACTTTGAATAGTTCATCAGTTTATATAAGTTTACTTCGTTTGACGCAAACGCATTATTCGAGAATGAACGCATCCAAAATTTAAATTTTACCGCGCTACCGCCGCCGCCACGGCCGCCAACATTCAAATGTCACATTTCGTATGACACTTGCGCGCGGTCTGTTTATTACATAGATATAGAAAATCCTACATCTATGGTTTATTATTTAGTAATTTCTTCATTATGCCAGTGTGTGTGTGTTCAAACTCAAATATTATTATTGTAATGGTCTTAAAGTAATTCGTAGGTAAATAAGTAGGTGCCTGCTTTACTTAGTGAAAGAGGGGGATTTACATATGGACGATAGCAGGTCAAGCTACCGGAACCTGACAAATAATCCCAATCAATCTTCAACCTTCATAGTTTAGCAATAAGGTTGAAAATCTAATAAAGAAATTTGATAGATTTTAGTAGCTTGGTGTGCTGTCGTCTGTACATATCTACGTATTTTTTAATTGCGCGAGGGAGTTTGAAGGTAATTTTTCCGAAGGTGGAAAAAGCCTAATGGACTATCCTCCGCTCGGAGACGCGGAGGGATGTGCCGGCTAAAAAACCACCCAAGCGTTCGTCATCTGCGTTTCCGGGGTTCTGGGTTCTCCCAATTCTACGGTAGTCCTAAGCTCACTTTTTTGTTTTTGTTTCCGGGGTGGAAAATTTTCAGGAATGTCCGCCGTCCTGGGGTGGGCCGCGGTGTCTCTCAGACTCTTACTGACTAAAACTGTTCCATCTCACAGGTCTACACCGGGGGTTGCGAGAACAAACACTGCTTCCGCAACCGCCGATTGGTAGTGCAGAGAGGGGAGTGAGGTGTATGACTCCCCCCTGACGTCTAAGAGAGGCGCGAAGTGATCCACGCGCGGGAACATTTGTCGCCCCCAAACATCCTGATGTTGAAATGTTCCCGAGTCTATCGCCCCTTGGACCCATTTAAGGGGGCTGAAAAAGTCCTCCGCCGACGCTCGGTGCGCCTGCTGCGGCCCGGGTGAGGAGACGAGATCTCCCTCTCCCTTTCTGTAGTCTCCTTCTGCGAGACGATTGTATCGCAGAAGGAAACCACCGCATCCCAGGACTTTTCGCTGCCGACCATCGACTCGATTACGGCCGGTAGCGACAGGTCACTGCCTACTTCAGAGTTGAGGTCACGGCGCAGCCCCACCCAAGCGGCACACTCTGTCAGCGTATGCCGCGCCGTGTCCTCCCGGCTGACGACGCAGTGGTGACACTGGGCGTTCGGTTCCCTGTTTATGTGACACAGATACTTCCCGAAGCAACCATGCCCCGAAAGTACCTGTGTCATCCGAAACGTCAGGTAGCCGTGCCTTCTCCAGAGCCAGTCCGCCAGTACCAGCCGGATCGCCTCGATGGTGGTGAGGCGTGGTAGGGCGTGAAAGCCTGTTCCGCCCTTCCGCCACCAGGACCTCTCGGAGCTGCGACCGACGCTGCTCGAGCTGACAAAGCATCGGCCGTTCGCCCCGCTACAGGAACAGTGACACGAGGACCTTCGCCTCCAAGTCCCAAGGCGGGGATCCAGCCAGTAGGCAGGCCGCCTCATAGGAGATCGTGCATAATTCATGATCATGTATAACTCTGATGGCCATCGCTCTCCGCGGTTGTCGCAGTATAGCGATGCTGCCGGTCGTCAGGTCAGAGGCCCACTTCGGGGCCTCATACAGGGCCATCGATCGCACGAATCCCGTGAAGAGCCGCCTGCAGGCGGCGTTCGGGCCTGCCAGATTGGGAAGCAATGTTGAAAGCGCCCCAGCTTTCAACGTTGGCGCTAACTTGGGCGCCAGCCGCCGGTAGTGGGGGCCGAAATCCCACCGGCTGTTGAGCACCAGTCCCAGGTACTTCATGGTGGACTCGACAGCGATCCGAACCCCCCGACCACGATGTGTGAGCCCGGTGGCGGCGACCGCCTGGGACCATGAAACACCATGGCCTCCGACTAGTTAAGGGCCACCTTCAGGCCTATTCGACGTATGCGGCCCACCATCTGTGATACCGCAGCCATCGCCAGCAAGGTTGCTTCCCTGTGCGAGCTCTCCCGGGTGGTGACCAGCGTGTCATCCGCATAACATGTCAGGTCTATCCCCGGTCTGAGCTAACCTCTCAGCATCCAGTCGTACGTCGTCGAAGTTACGAAAAATCAAAGCATGGTAAAGAGCTTCAATGGTTGAAGAACGTCTAAGCGGACTGGCACTTCTCCACGTCCATAAAAACGTACCTAAGTACCCATTGAAGTAGATGAAGTTTTTTTTATAAGTTATAAACTAGCGCTTGACCGCAATCCCGCCTGATGGTAAGCAGTGATGCGATCATTGATGGTAAAGCGTGCTAGTTTATTAAGAGACTTGGCAGCACGGTTAAAGGCTCTCTTCTTTGAGCTTAGATCCGGAGCTCTGCGGTCACGAGCGTCAACCCAGGTGAGAAATGCCACGTGCTTAAGCTGTTCAGCTTGGACACAATCGGCATTGAACCATGGGCGAGCTGAGCCACCGACGGGCACGTCGCTGAAGGGGATAAAATACTCCATAGCTTGACGCACCACATCGGTTATAGCGTCCGCACAGCTCGACGGATTGTCAGAAGAGAAGCAGACCTGCTGCCAAGGATAAGACGCAAAGAAGTGGCGCATCTCATCCCAATCTGCTGACTTGTATCGCCACAATCTCCGCTCACCACGAGAGTCATGATCTGGAGGGAAGAAGGACGACACAGACCAGTGGTCTGAAGTTCCCAACGGTGAGGAAACTGTTACAACACATCTGTCCGGATCAGTGGTCAGCAGAAGGTCCAGACAGTTGGCGGTATGACCAGCTACATCAGGCACCCTAGTCGCTTGTCCCACCAGCTGGGAAAGGCCCATTGATAGCGCAAAGTTACGCGCTTCTCTCCCAGCGTGGTCGGTCCTCTGGTATGGGAAGAGCCAGTCTTGATGGCAGGCATTAAAGTCCCCCAGAGCGACGAACTGTGCGTCAGGGTGCCGATGCAGCACGTTGTCAGCAGCTTCACTGAGTTGGTCAAATAGTCGAGCTGTCTCCTGGTCACCGCTGTGCGATCGGTAGACACAGGTATAGACAATTTTGTCTACACTAGTGTCAACCAACAGCCATAAGGTCGATAGATGAGGGTCTTCGAGGTGACGGAGATGTCGGCCACAGATGTCATTGCGGACATACACACAGACCCCGGCACGCTGCAGGAAATGATGCTCCAAAGAGTAGCCCGGGTAGTTGAGGTATGCCGCATGAGACGGACATCTGATCTGGGTCTCCGTCAAGAAAAGTAGGTGAAGCTTTTCAGTCTCAAGGTGGTGGTGGACTGCATCGATATTGGAGTGCAGACCTCGAATGTTTGAGAGGTGCACTTTAAACGAGAGGACGTGCGCCCGCTGTGCACACCTACTTTTCTTATTTGTACTTTTCATCTTTGATTTTAAATTGAGTGAATAGGAAGGAAGACGGCAGTTGAGCGAGGTGAAGCAATGTTAAACCCAACAACACTACCAACGATGCCGCGCCAGAGGGAGGTTGATCTGGAGATTGCGGGGACGCCCGAACCCCCCCAGGGATCGCCATCGGGTCCTCTCGTCCGGTCGCCAACCGGCACGATGGGGCCACCCTGGGATTTTTCGCAGTTGGCGGGGCAGCCTTTCGTGTGTGGCTGGCACACTACTTGGGCCCCCAACTACCTGCGGTCGGCCAGCGGAGCACCGTGCTTCGGATCCCGCTACCCTCCAGGACCAAACTCCCGCCACAACAACATTTGGCACATCGTACCCGGCACACATCGCAACACAACTACTCAGACCCGTCCTCCGTACGGCTTCACCAAACATCATGCCAGAACACGACGAATCGCTTGGCGACATGACTTTGTCTGGTGGGTGGTAACTTATGCCTGCGGCTGATGTTGTGGCCTCCCACCTTAAAAGATAAGACGAAAAATGATAAGACGTTTCGGAAGAAGGCGTGAAAGAAAAATTGATTTCGTTATTTAATTAGATATTTATAAGTTCAGTACTTATTACTTATTAATTAAATACCTTCTTTTTAATTGGCCCTATTATCAAAGTTTAATTAAAACTTGTTATGACTTGACCACGACTATGTGACCCTCCCCTGGCGCCAAAGCTGGATCCGCCCTTGGGGAAGACGTGGCGTATGATTGGCCAATGAAGAGTACCCGCCAATTCAGTTCACGTGCAAGGCGGTTCGGTATGGTTTCACACGCTCCCACGCACGTGGGGCCCCAGATGTGCCTCCAGAGTTCCGGGGTGAGATTTATTAGACACCCTCGCTCCAGGCGGTCGAGACCCTCGCGCTTTGTTGTCGAGACGCACGCCATGACTTCCGCGATCCTGGTGTGATTTATTTGAACCCTTCGAGGAAGGTCGTCAATGGGCATTGACCAATTTTTTCGACCCTCATTTTTTATTTAAGATTTCGATAATATAGAGCATTCTAAGAAACTAATTTGAATATTTTTTAATTTCATGTAGTCATTCTATTTTTATTAATTATTTAAAATTAGAAGTAACTTCGTTACGATTACGTCATCATTGGCTGAATATTTACGTGTCTTTGCCCTTTTACCTAAAAGAATTTCTTTGACGTTAGACAAATCTATTATGGCGTTGTATGTTATGGCGATTAAATCAAAAAATGTATAGCATTATGATATCAATCATCTTTACCTCCAAATGATCTTCACAGCAATACATTCTGTAAATTTTAAAACACTCCGCCTTAGCTTCACGACACCATTTTTCTTTCAAGTCTTCCCGAATACGAACAAAAATTTTATCTGGACTATTTTTTGCGTCATTTTTACAGGTTGGAACGAAGCACTTCCTATATTCCATCGTTATTTGCTGGTAATTTCGTTAGACGCTAAGTATAATATAATAATCGAATGTTTGAAGAATTTGAGGTTATGTTTGTTTATGTATCTTGACACTTTTGACAGTTGTAAACGAGTGTGTGTGAGCGTGTGTATATTTGATGGCAAAGGAATTATCCCTCTAGAGCCAAATGATGACGTAATTAGAGGTCAAATTAAGGTTATTTACTTGAAGCGGTAAATAACAATAATCCGTGAATATTTTACTTTTTTAAACGCTCAGTAGTCAGTAGTAGTCATGAGTAACCCTATTCCTTGAAATGGATTTCATATTAATTCATTTAAAAAAAAATGAACTATCCCCATTGTATTGTAGCATGTGTGCGGCTGCTGCTACAGTTTCGATGGCCCCTACTGAAATCTGATTGCTAGATTGAACAAAAACTATATAAGCAGTTTTAAACCTGATACATTTTACCATCTTTTTCGATCGTATTGTTTTAAATTTGAATTCAGAATACGATACGACATGGAGCTACGCCTAACAAGTCGGATATGCGCCTTGTAAGTTGTAAGGCAATTGATTTTTGAATAAAAAACATGTTTTATCAAATATAGGTTTAATTTAATAACGCATGTTGCCTCTATGGGCATCCACCACAGCTCTCATACGATTAGGCAAAGAGTTTATCAACCTCTCTATGAAATTTTGAGGGATCATCTCCCATTCCTCTTCTATGGCAGTTTTCAACTCCTGCAGCGTTTGGGCAACTGGCTGACGAGCCCTAACACGTCTTTTTAGCTCGTCCCACATGTGCTCAATGGGGTTCATGTCTGGGCTTCTGACTGGCCAGTCCATAACTGTGATGTTCACATCCCGAAGATATTCCCTGAAGATGCCGTCCTTATAGCCGGCCGGTATGGGCTCTTGCATTATCATACTTAAAATGGAAATTTGGGCCCACTTAGTCCGCGTATGGTATCACGTGAGGTTCTAAGCACTCACGAATGTACCTTTCAGCATTTAATGTTGGCAGCTGTGGTCCTGGAACAACTTCAAGTTGAGTTTTGCCGCTCGCGTATATATGGCCCAGACAGTCCATGAGCCACCGCCATAAGCAACCCTTTCTTCAAAGCAACATTGTGCGAAATGCTCTCCCTTACGTCGGTAGACCTTCTTCCTTCCATTATTGCCATGTAATACAATTTTAGACTCATCAGAAAAGAGTACACGGCTCCAATCTTGCTGTGTCCAATTTAAATGAGTGCGCGCTGTTTGGTAGGCTCGCGTTAGTTTGGGCCCATTAGCTGGCTTGTGTGGTACCATATCGCGTTCTTTTAACGTTCTCCGAACAGTTCGAGCGCTCACAGATACTCCGTGGAAGTCGCGAAGTTGGTTTTGTATCTTAATGGAGGTAAGGTGACGATTTCTCAAGCTGGTCGTCACGATGAATTGATCCTGCCTTTCAGTTGTGAGTTGACCCGAGATCGTGGCCTTCCTTGGCGACGAACAAAGTCGCCAGTCTCTAGGTACCTCCGATAAACATTTAGGACCGCAGATCGACTTAAATTAAGTCGAGCACTCACATATAATTGGCTGTGTCCGGCCTGAACAAGTGCCACAGCTTGGGCGGCGACTTCAGATGAAGTATCCATAGATTATTGATAGAACCACACCTTAATGTTAAGAATAAGTAATGTTTGTTGCAAAACCAAAGACATCAATCACTTTTTCAAGAATTAAATCCTAGTAAACCAATAAAATCAAGTTTTCTTAGTATTCGATTGTTTGTTATTAACAAACATGCTCCAAATTGTCTTTTGTTTCTTTAAATGCTGTGTTCAAAACCAAAAAAAGACTATTGAATGAAATTGTGAATGTGCCAAGTTCGAAACTGCATAAAAACGTTTTGCTTGACCTAATATAATAGCTAGGACTAGGACCAAATGAAACTGAAAATGCAAGGTGGGCCAATAGATATGTCCAGAAGTGTATATCAGAGAATCCCGCCATCACTTCAGGTTCAGGATTTATTAAGGTGTAATTCAACCTTCATACCGGTTTATGACTACATCATCTCCACAGTCGGAGACTTATAAAACTACAGTCCTTATCCTCGGAAATTACTTTCTCCCGGATCTGACAAAACTAAAGGTAGACGTACAAAATATTAACACAAGACATGGCAAGAATGGCTTTTAAAAAAGAAAAATTACAAAATAACACAAGACTTGGCAGAAATGCCTTATAAAACGAAAAATTGACGTATTTGTTTACAGAAGACTTGGCCAAAACACTCCTTACAGATTCAATTAAAGATCAGGCTGTATGGCTCTGTACCGTTGCCTTTCCTTATGGGAAAAAGAAGAATACTACTAGGTACTACTGAAATTGACATAACATTAAATTTGACAGTGACGGCAACCAACACAACCTTTTTAGCAACCGCCAAGCTATTTTCATTTTCGTGGTTTTAGTTGATGTGGTAACTTAACAGTCTATTAAAAAGATAATCATTTGATGTGATACATTTTATTGTAATATTGCTGTGGAAGAATGAATCCTTGTTCAGTCGCCGCTCCTCAACAAGACTCTGAGGGTGATGGAAGATGGAATAGCATTGTAAGTTTTCATTTGTAATATTAATTCGCGAGCAGTTAGAATTTGCTATTATAAACGGTTGAATTCACAATACAATTTTATGATTCATATACGTGGTATTTTTAAATTAGATTCGGATTGTTTTTTTTTTTTGACCCGATTGCCAGTAATCGGCAAGTACAGATTAATGTTACCTGGCACCAATTAAGCAATTTACCTAAACACAAGTTGGGGCTAAATCATGAAATACATAGCTTTATTCATCAAATGCCATAATGTTTTCATATCTGAATAAGGTAACTGTTATGTTGTCCTGTGTAGCTTTTGTCTAGTAAGAGTGACACTAGTATTTAATAAATCAATTGCCTAATTTTTATTACAGCATAATAGATTTTTGTCAGATGCAAAAGGAAAAGATGCTGATGTGATTTTCATTGGTGACTCTATCCTGCAAGCATTAGAGCACACTGAGGTTTGGAACCAATGGTTTGCACCTCTGCACTGCCTCAACTTTAGTATCCACAAGGATCAGACTCAAAATGTTTTGTGGAGAATCAAGAATGGAGAACTTGATCATGTTGATCCTAAGGTAAGAACCACCTGGATTTTCTCTTTAAATTTATTAAAAACCAAACCAAAACCAATCCAAAACAGTAATTGAATATTCTGTTTATTCCCTAAATTTATTTTAACCCAAGCTTAATGAATTTTTCTATTTGACTTTTATTTTTAGTATTTTCATATTGATTTCAAACTTTTTGATGTTGTAGGTAATAGTTGTACATGTTGGAACGAATAATGTTGAATATACTCCAGAGCAAGTGTGTGAAGGTATCCTAGAAATAATTAGAACAATCAGGGAGAAACACCCAAGTGCTTACATAGTATTGCCTGTAAGTATGGCTTAAAACATTTCAGTGTCATATTTTTTATTGTAAATGCTACTAATATTTCTGTATTTTATTCTAGAGTCTACTTCCTCGTGGTCAATATCCAAATATTTTAAGGGAGAAGAATTCGAAGATTAATCAAATTTTACGTGAAAAGGTTACTAACATGAATAAAGTGGAAATGGTTCCCATAGACAAAGGTTTTATACAAACCGATGGCACTATCAGTCACCATGATATGCATGACTACCTCACCCCAACTAATGCAGCTTGTCGGAAAGCATTTGAACCTATTTATGATCTACTACAACAAATTTTGTTTGAAGGAGAGCCTGAAAAAGACTTAACACCTTCTGAATAATGCAATGTTCTATCTGTACTATATGGCAGCTTTTTTGCAGCAGGTTAATTGTGATGGAATCAGTAGTACTTATCATTAGCTTTTTTATATTAAGCTTAAGTGTCAAACATTTTAAACTATTTTTAACTTTAAAACCTCTACATTCCAAATTAGCATTATGATATTCTAATCGGCTGTGTTTATTTAATCACTTCATTTGAGATATTTTTATTATAAAGGCTTTATTGTTTACAAGCTTGATTTAGCTTTAGGGTTATGCATTTTATGTGCACAGTTTATTTGTGCACAACAGGTTTAGTACTTAATTTTCTAATATTTATTTTCTTATTCTCATAACCAAGAAATGATTATTGTAACATTAGAGACAATGGGAAAAGTATTATGTTACTACTGTTGTTTTTTAGAACCTCTTTTTTGGAGATATGTAAGAAAGCAATCTTGTTAGTTTAATTTTAGATGCTTAAATTATTCTCCTCATAGGGACTCACAAATACAAGTACATTAGTCTTATTAATATTTTGCACATCACAGTAATGGAATTGCCTATAACCAAAGATCTTGGAATACTACTTAACCAAAGTTATAACAGTATATGAATTGCATTAGATGATTTTAAATGCAATTCTATTTTTGATAACAACTAACTTTTTTAAATTACATGATAAGGTCGATATTAATAAGCAGAAATTGTTTTAGACTATTTATTTTTGTTCCATAAGTGTAGCTAACATTGCACTAAATATGTATCATCAAACATTAATGAATGTACTATATTATCACTGTAGGCATACTTAGTGACTATTTAATTGATAAGGTACTCATGTTGCCAAACAAGTTTGCTTGAATCTCGAAAGTTATGAAATATTTATTTGCATGAAAAAGCTTGAAAGTAAACAGTGCAATTATTTCTATATAATCAATTCTTGTTTCATTGGCTATCCCTTCCTTTTTCCTAATTATATTTTGAGAGGAATCACGTTCATCATCTCAGGGTTTATCCCGGTTGCATCCGTGGCTTTCGCGTTGGAACCCGGGGTCCGCTATATAGGCATCACATTATTAGAAAAAAAAAAAAAAAAAAAAAAAATTGTACCAGTAATTTATTAGAACTCTAAACTAATGTCTAAATTGAAACACAATATAGAATCAACTAAGATATAATTATGACTAATATTTGTTGAATAATCTGTTATAATACAAACTGAATGGTAAGGTAGGACTGGCAAGTAGAAGTGACTTGTCAAACAGGTTGAAGTTTTTCTTCTCAAGTTTAGCTAAGTATTTGTGGATCGCTACTGCTGGTAAGAATATCTGTTTTGTAAGTTGAGGAACTTTGATGTCTCTTGCCTGAAAATAGTCAAAATTTCACATTAATACAATTTACCATGATAGGTATTACATAATTTGCTATAAATAAACTAAACAACACAATCTGTCAAACTGAAATACCTTAAAATTAAATGTTCTAAAACAAGCATCATTGCAATTGCTTTTCTGCTTAGTAAATATGCAGCGAGACAATCCCAGGCTGGTCTTATAGATACAAAAAAATCATTACTTGATGACACCATAAACCACTTATTGGTCTAATGGTAGTAAGCACTACTGCTGAACATGAGGTCCTCAGTGTGATTCCTGTGTTGACCAGTGTAATTGGGAATTACTAGTAGCAGCATACTACTACATACTAGTGTAAATTCTTAATACATAAAAAATAATTAAACACTGGCAAATTAAGAACACCTCTTGTGGTGTACCCTTGTCGTCTTGTAGTCCCACAACTAATTACCTTGTTTAAGTGACTATTTGCCCTAGTGGCAACTTCAAATGCCACATTTCTCATTTGGTCACTATCAATACATCTCAGAACATCTTCTTGGCTTAATTGGTTCTTCATAAGAACATCCATGGGCAGAGTAACCATTTTATGGTAACTGGATACATGGACAGACCTGAAACACTTGATTAGTAAGGATTACTGTATTCAATGATGAGTAATTTTCAGCCTGAAGAAGGAATCTGGTAGAGTGCCTCCATACCTCAATATATTAGCTATCCCTTGAGCTTTACCCAAATGAGATGCAGCATGATCAGCATGTACATCTTTTACTCCTGCTACACTCAAAAGTAGATAATATATTGAAGAGACAGATTCTTCAGCATATTTCTCAATGTCTTCTATGGTTCTAAAGTATTTAGACTTTAACATATTATTTCTTGAAGAAATAAGTCTTTCCAAATGCCTCCGTTGGAGACCATAATTGCTGCACACCTAAAAGAATGTAAAAATGAAATATTAGGTAATCTGGTTATATTATTTAAACTATAAATTCAGTCCATTCACCTTAAATAGTTCTTGTGCTACGGGATTGGCAGGTATAGCTTTTTGTGCATTCTTTTTATTATACATGTTTTGGAGAGCATCTTGCCAGAATTGTAATCTAAATGCAGCAGTTTGAGTGTCAGTTGTTAAGTCTTGTACTCGAGCTACTTCTACGTTAAACGCTCTCAACACAAATGCAGGAGAACGCAGAGTCTTTGTCATGAGAAGGGTAGCCAAAAAATTTTCGTAGTCATGCTGTCTATCTGTAAAAAAGATAAAGTACCAGAACATGCGATAAACTTATCAGTCCGGAGTTTTGTCTTATAAATTAAAGTCAATACATTTGTAATCTACTACATAATGTTATACATATTGAATAATTACTTTACGATGTCTGCGCAATAATTGATTGATGTTTTGTTAGAAGTAGAATCATTTGTAAGAGATCTCGACATTATTCTCACAGACTTGGAAGAATCTAATAATCGAATAAAAGTTCTGTGTTTATTCATAATTCTTTCTAAAATATATTTGTGATGTGATTCAGGCACAGGCTTCAAGAGAATCAGCTGAGCTAAAATTGTCAGTTGTCAGTTGCTACTTGCTATGTAATTTTTCAATTGTCATTTCAATTATGTCAAACTCAAGGTGACAAGTTTTTATTTTTTTTGGTTCATTTCTTTCCGTTCTTCTGAACGGAAAAGGCAAAGGCCATACAGCCAAGTCTCCAGTAAGTGTTTTCTTCAGTAAGTTTCTATCCTAACTTATCCCAACTATTCTAACTCCTTTCGTTTCCCGCGTGTGGCCGATTAGGAGGGGTTTAGCGTAAAGACATGATGTGGCCACTATGCTACAATATTTCACTGTTCTTTATGAATTATTCACTGAATGCACTTTTTACTACATAAATCACGCGTTTTTATTTAGTAAACGACACTATAAATAATTTAAAAGTCCAATGAAAAATGAACGTGGCACTCATCTTCGCTTTCCCGCCTAAAACTCCTTATCTATAGATATTTTTGGTTCAATTCTTTCCGTTCTTCTGAACGGAAAGAATTGAACCAAGGCAAAGAAGGTGAAACGTGCTTTCCGAGGCACGACCAGACCAGTGCAAATATTCATATTCATGCATACAAATACTTGCACTGTGCGGGGATCGAACCTGCGCCACCTTGCGCAGCGGCTGCGTCCGCTACCGCTACGCCACGGAGGCTGTCCCACGGAGGCAAACCCACCCTTCCCCGACCAATCATCATGTCTGACAAGCCGATCCCTTGGTAAAAGCGAGCCAAGTACCTAGGTGTTATCCTAGACGAACACCTCACCTTCGGAGAGCATATAAGGACGGTACGCTCGCGCGCCGCCTACGCACTCTATCATCTCTACTCTCTCCTCAACCCGCGCAGCAAGCTGTCCCTCATGTGCAAAATGTGCCTGTACACAGCCTACATACGCCCCATCATGACATACGCCTGTGTAGTCTTCGCACACCAAGCCCAGTCATATCCATAGGATGCAGACACTCCAAAACCGCTTTCTTCGTAGAGCAACAAACGCCCCTTGGTTCATCCGAAATGAGATCCTCCATCTAGATCTCAAAATCCCCACTATCCAGCAATTCATGAAACGCCTCTCCAAGCGTTTCTTTGACACGGCCGCTGAACATCACAACCTCTGGTTGTCGCGGCAGTAAAATACACCCTCCAAAATTAGTAACAAAAGACCGACTACCGACCTCGCCGCCGAGGTCCACCGCGACGCGCTCCACGTAGTAATCCCCTCCCCCGTCCCTTGTCCGATGAAGGCCAGCCCGCGCCGCAGCTGAGCCAGTAAATATAAATTCCCGACTATGACCTCTGAGTTTGTTTCGGCCGTTTCTTCTCAGAGCGAGTACTAGGAAACGCCGCGGTCATCAAACCGAAATAAAAATAAGAATTCGATCCAGCCGTCCCTTGCTGTTCTTCTAGCGACACCCTAAGCCGAGGTTCGTACCCCACAGGGGGTGCCCTTAGCGTGTAGTCGCTTAGCATTTCGGATGAACCAAGGGGCGTTTGTTGCTCTACGAAGAAAGCGGTTTTGGAGTGTCTGCATCCTATGGATATGACTGGGCTTGGTGTGTGCGAAGACTACACAGGCGTATGTCATGATGGGGCGTATGTAGGCTGTGTACAGGCGCATTTTGCACTTGAGGGACAGCTTGCTGCGCGGGTTGAGGTACGATCCGGGCGAAGCGTTTCGCCTCCTCCTTTATACCGCGTACATCGCGGGCCTGGGACAATTTACCAGCGGCGGTGTTTCCGTTGGACTACAATTTGAGTGTCTTCAAGGCTAGAGTGATTAGGCTCATAATAAACTAGTGCGCTTTCCCATCAACGATTGCGTCACTGCTTACCATCAGGCGGGATTGCGGTCAAGCGCTAGTTTATAATTTATATAAAAAAAAAATAATTAAAGAGTTTCATTGTAGTACGGTTTACCCATGTGGAAATGGTCACTGTAACACGACTTGGCGGAATGAGTACTATTGCGATATGACTTATGGTTGTGATTTAAGCAATTTACCAAATGGTCGTAGAAAAAACTGTGTCTATAATAATATATTCTTTATTGCACAAAGAAACATAGGTAGGAGCAGGGTTGGGGGGCAGCTGCCCCCTTTGAAAATCTCGCAGAACATGTATGAACTCCCCTGAATATTAAACAAAGTATAAATGAGGACTAATCTCTAACTTTTAAATAAACCACAGACACTGACAAAATGTACGGTGTAATTGCCAAGTAACCGTGTCCGACTATAGCGTACAAAGATTACTCACTCTAAAAATTTTACCTACGATAATCAAAATAGCAGACGGCCATATGCGACGTGGCCACGCTACCTCATATAGCCATCCAGCAGACGGCCTCAGGTGTACTGGAGATTTCCGGAGCTTCTTTACGCTGGAACGTCTTTGTGCAAGGCGTACGTGGCTGCGTGACACCGTTACACCAGACATCGCAGACTCCGTATTCGTCCACCCTCGGGGTTGCGACAATCGTGGAGAGTATCCGGCAATTGGGACTCGAGGTAGACCTGCAGAAGTCCAAGGCCATGTGCTTTCATGGTCCTCGGAATGCGCCATCGTCGGGTTCCCGCATAATGGTAGGAGGGGTTCACATCGGCGTCGGGTCGACGATGCAGTACCTGGGACTCGTCCCAGTTCTCGTCTGGGCGCGGTCGCTAAGGGAGCAACCAGCCCGATGCCTGACCGCGTCCCAGAGGGCCGTTCGGCTGGTCCGGGGATACTGCACGGTCTCCGCTGAGGCGGCGAGCCTTCTTGCAGGATTGCCGCCATGGGATCTGGAGGCCAAAGCCCTCGCCCACATGTGGGAGTGTGCTGACATCTCTTTGAGGCTCTCGTCTCTATTGTGATCTGTATTGTGATCGCCCTGAGGACACAGTGGCGCATACGGTGGAAGTCGGGCGGAGCGCCGGCCTGTCCTCGTGGCGCCAATCGGCGGTAATCTCTCGTGTCCGGCCCTTGGCCAGACCATGATCCGGAGCGAGAGTGCATGGCAGGTCACTTCCTTCTGCGGAGCAGTGATGCTGGCAAAGGAGGAGGTAGAGCGCGTGAGGGAGCGGTAATCTCAGTGCCCTCACGCCTCTAGCCGCCGCAGGAGACGCCCTGGTTTCACGCGCGCCTCAAAGAGATGTCAGCTCATTGTGACGAGGTCCACGAAGGCCTATGCCTGGGTCAGAGTTACGGGTTGGTTGAAAGAGAAACCGTGGCCCTGGCGAACAGACAAGTGTAGGAACATGAACGGGTTTTAGTCAGTAAAAGTCTGTCACGCCCTTAATCTCATAGTGGGAGACGTCATATGATGATATACCATCCATAAAAAGAGATGGTAATTAATGAAGAATAAATTGAAAATAAGCATAAAATCGGTATCTAATAGTTAAATAATTGCGGCAGTAAAAGCTATATTATTTCAGTATGATGAAATCATTGACAAAATTCTTAAAAAATATTCTGGAGATGCAGATATTCTTTGTGATTGTGAAGCATTATTGTTACGGAAATGATAACGATGGAATTAATTATTTCAATACACGTCTGGTATGAAATATTAATCCTAGTTAGTAATGTAAGCAAAATCTGGTAAAAAGTATGTAAATATAAATTTAAAGACAATCTACACATTTTCTATCTACCTATATTCAACAATTTCGGAAAACAGGTTTCAAAAAAACAGATTATGAGATTTCAAAGACTTTTAAAGAAAAATGGTTCATAAAAATAAGAGTTTATTTAGTTATGAAGCAGTAGATGAGCTTGTTGATTATGCTGAAAGTAGATTACGAATTGATTTTTTATTCCAACGGTTGATACTATAATACAGGACACTGACACAAGATTTACGGCAATCAATACCTACAATAAGAAATTTGGATTTTTGTACGAAGTAATTTAAAATCTTTGATAAATAAACTTTTAAAGCACTGCAATGACATTGCTACTGTTCGTTAATATGGAGTAAGTAAAAAAATAGAACCCCATGAGCGCCTTATATTCCAAACTATTAAAGATGATTAAATAGTGCAATAGTAGTGACTAATGATTTAATAGTACACATGACTGATGATAAATTACAAGACTTTTACCCTAATCTTAATATTCCAGACTCTATTAAAGAAACTAATGATTTAATTGTACACATAATTGATGTTTAGATTGTTACAAGAATTATGACTATGCCTGTAAGTAGAAACAGTTTCTACAAAAAAAGTTTTTCTAAGTTAAATAGTATTTGAGGAAAAAGTATGAATCAAGAGAGAATGTCGGCTTTAGCAGTAAGTTTTTTTTTTTTTTACATATTATAAACTAGCGCTTGACCGCAATCCTGCCTGATGGTAAGCAGTGACGCAATCGTTGATAGTAAAGCGCACTAGTTTATTAAGAGCCTATTCACTCTAGCCTTGAAGACACTCAAATTGTAGTCCGACGGAAACACCGCCGCGGGCAAATTGTTCCAGTCCCTCGATGTACGCGGTATAAAGGAGGAGGCGAAACGCTTCGTCCGGATCGTAGTGGTGCGAAGTACTATCAATAAAAGCAGAGTTAGCTGCAAAACTGGATTACAAATCTTTTTTACAAGCAAAAAGTAGAAAAATATTATTTTTGTGATATTTTTATTTTCTTGTTATTATTTCTTAATTTAAAAAAAAAAAAACTTTAATGCATTTTTATTTCTTGCACACACTAAGAAAATCGTGGGATAGATTACCAAACCCACGAATCACTATTATTAATGCAAACATGAACCTTTGGGTTCATGTTTGGTTGTTCAGGTTTGATTTTGTACTTACAAAAATACTACATAAGTACAAAATACTGTTATAGGGTCTCGCTAGGGTGACTCGCCCACTTCTAGAGTTGTCCAGTCCTCGCTATGCCACTGAAGCCACATCGCACAGGCGCAATGTGTCTACTGACCTTGTGTATGATCTTGGGTGGTCCAACTCCATACCATACCACCGACAGCTGGTGTGTGTTACGTATAGGATTATTGGACGCATAGTTCTGGGTCTCCAACAGTCCAACTCCAGCACGGGATGCTGCCTCCCCCTGCCAAACCCCCCCCCCCTCCCCCCGCTCGGTACGCCCATGAATCGTTAATTTACATTTCTAGTTTCGCAAGCCAAAGCCGTACCTAAGTGAGATGTAAAGAAAAAATATCTCCATTATAGTCTCGATTCTGTAGGAAGATGTCGTGTCGATTACGGGGCGGTAAGGAATGGGATGTGCGAGCTTCTTCATTAGCCCGCAATACATTTAATCCCATAAGAGACATCATTGAAACTCTTCGAATAAAGCCGCATCCGAATAAATCATATATCCCACTTTCAGTCGGTGAGTAAAATTTAATTATTTACATTTGCTTGACTCTAAAAATTTTACCGAGAAAATTAGTTGAAGTGAGCTGCCGGTAATGGTAATATTGTTCCAACTAATCGGGTAATATTGGACATTACTTGGAATGACATCTCACTCCGCGCTCAATTTTTTTTTGTTGGGATGGGAATTCATCAAATGACTTCTCCCGCTTTGGGCGGAGCCTGAGAACTTGTGGGGGCGTGTCAGATTTTTACTGACTAAAACCCACCCGCGTTTCTTCACTTGCCTGTGCGAAGGCCAGGGCCACGGTTTCTTTATTAACCAACCCTAACTCAGGAGGCATCGATCTTCGTGGACCCCGTCACGATGTGCTGACATGCCTTTGAGGCGCGCGTGAAACACACGCGCCGTCGACTCGGGCCTGGTCCTTACCGGGCGGCGCCTACTACGGTGGCTGGGAGTTCGATGTGCGCTCACTTGTCCGTGGTTTCACACTGAGATTGATACAGAAATCACCGACTGAGCTATACACGTTCACTTGTACGTTTTGTGACCTAACTATTTTTGGTGGCCATAATAAGGTCTCGATTATACGCGATGGTTTTTTTTTTTTAATAAACTAGAGCTTGACTGCAATCCCGATTCCTGCCTGGTGGTAAGCAGTGATCCAATCGTTGATCGCAAAGCGCACAAGTTTATTAAGCCTATTCACTTAAAAATCTTAGTGAGTAGGAAGGAAGACGGCAGTTCAGTGAGGTGATGCAATGTTAAACCCAACAAAACGACCAACGATGCTGCACCAGAGGGAGATTAATCTGGAGACCCTCCACGATCAAACTCCCGACACAATAACATTTGGCGCATCGTACCCGGCACACATCGCAATACAACTGCTCAGACCCGTCTTCCGTACGTTTCTTGAAACGTTGGCGGTACGTAGAAAATATAGCGAGTAAGGTGATAAGTGTTTAAAAAAACCAGCTAACTGAACTTTCATGCTTTCATATTAAGAAACGGATCATGAGTATGAAAGGACCTTACTCTGGAATAGAGAAAGAAATGCAATTATTTGAAGTCCTCTTATAAGTACCCAAAGTTATTGCTTTTTTGATTCATAACTTTGATTTGGGACCTAAAAAGTTTCAGAAGGTTTAGATTATGAATTCTAAGTTAGTCAAAAAACATATAAGTAGAGTAGGTAAGTGCCTACATCAGTACCTACAAATTAATTGTTTATGTTTAATAGATATGTAGGCAGGCATTTACTTATTATTTTGTGAATGTTTTAAAATTGCTAGGAGAATATTAAGGTTGTTAATAAGGGTTCCGTAGTTAATTAGGAACCCTAATAGTTTCGCCAAGTCTGTCTGTCTGTTTGTGGATAATCTCAGTGACCGGTAGCAATAAAGAGCTGAGAAATTTAGTACCAATATGTATATGAATCACGCCGAAAAAGTGTAAATTGAAAGTAGAAGAAGTGTATCACACATAAAGTGGGGACTGATTTTTTCATTTCCATAATTTTAATGTCTTTGATTTCCATCCTATGGTGCGATATATCGTTGGATAGGTATTTAAAAATGGATACGGGTTTACTCAAATAATTTTTTGATATTGTTAATATATTTGGAAATAACCGCTCCAAATACACAAAAAAATGTGTACGTACAGGTAGTCTTTTTTGAAAACGTTGCCTCGCACTAGGAATTGCTCCTGTATCGTGCATTATGCATTAAGTAAACATTTAAACTCACACACACAAACAGCCAGTCGCGGAACAACTTCCTGTAGGCACGGGTCTGGCTGTTTGTGCAAAAGTCTATTTTTTTATGTTTCAACAAATTAGTGTTAATTAATTAATTAATTTAAAAAAGTACTGCCACATCACAAACATTTAACATTTAGAATAACTTAAACTAGATTATTTAATTTATGGCCTGATGCATGTGACAATAAAGGCGTAGGTACGTAACATTGGCAGATCATCAAAAATTATAATATTAATTAAAAAAAAAACCAATGTAAACATATTTTGCAATTTAAATTTAAGAAATACTTAATTCAGTACTAATTTTTGAAATATTAATAAATATTAATATGAATGTAAGTATAATTAATGTCGTGTCATATAAAAAAGGAAGAAATGTTATTATAATATCGCGTAACAACAAGTCAGTTACAAAACAACGAATTAATTATCCGGTTTTTGTTATACTTTTATCTCTACACCATCCAACATTACTCGTACATACGTTGTATAGTCAGACCGTCGCGTCGCGGCTCGCGGGTGCCAACAAGGTCACAAATTAATACACCGATTTCAAGTAATATGTATTTAGTGTTCTAATCACTCATCTAAATCTAAAGACCACTTGAAATAGTAGGTACCTAAAGGAATAGGAACGAACATCAGTCAAATTGAGTCAAGAGAAAAGTAATACCTATTTAGTTATGAATCGTGATCGAAGTTAAAATGACCTATTAAACTAGTACCTAATCATTCTCATTCACTTAGTATTGTCACGACGTTACTTTTTCAGATAATCGATGGAGTAATTATAGTACTTAGCATTGATTAATTAAAATTCAACATTAAGCAAATTTTGCATGATCGCCTTAGTTCGATAAATGTAAAGCCTTATTTATTGTTGTAAAGTTATTCGGTGGCACCAGCTGCTGTGATGAGGGATCTTATTAACACAACGTTATTTTTTCTTTATGCGTAACCGGCCCCCTAATCGGCGAACACATTTTTGTCAAATGATTGTGACTAGTTAGTTGGTATCAGTTGGTATCGTTCGGGCCGCCCATTGGTCGGTTCGGTCCAAACTAGTCGCAATCATTTGACAAAAATGTGTTCGCCGATTAGGGGGCAGAATATAGTTTGTTCACAATAAACAATTGAATCGGTTTCGGGTATAAGTGAGGGAGAAACATGGGGAACGCTTTCAAACAATACTGAGAGTTAAGTATAGTTTTTATGATCCGATGTAATTCTATGTGAACGGTTTCGTCAGCGCAATTAGACACAAACCTACCTAGTAAATACTAAAAACAGTTTTTTTTTTTGTTTCGCGCTGGAAGTCCTTAGGGACTTCCTCCATCACGAAGCTACAACCACCGCGGTGTTTCACCTCTGGCCGTGGGTGTGGCATTCGCATAAGCATTTACCGCACCGCCTACAGGCCTCGGCCCACTGTTTCTCAGCGGGTCTCATCTCCCCGTGGGACCATTCGAGTGGCACGCGTAAAACACTACGTTGCCAGCTCGAGCCTGTCTGTCTATTCGGACGACAGACGTCCCTAATCCACCGCCCTCAAGCCACCTCTAATGCTGGTCGCAGATCGTTTTGCACCCTTCTTGGGCACCCGGTGTGTCTCCTGCGGGAGGGGAGAGATGATGCGGATTTTTTTCAAGCGAGAGAAACTCCGCCATCACCGTGCCGTCGCTGTGATGTCAAATCAAATCAAATCAAATCAAAAATGTTTATTTGCCAAAATACGGTATACAGGGTGTTACAGTACATTTTTTCCAGCGTATCCTGCCTTAAATGGCGTGCAAATTTATTGTTAAAATTACATTATCCTAATTCCATAAATTTATCTTCTAAATAGTCCTTAATTCTATAGTAATTCTTTGACAACAATAGTTTAAAAAGCATTTTCTTAAATAATGTCAAAGGTAATTCTTCATCCTCACAAAAGGAATCAAGCCCATCCCTATTACTCTCACTTTCAACCATCGTTGAGCGACAGCCCCGACCGAAAAGTCTCTCCCACCTATAGTCACGACACGATGAGTTCACGCATATCTTACCTCTGTTGACCATGAGGTAGGTATCAGCGAGACACTGTAGATCAGTAACTGATTAAAGAAAGACAGATGGTACTTAGTTAAGCTACTTAAAAAAAATAAAAAAGGTTTACAACTTTTATAGTAAATCTTTCATAGGAACCTCTTTTTAAGTAAAACATGTGTGCTAGGAGGCCCCGCTCTTCAATAACAAATTATAAAATAGATACTAAAAGTGGTGTAGACAAATGAAATATGTATTAAAAATGGAAAAAAAATGAAAATAATAACTTGATACACTACACACTTAAAATAGTGTGTATGTATGCGTGAGCGAGTAATAGGCTATTTGACAGATTTATAATTTTTATCTTGAATTACTTGGTTGCGGTTAAGAAGTTCACCCATAGTATTTTTTTTAATTTTAAATACGTATTTCGTAAGAAATATGCAAATAAAAATTCAAAATTCAAATAAGCCGCGAAAACGATATAATCAGCAATATGGCGTTGCGCCTGGTAAGTGACGTCACAAGCGGTTTTCGGTTCTCAGTGGTGTTTGTTTTTAGTTATTATTTGCTGTTGTTATCTAATAAAATGGTTTACAAGTGGTGTGCTGTACTGGGTTGTACAAATAAATCGATAAAAACCCCCGAAAAACAGTTTATAAGTTTGCCGAAAACAAGCGATGATGCGCGTATGACGTCATCGCGACATTAGCCAATCCGGATCGTTTCACAATGTGTGGCGCGAGAAACAAAAAGCCAAACATATTTTTGTGTTTTGGATATAATAATTGTTATTATTTTTTATTAAAACTCTTGTAAATGATATAAAGAACCCTCATTTTATGCAATTAAAGCAAAAAATCACAAGTAATTGAATACTGTCAAATAGCCTATTATGACCGTGGGTGCGGGTGTGTATAATTTTTTTTAACTACTGACGTTACGTTTTACACACTGATGTCTACACACTTAAAATAGTGTGCATGTATGTGTGAGCAAGTAATTATGACCGTGGGTGCGGGGGTGTATGTGTGTGTATCATTTCTTTAACTACTGACGTTACGTTTTACACACTGATGTTGCTTGCAGCGATAATTCAAGCTCATCAGTTTTAGTAATTTAACTATTTCCTTTTTGCAGTATGCACTCAATGGGGTGGCAATTATTTATTACTAACAATATCATTAGACTTTCATAAAACTGTAATGACAATAAAATTAGAGATCAATTAGTTATCTATTATATGAGTTCTCAAGACCTAGTTAAATAGAACTGTTTTCAATGTCTACCTGACTCGAACGCAGTAGTGTTGAATTTTGCTGCATGAATGTTGGTCACAGATGGCTGGATGTCGTTACGTACTTATATCGTATTTACAATAGTATGTAGGTAGGTACAGAATGCAGTCCGGCTGCAAGATAGCGAGTGATGCGTTCGAACATCCAGCGTATTGAGAATACAGTGTCACATAAGTAGTTTGATTAGGATTTTTGTATAAAATTGTGAGTACTTACTAATTTAGTCACAAATAGGTGAACACGTCCTAATAATAATATCATTTTAAAGGAGTCGTTTAAATCCCCAAGTAGGATTAGTATTCATAGCCGTCGGCCGTCGCAATAGATTATTATTCGGAATAGGTTTTTTAATTTTTTTTTTTGGATTTGAGATGATGCGTTTAGGTATAAATTACAGTTAAAACTAGTTTTTAGATAAAACGCGTTTTTCCTAGTTAGAACTAGTTTTAACAAAGGCATTTAGTAAAAACTAGTTTTAACTAGGGAAAACGAGTTCTAACGAAAAACGGGTTATAACTGTAACATATACCTACATACATACGACTATGCGACAACGCGCATATTCCTTGTTTATTATATTTTTGCATACTTTATCAGTGACGCGAAATTTCTCATGTACATAAGTACGTATTATATAAGCTTTTTTTGAAGATAATTCTCATTCAAGAGTTCATTTCCCATTCCGACAGTTTATAAAAAATCTATTGTTTTCCATGTTGTTGTGACGTAATGCTTGGTATTTATGAACGATTTTAGTATATTGCCCTTGTATAATGAATGACCGATTTTTCTTTGTCATAATTTCCTATTACATTAATCAGCAGCAACTCATTGGAATGATTTTCAATAATCTCCACCTTTAAGTTTACAAGTTCACATCCGCGGCAAGCACCATTGAGTTTAAAAATTAAGGCCACCTATAACAAAGATACAAAACAGGTAAATATATAGAATAATTATCATTACTAAGATACGAAATATTCATACTTACTTACTTTTGTGGCTAGAAAAATTTCGTCAGAAGCTTCATTAAGAATTTTTTCCACATTTTGAGTCTTAAAAACTTTAGACTTCCTTGCGCAATGCCTTTCTGATTTTCTTTATAAAAGGCCAGTCAGTAATTTCGTGAATCTATTTATTCTAATGCTGTTTTTGATGCTTAATGTAGCTTTCAGTTTTGAGTATATGCACCAAAGTGCATTCGGATTCTTCGTCTTGGATTAATAATCAAAATAGACAAGAAGTACCGATTCTGAAATTGACAGGCCTTTCGCACTTCTTCACGTTGTAAATTTTTCATAAGTTTTTGTTTATCTACTTCCTAAACATATTCCTCGTCCTGTCAACCTACCTTTCCTTTTAACTTTGGCTCATACCCCATTTATTAAAATCTTATATAAGTTTATTTCCCTTAACAAAATCAAAATTTAATCTCTTCCAACCTTTATGTTTACTAATACTTGTGTCGTCTTGTGTTTGTTTTAGCCCAAAGAAGAACCAACGCTAAAAATACTGATCAACAGTCTATATCCACTACGTATATTAAATTAGTTTATTTCTCTCCACCTTGACGTTGGCAGAATCATCGGTCATCGATGGGGCCAAACTAATAATAAAAAAAAAAAAAAATAATAATAATTTTCCTTGGATTTTGTTGGAAGCAAATTATTTATATTTGCGTTTGTATTGATGGAATCTGACAATTCACTGTCACTGTCGCTTTGATTTAACATCGCATCGTAACGTATTTTCAGAACGTTAACTTGTTTATAAAAATAAATTAAAATAAACTTAACGTATAGGTATTTGAAGAAAACAAAAACGCGGCAAATTCCAGTTCCTAGACTAATATTTTTTGTCGGAAAAAGCATAGGCATCAAGCTCATACGGCCTCATCGGTTTTCGTAAATTTATATAATAATCATAACTGCATAATAAATGCGTATTCCTTTTTCAAAAAGACGTATAATGCTTTATTTACAAATTCAATGGTGTAAACTCAGATGTACCTAGTTCAGTAGGTATATAATTTTGGTAAGTATTCCAAATTTAAATCTCATGCTCTCCCTAGCTAGAGGTGAATGAAATTCAGTACAATTTTCTTTCGCTGTTTTTAACAGATTAAAAATGACTATTGTTATAGTCGCTTTTTGTGGCATAGAATGTAATTTTTTTTTGAGCAAGTGATACGAAAAAATTATGATTCAAGAATTAATTATCTTGTAGGTATATGATGATGAGATACATATAGTATAAGGTGAACTTTATCATTTTAGTCATATCATGGACACGATGAAAGTCAAATGCCAAGGCATCAAAACAACTGTCAGTAGAATGTTTAATAGGTTTAGGGGTTTCCCGGTTGCCATACGAACATCTAATGGCAGTCGTTACAGGTTCTTGGAGCCCTCAAAAGTCCAACAATCGGTCTAACTGCAAACCTTTGATATCGCGTTCGGGTTGTAGAGGTCAGACGGGAGTCACTTCACGGAAAATATCGAAGTTTAGCCAAAATCAGCAGTTAGACTGGTAAAGCAGACCCTAAACTCCAAAGCTGAAACAGCTTCGGATGCGACTGGGATTGACGCTTAGATGATGACGATGACTTTAATACTATATGGGGAAAAATGTTCTTTGATCAAGCGATACAAATGTTAAAACAACTGTTAGAATAAGTATCTGAATAGCACGCTGATCTTGGATAGTAATAGTGTGTCTATTAGTATCAATTGGAATCATTTTTAACCGACTTCAAAAAGGAGGAGGTTACTCAATTCTACCGTATATATGCTTTTTTCATGTTTGTTTGCGGATAACTTCGTTGTTTATGAACCGATTTTGATTATTCTTCTTCCGTTGGAAAGAAGACATTCCCAAGGTGGTGCCATGATAAGGACATCAGAGTTTGATGGTGGAAAACCAGAGAAATCAAGGGAAACTTTCAAAAATTGTGTGGACAGCCAGTGCACTTATAAGTTTTTTCATTAGGTGTTTTAAATTAAAGTACTACAATTAAATAAGAGTCTGGAGTAGATCTGATGATGGAGCCGGGAGACCGGCGAGGGAACTCCTTAACGAATCACAGCAGCAACCTTGTGTTTATGCTTGAACAATTTGTATTGATAAGAATCTTACACCTAGGATGGGTGGTGACTGACATTAGGGAGATGATGATGAAGACAAAGGTCAGTTCAGGGAACTCCTCAACGATTTACAGTAATAACCTTGTGTTTGGACTCAATTCATTTATATTAATGAGAACTTTGCATACACATGGGTTATGATGAACGTCTGCAGTAGATCAAATAATGGAGCGGAGAGACAGTCGAGGGTACTCCTCAACGATTATGGCAGCTACGTTACGTTCGTGCTTTATTAATTTGTATTAATAAGAACCTTACGAATAGATAGGTTATGACTTTCACTAGGGAGCTGATGATGAAGACAAAGGTCAGTTCAGGGAACTCCTCAAACAATTTACAGTATATAATTACCTTGTGTTTGGAATTAATTAATTTATATTGATAAGAAGTTTGCATCCAATTGGGTTAAAACGAAAGTCTGCAGTAGATCTGATAATAAAGACCATAGACAGTCGAGGGAAGTCCTCAACAATTTACAGCATTGAAGTATAACGTAGGACAACCACTAGCTACTGCTACTCGCCATGCTGATACGACAATCAAAAAAATCAAGAGACTGAAATTAAGTCGCGTAATCGTGTCATCTCAAAAACACTACTTACAAAGTGAAAAATAACTAATTTCGAAAGTCGGTGGCAAATATGAATATACATGTTCAATTGTTCATGGTCATTGTGTCTTTGGTTTTTGTATATTCACCTTGGTAGTTTTTGTAAAAAAGCTGTTTCATTAATTTTGCTACTAATAGCGTGTTACGCAACCCTCCAGAAAAGCGATTTAATCCTTCCCAAAAATCATTGTCAAATGTTACCTACATTTATTTCATTTATTTTAGACTAGCTTTCCGCCCGCGGCTTCGCCCGCGTGAAATTCAGTTATATCGCGCGTTTTAGATTTTCCCTTGGGAATGTGAAGTTTTCCCGCGGTAAAACATTGCTTATCCAGGACTCAAACTGGAGGTAGTTTGAATCCTGGATAACCAATGTTTTACAGGATACCAAATTTCATCTAAATACTTTCAGGCGTTTAGGCGTGAAAGAACAACAGACAGACGGAGTTACTTTCGCATAACCACATATACAATATGTAAAGAAAACCCTGTCCGATCCGTGAAGGTATTGTTAGGTATCGTTAACTGATTCTAATAATGCCTATAAAGCCGGGCTAAACTTAAAAAAAAATCCCCAAAAAAAATAAATATTATTTCGAAAAAGCGAGGTAACTTAATGCATGTGCGTAGGCAACCCGATAGCCCCGCCCCCCTTCACCCGCGCATACATGCGCGGGTGAAAGGGGGCGGGGCATGCGGCACGTGGTCGCATCGCTATTCGCTCCGTCACAAATGGTGTTGTCAGTTTTTTAAAAATTACTAAATTTCGGGGAAATTGGAATTAATACCCGGGAAAAAAAGATTATTTCAAAATTCATTATTATTGTTACTGTGATGATTATGTAAAATTTTATATTATATTTGGTCAAGTGTTTACCTAACCTTTATTATCCTTATGGGTCGGACAGGGTTTTCTTTACATATTGTATTATGAGTTGTTAAAACAAAATTGAGTGGTAAAAAACTATATTATATTTTTTACCTTGGGGAGCAAAAACATGCTGATTTTGGGTACTGGATACCCGGGAACACGCTACATAAGCTGACTATGCGAAAAACAATATTTTTTCAAGTGTAGTCCAGTAGGTATCCTTTAGAGTTTGGCCTTGTGCTTTAACTAATAATGGCCATTGAAAATGAAACCCTTATAGGAAATTACTGTCTTTTAAATTGAAATGGAAGGTGTGTTGGAATAATCGGAATCCGAGGAATGAGTACAGTTTCACCCTATGTTGCACCTGTTAAAATAGTTGCTGTAAGAAAATTCCGCCGAAGGTGAGTGATACGCAGCCTGGTACCATTACACAGTCTAGGGACATCGAGATTACGCATGAGTATCACCGGAATCCCTACTTTGAATTTTAATTTATGAGAAGGCACCCCAAATAGTTCGCAGAGCCATCGGTCATCATGTATATTATTATCTACCAACTCTTCCATTAAAGTAATCATTCCCTCTGCATCTACTGTCATTTTTCCACCACCGATTTTTAACAATGTTTCCGCGTAATGACCTGAATGAATATCGTTGAATAAACTCACTCGCATGTTTGTAGTTAATTGGACCTTTATGACATGGTCCCACAACTTAGACGATTTTAGGCAAGCTTTTATTTCATCTGCTGGAGTCCTCCTTCGCATGTCCGGTAGTGTTTGCCGGAAGTCACCTGCTAATAAAACCACCAACACTTCCATTATCCTCTTGCTGTGCCTTATATCCTGCAAAGTCCTATTGAGAGCTTCAATAGCTCCTTTGTGTGACATAGTACACTCATCTTAAACTAACAACATACACTGGAACAGCATCGCGGCCGGACCACTATTTTTACTTAAATTGCAGGTTGGGGATTCCTCTTGAGCAAGATTTAGAGACAGTTTATTGCACAGGCTATTGCAATGTTTGTATCCTTTCTGACATGAGCCATAAGAAGATTCAGCAAAAAAGTTTTAGCAGTGCCCCCTTGAGCATCAAGAAAGAAAAGTGCGCCATTTCCTGACTCTACGTAGCGTGTTACTTCGGCGAATACAGTTTTTTGCTGGGATAACAATTGTGGGATCATGTCATTTACCTGCTGTTGCAGTACCTATAGTATCATTATTATCTAGCTCTCTGGCAATGTCATTTACGATTTACTGTGATCGTTGTGGGCTAATTATTCCAAATTCACTCAGTTTTTAGCGGTTATTTACATTTTATAGCGGTTTTCTAGTTTTATTTTCTATTTTAATGAGAACCTCGTTGTAAATGAAATCATTGTACGTGATGTCCGGGTGTATCATCTGCAATCTTTTTAAAATATCTTCTGCCATACCATTTTTGTATTTTTTCCATAGCTGTTGAGGATTGGAAACGCAGCAGGTTGAGATCAAGGTTGCAAACAACTTCTTATTTTTGTAGCTGATCTGCATTGCACTGTTTCTATCATGGTACCCTTCCAATGATTATTATCATTTTCCAACAGACCAAGAATTTCAAATGCTTCTTTGTATGTTGCGCACTCTTGGCCGTTCACAATTTTAAGGTTCCTGTGGCTAGTTGGTCCACGAACATGGTGCAGGAACATTCTTAAACAAAAACACTCATAATTGCACATGTGAAAAGTATATACACGACCAAGAGCATCCCCTGATTTTACCCCGGGCCAGTTTTCTACTGGGGTGCCTTGAATACGACGTTTTTGTCTGAGCGCGATCCTTTCATGAAAATTGCTTTCATTATAATACTCACGCTCTCTATTTTCTAAATGCACAAACCAAATGAGTGACAGTGAAGTGCCTTTCATGTAATGGGAATCCTAAAAGTCGCCATGCTGCCTCATTGCGGCTCACATAACGCCCCTGTTGGAAAGCTTTCACTTCAGAAAGACTGAAAAAAAAAATTCTGGCAAACTGTTAGTTCCTACTCAGAGACTACATCTCTACAGTAGAAATGCCAGTTAGTTAGTTGCCAATAAAAATTTATAATAAATTACCACCTGCGTTCAGACTGTTACCAATTAATAAATTTAAATGTAAAATGTTTGCTTGGCTTTTAAACATGTGTTTTTATTCTGTTAATGAATTTTTAAATCATACTTTTTAAAATTAATAATAGTGACAGTAATAATGTATAGGTATATTATGGGTATTTGGGCAATATTAGTTTGTATAATTATGTTTTTCTTCATTTATTTGACTTTTTAATACATGTATAATTCATTAATTATTTAATTTTTAATCAATTTAATTTTACTGCTTGAAAATGTTTGTACGCTGAAAGACAGCAGAATATTTTGGACGTGAATTGTATATAACAACTTGTAACAACAATGTTTTTACAAATAAATGAATTCTAATTCTAATTCGCTTATGATAGATGATCCAGCTTCTTGTATAAAATTGAACAGGGTTTGATCGGTTCCTTTGTTAATATATTAACAAATATATTTGATAGCGCGCACGGAACCGCAGGCCTCCACATTTATACGGGCATTAAATATTTTACATAAAATTGGCGATTACGGTACAATCCATCTGTTGTCCATAGTTTCAAAAGCTCCGCTGCGGGTTCTGATGGTAACCGTTCGGCTTCCATCTTCAGGTGATCTTCTTCTGTATAACCGATACCGGCTGCCCGTGACCTCCTTCGCGTGGAGTTAGTTATTTGAACATTTTAATTTAACCCCAAAATATACAGCATACATTGCAATTTTTCATTTTAATTTTGTTATGCTCCGCTCCCATTTGTCGCAGCGTGATGTTATATAGCTTAAAGCCTTCCTGAATTAATGGGCTATCCAACGCAGAAAGAATTTTTCAAATCGGACCAGCGTTCCCGAGATTAGCGCAAACAAATTAACAAACATACAAACAAACTCTTCAGCTATATATATTAAAGTATAGACTAGGGAGGTGTCTACGGCAGCACCTTTATTATGTAACTCAGTAAGTATTTTGAACCATATTCCTTATCCACTGCTCCATATGTTTCAAATATGTGTTTGGTCAACAACGTAGACAACGTACCTAAATAATATGGTTGAACTGTCAAAATGAAACCTATTGCTACTGGTAGTTTATTACGGAATTACATACCTACCCTGTTGGTTTTATCGGTATTATGTTGTTGGTCCGATGAAGAAAGTTGTACAGTTTGATGGTCTATCGAACAAACAAGTGGAAAATTCTTTAAAGACTAAAAAGAAGCTTTAAAAGAAACTTTAAAAATATCATTATATTTCATTTGCTCTTGAATGATGTTTATTAATTTGATGTATATATTTATTTAAACTAGTATGATACCTACACTTTACTTGCATATTTATTGAATAATCTATGTAAATAACACACTCATGTAGACTACCTACATTATTTCTCTATCCTTCCCCTTAGTACTCCATCTTTTAGATCGCTCTTAGCGAGAAGGCAAAAAAAGAAATCTAAAATAAATTGGTAAAATCTTTATATTTATGTTCTGTAATTTATATAGTGTTCATATTAGAGAGTATTCTATTCTATTCCTTTAGAGACACGTGAAATGAGTCTCCTCTAATATATTAATAAGTAATTTATTTTGTTGCCGAGTGTTTTCTTGTGGTTGTGGAACGAGTTTTGTATTAAATATTAATTTTGGTGACCTTCTGTTGTGTGCAATTTTCTACACGACGCAAATAGTGACTTTATATTCAAACGTAGATCATGGAAAGACACACCGCTTTTATATCGAACATTATACCTAAATAGTTAGGTAGGATTAGGAGTCACGCATGTCTATATGCAACACTAGCTGCGCCGCGCGGATTCACCCGCGTACGTTTCGATAAGTTTTTTTCATATTCTCCACTCCTAAACAACTAAACAAAACAAAAAAAAACTCTTGAGCTTTATATATTAGTATAGATAGATTATTTTTTGTTTATGCGAAACCGGAAAAACGTGTCCAGTATTTTTAAGTAAAGATTCTAGGTACAAAATGTCAAAAAGATGTACCTACCTAAAGAAAAACTACCAAGTTATGAGCTTGCTACAAAGACATTAAAATTATGGCTTGCTAATAAACTTGGTTGTCCCAACAAAAATATGGGCAATGGTCCGTACGGGCAGGCGAACGCGGTTGTTGACCTTAGGCGTCAGCTGTGATTTATCGTAACCCCTCGGTTACTGTTAATTTATTTGATTTATCTATTTACAAAAATCAATCTTTAGTCGATTCTGTAATAATCGATATATTGTGGGTACTTATTTAATAAATAAGTAAACCCCTACTACCTACAACATCAGTCTCTCTCTTGATCGTTTGCGCTTCTGTATAGACGGACGTATAACCTTCCTAGTGATTTTAAATTGGCTGATAATATACACAGTTATAAAAAGCCTATAACTCGTTTTATTCAAGTGTTAGAACCAAGATATCCTACAGGTTATCGGCCCAGGATACGTTTTTACTGCAATATAAGTGTTCACAAGTAAGTCCGTTACAACATTTTAAAAATGGAAAATTTAAAAACTAAACGTAATATCAAGCCATTTGATGGGAAAAATACAGCGTCTGGAAGTTTAGAATACGGGCATTGTTAAGTGAAATGGATGTGTTAAAAGTTATAGACGAAGACCCGATAATTCGATGTAACTTGTGGGAGAAAAATAACCGTATAGCAAAAAGTATTATCTTCGAGTATTTATCGGATTCCTACCTCGGTTTTGCGAAGGAAGACAGTACCGCAAAAGAAATTTTGAAAAGTTTAGATGTTTTGTATGAACGGAAAAGTATTGCTACTCAGTTGGCTTTACGAAAAAAGCTGTTGACTTTAAAACTGCAAGGCGATGTAACTTATAAAACATTTTAGAATGTTTGATGATTTGATCACTGAATTGTTAGCCGCTGGAGCGAAGTTGGAAGAAACCGATAAGGTAGCTCATTTGTTGCTCACCCTACCCGCAACTTATGACGGCGTGATAACTGCGATCGAAACTTTATCGGAAGATAATTTAACGTTAGCATTCGTTAAAACAACGCTTTTAGATCATGAAGTTAAATTGATGAGTGAGTCCAAGGACACCAGCGTGAAAGTTCTGCAAGTTGAACGGAGCAATGGACACGAATTTCGAAAAAGAAAATTTGATAATTCACATTATAATAAAGCAAATAATAGCTACAACCGATAAGCTCAACAGCAGCAGCAGAAAAACATGGAGAGAACAAGGACAGTCCATGCAGTTGAGACCAGTGAGCCGTCCACGTCGAACAATTTTTCTGGATTTGCTTTTATGATGGGAGACTATCAAGCGGATGATGATGCAAGCAAAGTTACTTTCCCGTTGGATTCTGGAGCATCGGACAATATTATAAACAGGGAAGATCTTTTCAGTAGCCACACTATCATGCAACCCCCATTAAGAATTTATATTGCTAACAAAAATGTGCATTTATTTCAGATACAAAAAAGGAACGATGTATGTGAGCAGCCACACAGGCGTTCAAGGAGTTTTGGAGGATGTACTCTTCTGTGCTGAGGTACCATACAACTTGCTGTCTGTATCCAAAATGCAACGTGCTGGTTTGACAGTCATTTTCGACCAGCATGGAGCCCAAATACGTAAGGATAATAAAACCATTATGCAAGGTATGTTGAAAAACAATTTAATTGCTGTAGACTTAATGGCATCTGTAAATAAGTGTCAATCTATTTCTCAAATATGCAGTAATCAAAATATGTACAAATTATGGCATCAACGCTTTGGTCATATTAGCAAAAATAAATTCATTCAAATTAAAAATAATAAAATGGTTGATGACACCAGCCAAATCGAAACTGTTATGCCAGATGATGAGTTGTGTGAGGCCTGTATAAATGGAAAACAAAGTCGAATTCCATTCAATAAAGTCAAAGATAAAAGTCATGTTAACCGGCCATTATTTATTGTGCACTCAGATGTTTGTGGACCTATTACTCCCCCAACGAATGACAACAAAAACTACTTTGTACTTTTTGTTGATGAGTATACGCATTATTGTGTTATGTACCTATTAACATATAAATCTGATGTATGCGCTGCTTTTAAAGATTTCGTGGCTAAAAGCGAAGCTAATTTTAATTTAAAATTAGTGAACTTATACTGTGATAATGGTGGCGAATATCTATCGACTGAAATGAAAAGTTATTGTGTAGAAAGAGGGATATCGTATCATTTAACAGTTCCGAGAACACCACAGCTGAATGGCGTTTCTGAACGTATGGTCAGAACCATTACTGAAAAAGCTCGTTCCATGATAAGCGGTGCTCAGTTAGACAAAGTGTTTTGGGGCGATGCAGTACTGACTGCTGTTTATTTAATTAATTTGACCCCAACTAAAGCTTTGAAACTTTCAAAAACACCATTCGAAATGTGGCATAGTAAGAAACCTCAAATTAAATATTTGAAGGTATTTGGTTCAACTGTTTACGTGCATAATAAAATCAGTAAAACCAAGTTTGATGAAAAATCATGGAAAGGGATACTAGTGGGTTATGAACCAAACGGATATAAAGTTTGGAACCCAGAATGCGAAAAATAGGTAATAGTCAGAGATGTTGTTGTTGATGAGACTGGTTTTCTTCAATCTAGGCCAGACCTCAAGTCTGAAGGGAATATTAAAAATTCTCACGGCAAAACTGATAATTTAATATCTAAGTCAGTGCCGGTAAAGTCTCATAACTCTGACAAATCAGATACATCCAAATCTGATGGGCAGCAATGTCCTAGTAAAATTCGCAAGTTAAACCATGATAATTTAATCGAATCGGAACAAATAGTTGATACATTTTCTAATAACCCGTCTTCACCAAAAGAAATGACTAACAATAAGCCTGAGGTTCGAAGAATCAGTAGGCTCAAAAATCGACCATCTGTTTCATATAATGAAGATGATGTTGATGATTACATTTTATGTGCTCAGTCTATTCTATGTAAGATACCAAATTCATTAGAAGAGATCAAAACTCGAGAGGACAGATCTCAGTGGGAAAGCGCAATTAAAGATGAATTCAATTCTCTAAAGTTAAATAATACTTGGACTTTCGTACCAAGACCTGAAAATAAAAACATTGTCGATTGTAAATGGATATTTACTATAAAATATGATGAATTTGGAAAAAATTTAAGATACAAAGCTCGACTAGTTGCAAGGGGTTTCAGTCAAGAATACCTCACGGACTATAATGAAACTTTCACACCAGTCGCAAGAATAGCTAGTTTCAGATTTATACTTAGTTTTGCCAATCAATATAATTTGCTAGTTCATCATATGGATGTGAAAACCGCCTTCTTAAATGGCGAATTAAAAGAAGATATTTACATGAAAGTCCCTGAGAGTATCTCTTGTCCAAATAACTATGTGTGTAAATTGAACAAAGCACTTTATGGACTGAAACAGGCAGCTAGGTATTGGTTTCAAGTGTTCGAACGATCTCTTAAAGAAAAAGGTTTCCAAAATTCTTCAGTAGATAGATGTATATATGTGTTAGACAATGGAGATGTACATAAAAATATTTATGTGATTTTATATGTAGATGATTTAGTTATAGCATGCGCTGAGATTGATAAAATGAATAATTTTAAAAGGTATTTAATGAGTAAATTTAAAATGACTGATTTAAAAGAGATAAAATTATTTCTTGGTATAAAAATTACAAGGCATGCAAATGAAATTACATTAGATCAAAGTGCATACATAAAAACGGTATTAAATAAATTTAATATGTACGATTCTAAACCTGTCAAAACACCCATTGAAAACAAACTTAATTATGAAGCATTAAACTCTGAGGAAAAATATAACGCTCCATGTCGAAACGTTATAGGATGTTTAATGTATATCATGTTATGCACTCGTCCAGATTTAAGTACAAGTGTTAATATACTGAGTAGGTATACTAACAAAAATAATAAAGAACTCTGGCAATGTCTCAAGAGAGTGCTAAGGTACTTGAGAGGTACTGTTGATTTAAAATTAAGTTATAAAAGATCTGTCTACAATAATATTCTATGTGGCTATGTAGACTCAGATTGGGGTGGCGGTGATTCAAACGACAGGAAAAGTACAACTGGGTATTTATTTAAGCTCTTCGAGCATTGCTCTATAACCTGGAGTACAAAGAAACAAATGTCAGTTGCTGCCTCTTCAACTGAGGCGGAGTATATGGCATTGTATGAAGCTGTTAGGGAGGCATTATGGCTTAAATCACTAGCAGTTAGTATTAAGATAGATATCGATAAACCTATCATAATCTATGAGGATAACAATGGCTGTATAAGCATTGCAAATAATCCAACCAATCACAAGCGTACTAAACATATTGATATAAAATATCATTTTTCTAGAGAACAGATCGAGAAAAATGTAATAAAATTAAATTACATTCCAACAGGTCAGCAGCTGGCAGATGTTCTGACCAAACCATTACCTGCTATCACTTTTCAAGAGATGAGAAGTAAAATGGGCTTAGAATAAGATTCTGTTCGATTTTTTGTTATTAGTTTAATGATATGATGTATTAGAATGATTTAATGTAATGGTCTGATTAAGGTTTTCTGGGTTTCCCTTAATCCTTGCAACAAATGTTGGGCCATGAGATGTATTTCCCAGCAAACATTAGGAAGATAATATGTTCCGATCATTCAGGTATTTATTTACTTTGATTTGTTTTATTTGTACAATTGACAGATTAATTTTTGAGGGGGCGTGTTAATTTATTTGATTTATCTATTTACAAAAATCAATCTTTAGTCGATTCTGTAATAATCGATATATTGTGGGTACTTATTTAATAAATAAGTAAACCCCTACTACCTACAACATCAGTCTCTCTCTTGTTCGTTTGCGCTTCTGTATAGACGGACGTATAACCTTCCTAGTGATTTTTAAATTGGCTGATAATATACACAGTTATAAAAAGCCTATAACTCGTTTTATTCAAGTGTTAGAACCAAGATATCCTACAGTTACCACTCTGCGATTTCACTCTAAATGTATTTGGGAAAAAATATAACATGGTGTAAAACTGATTGAATCAGTTGCTTATTCTGAACAAACTGTATTCAGGAATAGGGAATAATCATTCGCATAAACAAAAAATAACTTTGTATATACCTGTCATAAATATATACATGTCACGTGTATGTATATGTTACCTACCACCTGCTAGGCAGATCATCATTATCATCCCAGCGTTAATCCCAGTCGCATCCGAAGTCTTTTCAGCATTGGAGTCTGGGGTCCGCTTTTACCAGTCCAACTGCTGCTATGGCGAAACTTCGACATTTTCCGTGAAGCGACTGCCGTCTGACCTCCACAACCCGAAGGCGACATCGAAGCATTGCAGTTAGACCAATTGTTGGACTTTTGAGGGCTCTAACAACCCGTAACGACTGCCACTAGATGTTCGTATGGCAACCGGGACCAACGGCTTAACGTGCTTTCCGAGGCACGACCAGACCAGTGCAAATATTCATATTCATGCATACAAATACTGGCACTGTGCGGGGATCGAATCCGCGCCACCCTGCGCAGCGGCCGCGTCAGCTACCGCTACGCCACGGTGGCTGTCGAACCCCCTGCTAGGCAGATATTGTGATGATATTGACTTAAAGAATATTTTTTGAAACATATTGTGTACAGGTGAAAGTATGCATGTACCTTTAGACATAGGTATCAGGACCAGGGTGTAAAGTTTACTAATTATCCATAGAAAAGGGAGGATCCTCCGACCGCACGGGTGCTGTGTCTGGCAGGCACTGGAGCAATGCTTGATGTTAGGAAGTTGTATACAATGTTATTTTTTGTTTATGCGAAACCTGAATATGGTTTGTTCAGAATAAGTAGCTGAATCGTTTCCAATAACTTTTATACCATGTTATATTTTTTCACAAATAGGTACATTTCGAAATTGTTGCAGTGTGGTTACTAAGCGCACAGAGTAGATCATAGTACCGGGCGCCGCGCGCCGCCCGCGCGGTGCATGGACCGTATTTTTCTTGGGACAGCCAAGTAGGATAAGAAGCTCATAACTTTGTGGTTTTTCATCTTTTTAAAATTTTGTACATAGTTTCTTTACTTAAAATACTGGACACGTGTTTCGGGTCGCATTAACAAAAAATATTGTTGTATATAATATGTTACCGGCCAAACTCGATAACATCGGTTACCGACAGAAGTTACCACCCACCAGACCGGCGGCCCTAGCCAATGTAACATCGCTTCGTAGCGAAGCGAAATCGAATACCAAACCAACCAATGGCGGGAACGATTGACCACGTGATTTGTCGCGTCGCGTGGTCAATCGTTCCCGCCATTGGCTGGTTTGGTGTTCGATTTCGCTTCGCTATGAAGCGATGTTACATTGGCTACAGGCCAAGGTCTTGCCGCCAAGCGATTCGTCGTGTTCCGGCATGATGTCTGGTGAAGCCGTACGGAGGACGGGTCTGAGCAGTGTTGCGATGCGTGCCGGGTATGATGCGCCAAATGTTGTTGTGTCTGGAGTTTGGTCGTGGAGATCAATCTCCCAGATCCATCTCCCTCTGGCGCAGCATCGTTGGTCGTGTTGGTCTTGGGTTTAACATTGCATCACCTGGCTCAACTGCCGTCATCCTTCCTATTGCTAAGTTTTTTAAGTGAATAGGCTTAATAAAATAGTGCGCTTCACCATCAACGATTGCATCACTGCTTACGATCATGCGGGATTGCAGTGAAGCACTAGTTTATAATTATTAAATTAAATTAAATAAATATCTAATAACTAGTTTTGCCTATGTAACGTTGTGATTATTTCTTATTTTATTTATTATTTTTTGCCTTTACTAAGCATAGGGAAACGCACCTTTTGTGGTCTATGGTTATTGATACTAATTATCTATTACTATTTGTTTTGCTTTATCTGTGACATTTATTGTCGTTTTGACGTCAGTGTGACAGTTTTTTGTCAAATTCCCAAGTTGGGGAGGAGTATGGTTTTGTAATGTTTGCATGGCATTCTTTTTTGAGATCAACAACGTAATGGTCGCTGCTTTCATTGTGAAAATGAATTGTCGTATTTTTTTCATTAAGGGATTTTTGTAGACCAAGTTATATTTTGGATTTCTGCAGATTGGAATCTTGTAAGCGGGGAAATCTCCCACCGTTCAAAGGGGTAATTTGGTTTCGGGTGTTTGGCACGGAGAGATTCTGGACAGCCAAAAGAAAGAAAAGGAGGCGAAAATACCTGTGGAGTCACGTAGCGATCGGAAAAAAAGGCTTTTCGATGTCGATAGATCTGACCGGCAGGGCGTCGGGCAGACGGCCTGGACGGGCTTAAAGAAAATAAAGGCTTCTGACACGGTGTGCTGATTTTGGGACAATCGCGGCCGTGTGGACCAGCCAGCAAGCAGCACTAGGCCCAAGCAATCCTGTGCATGTGGCTGGGTCTCCCAGGCGGAGAATTTTTCTATTGGAGCGCCGCCTGGGCGTGTCTTTTTTTTATTTTTGTCATATTCTTCTACCTTCAACCCCGTTGGTTTGGAGAGGCAGGACACGTGGTTTCAAGGACAAAGAAGGCCAGGAACTTCCAAGGATGTGTCGCAAGTACCCTCTTATCTCAATTTAAATAACATTCTTGTACCCGTAGAAAACTCATTTACTATTATATTACCGGTGGTGACCTTTTGTGACCTTTTCTGATATATAATTTTCCCCATTTTTGATTTGTATAATTCTGTAGTCATAGTGGATGAAATCCACAGCCTGAGTAAGCTGAGCTAGAGTTAGTGGGCAATCTGCTAGGCTACTGTTGCGCGTGAAACCTGGACGCTCCAACAGACCACTCTTGGAGCCGCTAGGATTGACCCAACCTTATTGAGGTTAACAATAAAGCTATATTGTTTATTTACATTTAATAAGAGTTAAAGATAGTTTCCTGTTGTTACATATAAAAGCTTGTAATTAAAACATAGTAGTCCAACAAACTATCATTTTTTTTATTTTCACACCCGATTAGCCGAACCTCTACTTTTCTCTTTTTTTTGTCAGGGAGTAAAACCCGGGCAACCTCTAATTTTACACACTGACAAATGGCGCCCAATTTATATTTATTTTCATGGGGAATTTGGCTGATTGGGTAGAGGTCACCACTGGAGATATTTTTTTTTTCTTCTAAAAAACTTGTAACTTTAAATTTTGAAGTATTACTTTAATTTAATAAGTGTGAATTAGCCTTATATCAGTATTAATCAGTGATAAGTGCATTCCTTTTCTTCCCAAAAAACATTGTTGTAATTATTTTTTAAATTTCACATAATTTTACTTAGTGAAAGTTGAACAATCACATGTCAGTTTGAGGGTATGTTGCATCATGCTTTTAAATTTTTAGTGTTTATTTGTATTTATTTTGCATCCTTAAGCAGGATTATAATATTTTACATGTGACTGTGCCAATTTATTGTGGTTTTTCCAAATATTTAATGGAATTTTAGTGAAATTTAACTTTGACAAATTTTATCTGCGGGATCACACTGTGAAAACTTATTTTGAATTATTTTGGTGTATTGCTGTACTGAGTACCACTTTTTAGTGATTGTAATTGATATAAATACAGTGCCTGCGTGTGCCTAAGCATAATTTTGTATAAATTTTGGAGATTTTACATTTATAATTTTTTTTTAGCAATACCTTACATTGTGTCAATTTCATAACTTCATTCAAGAATTTAAGTAAATTTAAGCAAATTTAAGTAAATAACTGTAAGTCACCACTGTTAATTCGCGTTTTAGAGTCTGCTTGATTTCCTTTTTACGCATTTTTAGCTACAAATAGTAACTTTTCACAATAACATGGACCGCAATATACAATTTCACTCCCTCTTGAAGGATGAGCTTATATATGAGGTTTCTATTCGTTCTGAGACTCCTGCTAGTACTGTGGAAGCCCTGCGCAAACAACTTCGTGGCTTATTGTTAGAATGTCCTGCAGAGGCAGTTTTGGAAACTGAATTTACACCGGAATCAGAACTTAGAATTATTCAGGAAAAGCTGAAGGAACTTGGTGTGGCTGTTGACAGGTACACTAGGTTGAAGGACAGGTACTCGCAGAACCGAAGCCGAGCTTTGGGCAGCCACTTGTACCATAGGATCATCAGAATTCAGTCTGATGATCCCGCTATCCTGACTATAAAGTCAGAGCTTAGCGACAAGCTGGAGGTGCTCCTGGGTAAGGTGGAGGTAGCTAGTACTCCTGCTCCTCATGAAGTCAACCCTTTCTTTGCTCCTAAGGAAATATCTGTAGAATGCTCCGGTGATAAAAATGTTTCGAAGTGGAACTTAAAGTTCAACGGCATTACTGACCCACGGTCTTTCTTGGAACGGGTCGATGAGTTGCAACGGTCCTATGGTGTCTCGGATATTAAGTTGTTTAATTCTGCTGCTCAATTATTTACGGAGCAAGCTTTGCTTTGGTACAGGGGCAGCTAAGTTTAAAATGGCTAAGTTAGCACCCAAGTACGAGAAGTGCAGGGTAAAGGCCGTTTTGTCGCCCTTAGTTTACGAATTGGAAAGATTAGATGGCCATCCCATTGGGTCATGGCATATTAAAGACTTGAAGAGTCACTAGTTTTTTTTTCAGCGTTTTGATGATCTGACAGCAGCCGCATTGTAGTGTCGAAGTGATACAGCTGTGTGTCTGTATTCCGTGGACGCACGACCCGCCGTTATCTCGCGAGCTCGTCGTGCCGCCACGGTTTACGAACCGCCGGTTGTTCACGGAGATGACTGCATACGTTGTGGAGTTTAAATGGTTGACAGTTAAACGCCGTTTTGGTAGGTGTATTGAATGGTTTTATTCCGACTCATTACTCTGTATGAATGATGAAGGAAGAATGAAGGAATGAAAGGTAAATTCACTAAGCGCTTAGTGTTAATAAAGACGAAGGATATAAGGATATATGAATGTTAATAAAAGAGAGGATTCGCGTGGAACGTATGGCTGTCTGTCTAACATATCATGAGTATGGTTGTTGAGGAACCAGTCTTGTTTCCTACGTTTTTTATTACCGGATCCGGGTTGTTTTATTTATTTGGGGTTTTACGTAGGATCAAGATATATTGTATTTTCAGTATTACTGAATTGTTGTTATCACTGTATCAGTGGATCGAAAGAACGCGTTCGATTTTTTTTTAATTTTGGTTCCGTCAACGTTTTTTTTTCCCTTACCACATTTTGAATTTCCGGATTGTCCTTGAAACCAGGTGGAGGTCGTGCTGCTCGAAACACATGCACGCGTATTCGAGAGAGTATATGCGACGTTTTTTTGTTTCGCTTTGCCGAATTTTTTTTTTTAATTTGTACTAAATATTTTTTTTAGTTTTCCTCATGGGATTATTGCCCTAATGAGAAATTGTTTCCCCATGCTGGCCTGGGGACAAAAGAAAATCTTAGAATGTGTCAGCTGCATCTCTTTCCGTGCAGATCGTAAGAGGCGATCGAGGGATATGGGCCGAGGAAGGAAGCTTGGTGTTGGGTTTAGTGTTTTTTTTAATGGTTTCTTCCTTGATCAAACAAGCTCAGGGTTTTGTTTTGTTCTGTTTTGTTTTTTTTTTTGGTTGGACTACTCATTGTTATGACCAATACTTATCATTAATTATCCATTAACTTCGTTTATTTAGTTCGCTGAGGGCAGCGAGCGGTTCTCCTTGGTCGAACCTTTTCCTAGGAGGGGAGGTATTGTAACGTTGTGATTATTTCTTATTTTATTTATTATTTTTTGCCTTTACTAAGCATAGGGAAACGCACCTTTTGTGGTCTATGGTTATTGATACTAATTGTCTATTACTATTTGTTTTGCTTTATCTGTGACATTTATTGTCGTTTTGACGTTTCAGTGTGACAGTTTTTTTGTCAAATTCCCAAGTTGGTGAGGAGTATGGTTTTGTAATGTTTGCATGGCATTCTTTTTTGTATATCAACAACGTAATGGTCGCTGCTTTCATTGTGAAAATGAATTGTCGTATTTTTTCATTAAGGGATTTTTGTAGACCAAGTTATATTTTCATTGGATTTCTGCAGATTGGAATCTTGTAAGCGGGGAAATCTCCCACCGTTCAAAGGGGTAATTTGGTTTCGGGTGTTTGGCACGGAGAGATTCTGGACAGCCAAAAGAAAGAAAAGGAGGCGAAAATACCTGTGGAGTCACGTAGCGATCGGAAAAAAGGCTTTTCGATGTCGATAGATCTGACCGGCAGGGCGTCGGGCAGACGGCCTGGACGGGCTTAAAGAAAATAAAGGCTTCTGACACGGTGTGCTGATTTTGGGACAATCGCGGCCGTGTGGACCAGCCAGCAAGCAGCACGAGGCCCAAGCAATCCTGTGCATGTGGCTGGGTCTCCCAGGCGGAGAATTTTTCTATTGGAGCGCCGCCTGGGCGTGTCTTATTTTTATTTTTGTCATATTCTTCTACCTTCAACCCCGTTGGTTTGGAGAGGCAGGACACATGGTTTCAAGGACAAAGAAGGCCAGGAACTTCCAAGGATGTGTCGCAAGTACCCTCTTATCTCAATTTAAATAACATTCTTGTACCCGTAGAAAACTCATTTACTATTATATTACCGGTGGTGACCTTTTGTGACCTTTTGTGACCTTTTGTGACCTTTTGTGACCTTTTGTGACCTTTTGTGATATATATTTTTCCCCATTTTGGATTTGTATAATTCTGTAGTCATAGTGGATGAAATCCACAGCCTGAGTAAGCTGAGCTAGAGTTAGTGGGCAATCTGCTAGGCTACTGTTGCGCGTGAAACCTGGACGCTCCAACAGACCACTCTTGGAGCCGCTAGGATTGACCCAACCTTATTGAGGTTAACAATAAAGCTATATTGTTTATTTACATTTAATAAGAGTTAAAGATAGTTTCCTGTTGTTACATATAAAAGCTTGTAATTAAAACATAGTAGTCCAACAAACTATCATTTTTTATTTTCACACCCGATTAGCCGAACCTCTACTTTTCTCTTTTTTTTGTCAGGGAGTAAAACCCGGGCAACCTCTAATTTTACACTCTGACACCTAGGCTAAACTAGTTCTTCCTAAACACGATAAAATAAACCAGTTTAGGCTAGTCCAAACTAATTTGTCCTAAGCCCGATAGAATAAAATCAAAATAATCATTTTTATTAAAATACTAGCTTTCCGCCCGCGTGGAGTTCGGTTATATCACGCTTTTTATATTGCCCTCAGGAATATCTTTCCCGGGATAAAAGGTAGCCTATGTCCTTTCTCAGGGTCTAAAGATTGTCTGTACCAAATTTCATCATAGTCGGTTGAGAAGTTTAAACGGGAAAGCGTAACAGACAGGCAGACAGACAGACAGACAGAGTTACTTTCGCATTTATAATATTAGTATGAATATAATATTTAATACAATGTACCTATATTAAAATATAATAACTCCTCTCATACAGAGAATGATTGAGCGTATAGGAAGAACTAGTTTAGCCTGGGCAAAATCAGTTTGTCCTGAAATCGGATTTGGCAGTTAACATATACACTATAAAATCAACCTGCACGGTTAACGCTGTGGTTAAGCTATTGACTACTGCGCTGCGTGTAGCGGGTGCGATTTCCGCATTCCGTAAACGCATCCACGATACAGGATAAATTCCTAGTGTGGGACAACGTTTTTTAAATTAAAACAAAAAGGACCCCGGACTCGGTCGCATAAATTATTTTTTTTTCATTTCTAGGCCCATTTATCCCTATTTTTCTTAGAACTAGATCTGAAATTCCTGATTTCTGAATTTAGCTTAGGTAGTATGCGAGGAAATTGCATGACTTAATTCCGCCATCTCCGTTCCATCATCAGACGACCTGTCGTACGGTGAATCCACCCTTACGTTGTTGACACCACTACGATCCGGACGAAGCGTTTCGCCTAGTCTTTTATACCGCGTACATAGAGGGACTGGAACAATTTGCCATCGGCGGTGTTTCCGTCTGACTGCTATTTAAGTGTCTTCAAGGCTAGAGTGAAAAGGCTCTTAATAAACTAGCGCGCTATACCATCAATGATTATATCACTACTTACCATCATGCGGATTGCGTAAGCAAAATGATGCCAAGATACTATTACTGCAAATAAAATAATATGATAATGACATAGAATGTTATTATTTCAGGCGATCCCACAGCCTTTGGAAACCTACAACCTTCTGAAAACATTATAGACGCTGTATGTGACACTGCTAAACTAAATTCATGTCGGAATTACGGTCCTACGATCGGTCACCACGATGCGAGGCAGGCGGTGGCCGAGTACAGTGCTCACCAGGGTATGGTGACGGCGGACGACGTGATTCTTTGCAGCGGGTGCTCCCATGCTATTGATATCTCCCTCAGCGTTATCGCTGACGCTGGAAAGAATGTCTTGATACCCCGACCAGGGTACTTGATCCACAAAACTCTTGGAGAAGGACTGGGGATCATTATAAAATATTACGACTTATTGGTGAGTTTCATTGTTTATCATTCGTAACATACCTTAGGCATTTTATATTAGGTACTTTATTTTTCATGCTTTGTCTCAATAATTGTGGTATTTTTTGACATCAATGATATTAATAGAATATAATTAAAGGGTGTATCTGACATCGACGTACAAACGAGTACCATGGATCCAGTACATGATTCTGAACCCCCCAGAGCTGGAATTTTTCGGCGTTTTCATGATTTAAAAAAAAAAATACATACGTAGTTTTTTTCACTTTAGACCATTCATAATTGCTATACTTTTATAACCCAATAACGCAAACAAAACTCGAAAAACTGTCACAATAACTGATTTAATAAAGTTCACACCAGGGATCAACGTTATACCTATAAATCCGCACGGCGGCACGCTTGCAACGTTCAAAGGCCGAGCCGACACATTTTTTTAAACACTGTTTATTCTGTAACCGTTCATTAACGACATAAATGACTATCATAATTTTATTAGTTGCATGCGGTCTAGCCTTTTCGCGAAGTTTGCGTTACGATGGCAGATACACCCTGTATAATTCTGTTCGCGACGTCAACCGGGTAAATATCTTGTCCCCCGATCCAAACAGTCGTAACGTTTTGTCCATTCGTTCTATTATAATACTTGTTTTCACTTTTGGCTATTATTCTGTTTGCTCGACTTCTAGCTTGATGTTAAATACCTTTTCTGTAGCATTAGACTATAATTTTTTTTTTTCTAAAATCCGACTGTTACTTACAGAGAATAGAGCGCTAAAAAAAACTTACAAATTCTTCAGCTTTATTATTAGTATAGTTAGGTAAATAGGGAACACAACATTGAACTAATCCAAACGTCCCTGATTTTTCAGCCTGATCAGAATTGGCAAGTGGATTTGGTGAGCCTCGAAAATCAAATAGACGAGAACACAGCAGCGATCATCGTTAACAATCCTTCTAACCCGTGTGGCTCGGTATATACAAGCCAACATCTGAAAGAGATAATCGATGTGGCATCAAGAAATCGCGTGCCGATAATTGCAGACGAAATTTACGAACACTTCGTTTTTTCCAATCACAAATTCACTGCGTTATCGTCTCTATCTGAAGATGTCCCAGTTTTGACTTGTAGCGGAATCACAAAAAGATTTTTGGCTCCTGGTTGGCGACTGGGATGGGTGATTATACATGACCGTCAAAATATTTTTGGAAAAGAAGTTCGGACTGGATTGGCAAGAATGTCGACACGGCTTTTGGGACCAAACACACTGATGCAGAAGGCGTTGCCCAGAATTCTTAAAGAAACTCCACAAAGTTTCTTTGACGAGACAATTCGTTTTATTGAGGTGAGATTTAAGACACAAATGTCACCACCATCAGATTGAGACTTCATAATAATATTTTATAGTAAATATAAAAAAAAGACCGGTTGAAATTATACTTGTAATTTTAATACCTAGTTAAGAAAGATCCCTATTTTACAAGTCATAGACATATACTAAAATATAGGCTAAAATTATAAATTCAATTGATACCTATGTCATTTTAAATGCTTGACTTACCAGGAACAGGAAATCCCTTTACTAGGTATTCTTTTGCTTTGGATTGCTTTATGTATTTCAAAATTTTGGTAACTAAATATATACTTGTTTCAGAGTCAAGCTAAGCTAGCTTACACGGAACTGGCGAAAGCTCCGGGATTGCGCCCAATCATGCCGCAAGGGTCCATGTATATGATGATCGAGATCCAAACTTCACTGTTCCCTGAATTTGACAATGAGCTGCAATTTATTTCTCAGTTGTGTAATGAACAATCTGTCCTTTGTATTCCTGGAAAGGTATGTTGTTTTGCGGTGCAATATACAAATGTGTTTAGTTAATTTTGATTTATTTGTTGGTAAACAGTCCTTCTAATTTGTCAAAACCAAAATGATTGCCTGAACGCATTTCAACTACATATTACAATCCAACATGTTATATCATGTACATTGCACATTTACTCTTTCATTAGTAAGAGAGTAGTAAGAAAGTACTTTGGTGGCAAAAGTATGGACGTACCTATACTATACTTCATATACTATATCTTTTTTATGATGTTTCAGTGTTTCAACTATCCGAACTTCATGCGTATCGTGCTCACTGTGCCTGAAGAGATTCTGCGCGAAGCCTGTCTTAGAATCAAAATTTTCTGCGAAGAACACATGCTGAAAGAGCAATTGAAGAAACATAATCATGACGTCATCTCCATCGTCAACGGCAAGAAAACAAATGTGGCATCGACACAAAACCTGTTAAAAATTATTGCTTAACTTTAATTACGTCACAAATATATTATGTTATACCTATACTTGTAATAATTGTAATATCGAAGAAAGGGAATGTAAGCTCTTTGCAAACTATAAGAAACGCAAGTGCCGAAAATTGCGAACTAAAAACCATACATTTACGAAAGTCTAGTCTAAGTTCTAAAAGCATGAAAAGTAAATTTTTCGTAATGTTTCATAAAAAGCCGCGCCAATAAAGAAACGAATCTAAAATGGCGTCTGCTACTTGCTAGTGATAGATAGTAAGGTCAACAAAAGGGATGTGATGGAATAGCAGCTTTCAAAAGTTTTGTAATAAACCCTTCAGAACTGAAGTCGGGTAATTATTTATTGAAGATACGTTTAGCAAGTGGTTAGAGGTTTACCATTATAAAAACAAAGATTAAGTTTTCTGTAAATGGTTTATTTTGAATACATTTATTGAATTATTCAATGCACACATACACATGAATTTTATTTTAGTGTTGATAGTCCTTCACCTCGTTTACATAAACACATTTTACCACGCATAACAAAATAGTAACAGTAACGACAGCTAGCAAACACAATAAACTAATAAAACAAAAACACGAAAATAATATCAAAAACAAAGAAATGATAACTTGAAAGAACCGAGCGCGTCAAGACCGCAAGAGAGCAAAAATCCTAACTGATTTTTTTGTATGCAGTACGGCAGTGTGTGAGTAAAGATAGCAATAATGTGCGAGTGAGAGAGAATGACTGGTGCCGTCATTTAAGATTCGCATTTTTATTGGTGCGGGTTATAAATGTTTAGAAAAAGAAAGGCAGGATTTGTTTAGACGCTTCGTAAAATGTTACTCGTATATAGCTACATAGAGGGTAAAAAATCGTAATTTTTGTTGATGAGGAACCCATTGTGCCCGTAGCTTGTTAATAAAAATAATAAAAAAATTAAAAAAACATTAGCAATTATGTATGTGTGTAAACTTTAAACTTAGTTCGTGATTCAAATAGCAAATTGCTTTTTATAAAATAAAATACTAGGTGTTGTTATTACATTAATTTTCAGTGAAATGATTACTTGATTACACAATAAATGGCTACAAATAATTAACAGAGAGTAGTTATTTATTTCATGAATTGAGATGGACCTAATATGTTACCTTGAAGAACCCATTGTTCTTTTAATTTATATCGCAGCAAATACAAATAATGATATTGTTTTGTGATAGTTACAATTATGTTATTGGACCGACATGTTTTGATTTATTGATTAAAGACAATTGATTCCAATACTAAAAATAATGATTATGAGACATTCCTCATCACGCTTCTCAACGCGTTCTCAACACTTAAATTGAGTTTGTATCGTTTTCGAGGGTTGTTAGAAATAGATAGATAGATAGACACCGTTGCTCCTGGTGTACAGGGGAGTGAAGGGACACGGGTGGGTTTTAGTCAGTAAAAGTCTGACACTGATCCCTTCCGCTCCGCCCAGAGCGGGAGAGGTCATTTGATGATTACCCATCCTAAAAAAAGAGTTTATGCTTACAATTTTATAATAACAAATGTTTATTTTCAGCTAACGTGAATATATATATACAACGTGTAACAAAAAGGGTATATACATACCAAGTGGACGGCCTCTTGATAAGATAAGAAACGATACGGGAAGGGTTCTCTAACCTTATGTTTACATGGTAGGAAGTTATGAATTATTCCAATACATATGATACCAGAAACCGCAGTTTCAAACTGAAATCAATACAACACTAGCAAAAAGCCAGCTGATCGGGGTCATTGAACAGTTCATCAATAAAAACAAACCTCTTACTTACTTACTTACCCTGGTATTTCTTTAAACAGTGGATAAAGGGTTCCGGATGTTTATTTTTCTTAACATTTTTTTTTCGGAAAAATAATTTTACGTACAAATAAGTTTTTTCTACAAAAGCTAACTTTATGTTTGTGAACAACAAACCAAGTCATAAAATAGGGCGAGTGCGTGCGCTGGAAATCGAAAAACGTCTAGCGGCTTTAGTCACCTACGTAAAACAATAAAAAAACGCAATTTATTTTATAAATGAGTAAACTTATCTAACAAATCGATAGAACCGAGTTGGTAACTCTCTCTCATCTAAAGCGCATTTCCCGGTTGTATCCGCGGCTTTCGCTTTGGAGCCCGGGATCCGCCTCCAGTCCAACCGGGTTCGGCTGAATACCAGTATTTTACATGGAGCGAGTGCCATCTAACCTCCACAATCCAGTTACTGGGTAATACGATATCCCTTGGTAAGACTGGTTGTCTCACAGATCTACGAATGACAGCCGGGACTAACGGCTTAACTAACGTGTTTTCCGAAGCACGGAGGATACACACACAAACACCCAAAGCTGGAACAACTACTTGTAGGTCATACAAATATTTGTTCCGCGCGGGAATCGAACCCGCGACACGCTGTGCAACAGTCAATCGCTTAACCACTACGTCAATCGTGCAGTCAACTACCTGCAATTCACTCAGTAGCTACTCAATCCTACTTCCTACTAATAAAATGCGAAAGTTTGTAAAAATGTTTGGATGAATGGATGGATGTATCCATACATACATTCTTACAAATTTTCGCATTTAAATACTAGCTGCTCCCTGCGGATTCACCCGCGTAAGTTTCGATCCCCTGGGAATATCGAGATAAAAAGTGTCCTTTATGTTAATCCTGGTTAAACCATATCTTTGCCAAATTGTATCCAAATCAGTTCAGTAGTTTTTGAGAATCGAGTTGGTAACTACAACACACTAAATAATACCCAATCTATTAACTACATTCCTATAAATTTCCTTACGTAACTAATTCTTTTCATGTCGGTTGCCATTTGCCATACATAGGTAGGTACTTAGTTTATGAAAAATTAATTACTTAGATAAACGTGCGAAAGAGACTACGAAAAAGGATTTCATATCTGTTCAAATGAACCCAAAATATCATTTCTAAACAACTCATGTGTGTCCTAGTACAAAAAAGGTCCCCATGAGTTCCGTAGATAAATTAAATTTTAGTTAGTCTTTGCGTATTCACTTCTGCGATATAAAAGATTTTGCCTTTTGCAAAAATATTATAGCTTAAAACTCAGCAGTAGATAGATAGAGTAGAGTACAATCTTAATTTACCTTTTCAAAATAAATAAAAAATACGCAAATGTACTAGGAGTGCAACAGATACGAGGATTGTTATCGCTAAATTAAACAGCGGTTCCGCAATCACAGACCCCTAATTGAATTTCCTAGCTCAAACATATGAAATTGAATACGATAAAATATTATCTCTCAGTCGCGTACGCCGACGGCGTGCATTTTGTGAGAGAGATGACAATATTTCCGTTATTTTTATCCGTTATTCCACACATATATTATTGTTGTGTGAGTGACTTTAGAACGCGCCGAAAGCAATCATGTTGAACATGATAAAATATTGTGTCTCGGTCGCACGCGCCGTCTGCGTGAATATTTTAAGAGAGATGACAATGTTTTGTTCCATTTGTCTACTATCTTTGGCGAAATATTTTAAAACGCCGAAACAGAAATTAAGTACCTAAATAAATAAAGTTCAATTTTTCATAATTCCTATTAGTTCAGTACAGATCTAAGATTCGAACTTTACGGTCGCATGCGCGTTTCGCGATTTTTGTGTTGTGAACTTGTGACGTGTGTACAATCATGGCCCTAAGCCATACTGAATATTTTGAGATGATCTTGTGTGTCGGAAGACAGGATGGTAATATCCGTGCTGCTCGCGAACTTTATCGTCAGCGATTTATCGATGGTAGGGCAGAAGGTGAGCGTCGACAGCTCCCTTCGGTGGCATGTTTCCATAGAATGGTACATCGTCTGCACCAAACTGGTTCTTTTCACGCTCCTGGATTAGGGGGTCGCCCGAACACTACCGATCCAGATTTAGAGGAAGCCGTACTCGAACATTTCGAAAATAACCCACGTACTAGTACTCGGCGAGCTGCATTAGCGCTGGGTGCATCTAACCATATGCAAGTATGGCGAGTGTTGAACAATGACGGTCAGCACCCATACCACTTTCGTCGCACCCAGGAACTGACACCTGCAGATTTTTTGCCTCGCGTGACCTTCTGCGAGTGGTACTGCGGTTAGGTAGCAGCTTCGCCAGATTTTGGCTCAAGAGTACTGTGGACAGATGAAGCGTCATTCACAAGAGCTGGGATAAGCAACATACATAATGACCATGTTTGGTCTCACGCTAACCCGCATGCTTCTACGGAATCGTCGTTTCAACACCAATGGCGACTAAACGTGTGGGCTGGTATTGCGGGAGAAATTGTCGTAGGACCAATTTTTTTGCCGCACAGCCTAAACGGTCAAAATTATTTAAATTTTTTAACCAACGAATTGGACGATGCTCTCACAGAAAGCCTATCAATTTTAGGTTACGCTAATCTCGTGATGGGCAACAATTTAATCTTCCAACACGATGGCGCTCCAGCACACTATGCACGTGATGTTAGGGAGCATCTAAATATGCGTTTTCGTCAGTGGATTGGGCGCGGTAGCAGACATGTACCTTGGCCACCGCGATCTCCAGACCTAACTCCATTAGACTTCTTTTTGTGGGGGTATATTAAAAACATAGTGTATGCAATGCCGTGTGACACAGCAGAGCAAATGAGAGAGCGAATCGAAGCCGCTTTCAGGACAGTGACACCAGACATGCTACGGAATGTCCAGGTGTCGATACACAAACGAGCGACCTTGTGTGTACAGTACCAAGGGCGTCACATCGAACCACATCTCTAAAAAATGTAAGTTAATTAAATTATTATTTTTAATTTTCATATTTATTTTGCTGATTGTTCGGACTATGTTAAGCTATTTTTGAGGCAAAATTTAAGTAGGCAGGTAGGTACAAATTACCGGGCGGGCCATTGTCAGCATCTCATGGACGCGCGCGTCGCAGCCGCGCGTTTCAACAATATGTAGGCAGATAGGTACTAGGATATCAGAATTACAGAAGAAATGTTTTGTAATATTAGCAAGTGACTTGGAATGTTGTTGACCCTCCGTAGTGTTGTTCCACGTTTGTTAATATTTGAATTCAAGAATCATGCGATACCAAGGATACCAAGAATTTGGTATCAATTCTTCGAGTAATTTATTTTGAGCTGAAACTTTGTGTAGAGTTTCTATACCACCTATAATCTTCAGGGGTTCTTGATGTATATACCCTTTTTGTTACACGCTGTATATACAATATGTAAAGAAAACCCTGTCCGACCCATAAGGATAATACAGGTTAGGTAAACACTTGACCAAATATAATATAAAATTTTACATAATCATCACAGTAACAATAATAATGAATTTTGAAATAATCTTTTTTTCCCGGGTATTAATTCCAATTTCCCCGAAATTTGGTAATTTTTAAAAAACTGACGACACCATTTGTGACGGAGCGAATAGCGATGCGACCACGTGCCGCATGGCCCCGCCCCCCTTCACCCGCGCATGTATGCGCGGGTGAAGGGCTATCGGGTTGCCTACCGCACATGCATTAAGTTACCTCGCTTTTTCGAAATAATATTTATTTTTTTTGGGGGATTTTTTTTTAAGTTTAGCCCGGTTTTGTAGGCATTATTAGAATCAGTTAACGATACCTAACAATACCTTCACGGATCGGACAGGGTTTTCTTTACATAATGTATATATACTAGCTTTCCGCCCGCGGCTTCAAATATATATTAGCAGAACCTATTGTGGGTAGTGGTGGTAACCTGCCGATGCCAATATAAGTGAGCTCTCAATCACGAGTCGCGCATGGGTCGCTGAGTCGTCGGACGGAAAATGTGTACCTAAACTATTCGCTGTAAGTTCGTTCCATTATTTTATGCAGTTGTCTATGTATTATTAAGAACGCGATTTTAATATACGTAATATAAGGAAAGCGACTGTTTCACTAAGGCTCGATCAGCCCCCTAATCGGCGAACACATTTTTGTCTATAGTATGATATGATAGTTTGGACCGAACGGACCAATGGGCGGCCCGAACGATACCAACTGGTAGCAATCATTTGACTAAAATGGGTTCGCCGATTAGGGGGCAGAGTCGCATGCTAGTAGCAATAAACACTTGTGTCGCAAACTTTCCGCGGATAAATTATTATCCGCGGAAAGTTTGCGACACAAGTTAATTTGGTTTATTAAACGACGTTGGTACAGCTGTAATTCAGGGCATACCTGTTGACATCCTTATAGATTGTGGTGCACTTAATGTATCCTTGATGTTCTCATCGGTTAAAAACTATTTTTCTGGTTCGCGTAAGCCAATTTGTTTTTTGAAAAGAATAATAAAAAGATAAAGAGATTAGAGCTCGCGTATATGTCACTTTAACAGTCGAGTTTAGGAACATTGCACTTGAAGTCGACTTTGTTATAGTACCTGCAGCATGCATGAAGCGTAACACGGTTGCGATTGAGTACATCAGTCCCTACGATAATAGGCGACATAGGCGTACATTATCATAGGGACTGACGTACTCAATCGCAACGTTTATTCGCACAAAACACGGACAGTACTTATCTCATACGCCGGATAGGTGCAGAACTTGCTAGGTCGTGATAGATCAATTCTCCAAGTTTTTGATAACTGGTGCGGCCATTACAACTGTGAATACTAGCAAGATGCACATCAATCTATCAAGTGACGTACCTGGGATCCGTCTCGTCTGTCACATCAGGCGAAACATAAAGTCCTTGAAATATGTCGGGACTTGTTAGACAAGAACATTATTAGGGAGTCAAGTTCTGAGTACGCAAGTCCGGTCATCTTGGTCATGAAAAAGATTGGCTCAGACGGAATGACTTTCAGGCGTTAAATCGCATTACTGTTAGAGACGGGTATTCCCTACCTCTGATCGATGACCACATTGACCGGCTTAGGGGCTCAAAATTCTTCACGTCCTTGGAGATGGCATCAGGCTTCCACCAGATGCCAATCGGGGAGGGCTCCATTCACAAAACAGGTATCGGTACTACGGAAGCTCATTGTGAGGACTTTACTAAGTCTGGGCACGCCACAATAGCGGCGGTAAGTCCCCTCTTTGAGGAGTGGCTAGAGAGGCGCCACGGCGCCCTCACCTTCCGCCTGACGCATGTCCTCACCGGACACGGTTGTTTCGGGAGGTTCCTGTTCCATATAAGGCGGGAGGAAACGCCAGGGTGTCACCATTGTGTGGATCGCCCTGAGGACACGGTGGAGCATACGGTGGAGGTCTGCCCGGCTTGGGTAGAGCACCGCCGTGTCCTCGTAGCGGCGATCGGCGGCGATCTCTCGCGTCCGACCCTGGTCCAGGCCATGGTCCGGAGCGAGAGTGCATGGCAGGCCGTCACCTCCTTCTGCGAAGCAGTGATGCTGGCAAAGGAGGAGGCGGAGCGCGTGAGGCAACGGGAATCCCAGCGCCCTCACGTCACTAGCCGCCGCAGGAGACGCCCTGGTCGGGAGATGACACCAAACTCCCAGCCACCGTAGGCGCGGGCCTGCGGGCGGTGTGCAGTGGGCAGCTCGCCGCTCGGTAAGGACCAGGCCCGAGTCGACGGCGCGTCGTGTTTCACGCGCGCCTCAAAGAGATGTCAGCACATCGTGACGGGGTCCACGAAGACCGATGCCTCCTGGGTCAGGGTTGCGGGTTGGTTAAAAAAGAAACCGTGGCCCTGGCCGTTGCACAGGCAAGTAAAGAAACACGGGTGGGTTTTAGTCAGTAAAAGTCTGACACGCCCTTCCGCTCTGCCCAGAGCGGGAGAAGTCATTTGATGATTTCCCATCACAACAAAAAAAAAAATGGACTTTACTAAGTTTCCATACGATCTTTGTAATGTTCCAAAAGTATATCATCAATAATACGTCGCGAAAATTTATAGAAAAAAGGTAGCGTCCTTGTCCATATTTTTTTTTTATGGCGGGAGTGGGAAATCCTCATGGCCACCCAGACTGCCTCACTAGTGAGAGTCCGGCACTGCCCAGACTGGTTGCCTGGGCAGTGCCGGACTCTTACCGGCTAAAACCTACTCCTGTCTTTCTAAGTGTCCCCCTGACATAGTCAGAGACCTGTTCTGTATCTATCTGTTTTACTTGCATTTCTTTTTGACTTTACTGATTTGTTTTTGGTTTAATAGTATTGTTTTATTTTTACTTGTTTAATTTTTTTCGTTTTAATATTTATATTAAGTTAAAAATTTAATTTACTATTTTAAAGATCAGCATATTTGTTATATGCTTTGTTTATATATAAATTTATATGTTAAAAGCATATTTTTAAGTTTCCTTGTTTTGTTTTATTGCTTTGGTCTGTTTTTATGTTTTTAAATAATTATAAACTAGTGCTTGACTAGTGCTAGAGTGCAATCCCGCCTGATGGTAAGCAGTGATGCAATCGTTGATGGTAAAGCGCACTAGTTTATTAAACCTATTCACTTAAAAAACTTAGGAATAGGAAAGATGATGGCAGTTGAGCGAGGCGATGCAATGTTAAACCAAAGACCAACACGACCAACGATGCTGCGCCAGAGGGAGATTGATCTGGGAGATTGATCTCCACGACCAAACTCCCGACACAACAGCATTTGGCGCATCATACCCGGCACGCATCGCAACACAACTGCTCAGACCCGTCCTCCGTATGGCTTCACCAGACATCATGCCGGAACACGACGAATCGCTTGGCGGCAAGACCTTGTCTGGTGGGTGGTAACTTCTGCCGGTCTGGTCGTTATATCTATGCAGTAGTCCAATAAAATTTATCTCTGATTTTGAAGGAGTACACCTCAGGGGTAGTCTGATTGTGGACGGCAGGGGCGAGGATATGTCAGGAATGCTGGAAGAAGCGGGCTTGCAGGTACTCACCGCGGAAACACGCCAACTTTTGATACCATCAGGGGTGGCAAATCGTACACCAGCTTCATTGACGTGACAGTTTAGTTAACGGACATGCTTACCACTCTAGTTGGCTTCACCCTACTCACGATTCTGAAGGCATTTGCAGCGTCCGGGAAGAACATCTTCGTGATGGAGGCTGTTTCGCTGTGTCCACTCCGGTTCCATTCATCGAGCGACCCCACACGGATCTGCCACTTGACGAATGAAACCGGGCAGCGGTCATAGTCTTTAACCTAAGTGCAGCCTCTTTTGCGAGGTGGTCCATGCGCTCGTTGCCTTGCAGTCCAGCGTGACCCTTCACCTAGAACAAGGATATATCTTTGCTCTGGGACAAAGCTGTGCCCATGTTAGCTCTCGCCTCCACCGCTAAGGCGTGGAGGGAACCTCGGTTCGTGACTGTTTGAAGTGTAGCTTTTGAGTCACTTTAGATACCAAAGGTTCCCTCCTTGCGCTTGAGAATCTCCCTCGTGGTTACGCATATGACCAGGAGTTCTGCCTGGTAGACAGTGCAGCACGACGACAACCTCAGCTTCAAGGATTTGATCTTGGCCTCACCGTCCCACAATGACAGTACAGCTCCGACCTTGCCCTCGATTCTGCTGCCGTTGGTGAAAATTCTGACTGCCTGGTTATTGTGTGTAGACTGTTCTTTCAGTCTCATGAACTCCATGGCCACATGTTTCGCCGGGTGAGGAGTCTCCGCAAACGCCACCACCCGCTCCACTTCCCTATCCGCAAGGGCTGGCTGGGGTGCCCCTCTTTTTGCCTCATATAGAGTGGCTGCTTCTTGTATTCGTAGGTCAAGTGGCAGTATCCCAGCCAGCACCAGGGACGCGTTTAGCGAAACGGTGCGGTAGGATCCACAGAGTTTCTGGGCAAATCCCCGCTGGACCGTGTTCAGCATTTTTTGCACTTCGATCTTTCTCGTTGCCGGCGCCCAAGCACTTGTTGCGTACATCACCACTGGCTCCACCGCCGCCGTATGACCTCCGGGTGTAGACCACCACCCTCACTCTCGCCGCTCTCGATAACTGCTTGTAGATATTTGCAGCTTTTCTGCACACGTTAGAGGTGCGGATGATTTTTTTTTTTTAATATAGGCAGGTGTGGGAAATCCTCATGGACGCCCAGACTGCCTCGCTATTGAGCCAGTCTGGGCAGTGCCGGACTCTTACCGGCTAAAACCCACCCCTGCCTTTGCTAAGTATCCCTGTAACATTATTAGAGTCCTTACATATCTATTTACTAATAATAGCCTATTTTTATTAATCTACCTTACACCGATACTTATAATTTTATTTATAATTTTGTTTTAAGTATATGACTTACAAGTTTTCCATTACAGGAAACATTTATGCTTATACTATTTTTATTCTATATCCATATGCTTTAAATCGCATATGAATATAGATTATAGAACAAGAACACTTATTCCTTAACATTACTTTGTATGCCTTAATTATCTTATACCTTACTTTTACTCGTATATTAATTATGCTAGTCTATATATTTTACACTAATATGTATATATATTGCATAGATTTATTGTACTACTATTGGTTTCTATGTATAACAGATTTTGCAATATCTGTAATAAACTCGATGAACATTTTTCTATGTTTCCGGCTGGACATGAGTTGTGGGAAATTTTTAACCGCTATTTTGCATTCCAGCTTATTTTCAACCTCCAGTCCCTTTAAGGCGTGAAGCGGGCATTCGGTTAATATATATTCGACCGTTTCTGGCACACCAGGCTGACAGATACACGACGAGTCCTCCTTGCGCCTGAATCGATCCAGGTATTCAGCGAATCCTCCGTGCCCCGTTAATACTTGGGTGGAGATGCTTGACGAGACTATTTGACGAACTATTTTGTACGATGAAATGACATAAGGAAAAAAGAGTTTGGTTACTTTGGCTTTAGCACTTGTTATGTATCTTCGGTTCCATTCATCAACCGAACCTTTACGGATTTGTCGGTTGTGTGGATGTTGAAAGTGAGCTGATAGTCTATGGTGGGCCCCAGTATTTCCCTAGACATGGCAATGCCGACCCCACCCATGCTCAGGACCGGGACATCGTACTTTAACTTTTTGGTTATTACCATCGCGCAGGTTTTGTGTGCTGCAAACTTCAGTTTATTTCGGACTAGCTTTCCGCCCGCAGCTTTGCCCCCGTGGAGTTCATTAAATCGCGCTTTTACCCTAATTACCCTCGGGAATGTAAAATTTTTCCGGGATAAAAACCCTATTATTTAATAGAGACTTCTAACTTTACGTCTGCAAAATTTCAAAGCAATCGGTTCAGTAGTTACAGCGTGAAAGTGGAACAAACAAACAAACAAACTCACTTTCCCATTTATAATATTAGTAAGGATGCCCAAGTTCTGAACATACTCGAAGGCGGCATTGGCATGTCCCTGAACCTCCAACCCTGTGTCACCGTCGAAGAACATGACCAAGTCGTCGGCGAAAGCCTGGCAATGGTCTCCCTTCCCGCTCTTCCAATCCCTTCAGTAATGGGTCCAGCAACAAGTACCAAAGAATCGGACCACATATCGACCCCTGGACGCACCCCTTACTGATAGACCTGTGACATTCCGCTCGGAATATCACAGGTCCGGCATACCTAACTCGCACACTCCTACCATTTAGGTAGCTGTCCAGCAGCCGTCTGAGATTCACCGGGCACCTTTCCTCAGTCAGTTTGGTCCTAATTGCCGGCCACCATGCGCTGTCGGAGGCAGTGTTTCCCCGCACGTTTTAGTGATTATGCCTATGTAATTGTTCACGCTATTTTCTAAATCCTTTTTATTTATAATTTGATTAATTTCTGTTGAGTTGAGTTTTATATCAGCTTTTAATTTGGACAATTTTTCATGAAATTGGTCCCAATTTTCTTTCTTAGTATTAAAAAGTCTAGTAGTTGTTCTGATATTTGTCCCTATTGCTTTTTGAAGGTTGATTCTAAATACAATACCGTTGTGATCCGAGCTTGTGATACCCTCTGCAACCCTCCACCAGGTCAAGCATGTCCGTTAAACAAACTGTCATGTCAATGAAGCTGGTGTACGATTTGGCACCCATGATGGTATCAAAAGTTGGCGTGTTTCCGATGTTGCCGATGTTGTTGTTGTTGTCGCTTGTTGTTGTTGCTTCGAGCATGCCTGACATATCCTCGCCCCTGCCGTCCACAATCAGACTACCCCACCAGGTGCTCTTCGCATTAGCGTCGCCTCCCATTATTGTCAAATTCAGAGGCAAATTTTACTGGACTACTGCATAGATATAGCGACCAAAGTAATAAAACATATTTCGAGGACTTTATGTTTCGCCTGATGTGATAGACGATACGGATTATAGGTCACAGGTATACCACTTGTTAGATTGATGTGCATCTTGCCAGTATTCAAGGTTGTAATAGCCGTACCAGTTATCAAAAACTTGGAGAATTGATCTATCACGACCTAGCAAGTTCTGCACCTATCCGGCGTATAAGTACTGGCCGTGTTTTGTACGAATAAACGTAACACCGTTGTGATTGACAACGTCAGTCCCTACGATAATGTACGCCTATTATCGTAGGGACTGATGTACTTAATCGCAACCGTGTTACGCTTCATGCATGCTGCAGGTACTATAATAAAGTCGACTTCAAGTGCAATGTTCCCAAACTCGACTGTTAAAGTGATATATTCGCAAGCTCTAATCTCTTTATCTTTTTTTATTCCTTTCAAAAAACATATTGGCTTACGCGAACCAGAGAAATAGTTTTCAACCGATGACGACATCAAGGATACATTAAGTGCACCACTATTTATAAGGATGTCAACCGGTATGCCCTGAATTACAGCTGTACTGACGTCGTTATTATTATCCGCGGAAAGTTCGCGACACAAGTTAATTTGGCGCCGTTTATTGCTGCTAGCATGCGACTCTGATCGAGCCTTAGTGAAACAGTCGCTTGCCTTATGTTACGTATATTACAATCGCCTTCCTAATAATACATAGACAACAGCATAAAATAATGGAACGAACTTACTGCGAATAGTTTAGGTACAAATTTACCGTCCGACGACTCAGCGAAGTGGAAGTCCCGGGTTCGATCCCCGGCCAGGTCATGATGGAAAACGATCTTTTCCTGATTGGCCTGGGTCTTGGATGTTTATTTAAATATGTATCTATTATAAAATATAGTATCGTTGAGTTAGTATCCAATAACACAAGTCTCGAACTTACTTTGAGGCTAGCTCAATTTGTGTGATTTGTCCGTATATATTATTATATTATTATTGGCATCGGCAGGTGACTACCACACATCCCATATTTGGTGTGTGATCCGTGGAAGTCGCGACGCCCCCATTAGGGGGCGTGTCGAGCGGTGCCAGGGCTATGCCCTCCGGCCGCGAAATCAGGTTTATTGGCCCGCAACCACGGGCCCCTTGCTAGGCCGGCAACAAGGGCCTATCGGTTTTGTGAGAGTACATGCGTGAGTTGCGCACGTCTGTGTAAATGGTTGCAATGTGTTTTACGGTAGGCGCGTCACAGAACCCACTCACGGTTCTGCTTTTTTCACGGCACCTCGGCGGACTGTCCCCGCCAGGTGAGACCTCCTTCTCTTGAGGGAGGGACGCATAACCGAATACTATCGCCTGCGTATTCCCCACGTTAACCGACAGCCGCCACTTTGACAACCACTCGGGAAGGAGCTCGAGCGCACGCTGCATCTTGACGGCCGCGTACTTCGCACTATGCGATGAAGTAATGTACGTGGCGTCATCAGCGTAGAGCGCAGGCATCACTTCCGAGGTAGTGGGGCTGTTGTCGGTGTAACGTGACTAGCATGACGGCGATAGGCAGCTGCCCTGCGGTACACCCGCAAGCACCGGGCGGGCGGCGGATAGCGTCCCATCGATCACCACCCGAAAAGTCTTGTCGGAAAGAAAAGTTGAGACCACCTTTACAACGCGACGGGGCGCGCCGGAAGTGGCCAGTTTATACACTAGACCGTCGTGCCATACACGGTTGAAGGCCTTCTCCATGTCGAGGAGTACTGCAACCGAGCACTCCTTTTTATTTAGCGCGGCTGTTACGTGGTGCAGTACCCTCGACAGCTGGAACGTCGTGCTATGCTCCGCCCGAAACCCGAATTGCTCGGGCCGCGGCGCGATGTGCGGCTGGAGATGTCGCAGCAGGAGTGCTTCGAACACGTTGGAGACTGTCGGCAGCAGTGTAATCGGCCGATAGCTCTCCGGCTTCAGTATATTCTTTCCCGCCTTGGGCAGCATTATGACGCGCCCTTCCTTACACGCAGCGGGGAAGGCCCCGGTGCGCAGTATCAGCGTAAACAGCGCTAGCGCCGCTACCATACGGTACAGCAGGTGGCGCAGCGTTGTGTTGGTGATACCGTCAGCACGGGGGGCGTTCCTGGGCTTTGTGTGTAGGATGGCGCGTCTGACTGCGCCAGGGAGCTATCGGCGCTGTTAAGTAGTCTCGCAGGTGTTTCTCGACTGCTGTGACATGGTCGGTGTCGCGGAACTGACGCTCCAGGTGTTTGGCGAAGACCTCTGCCCGGTCCTCTGTGGCTACTTCAGTGCCCCGTACCGGGGCTGGGGTACTCATCAGTTGGCCGTAAAGCTTGTGTAGCGGCCAACTGTCCGTCTTGGCGTCGATCCTTTCAGCCACCGCGGGCTGGGAGGAAAGCTCGGCCTTTACCTTCTACGCGAGACGGTTGAGCTGTGTCTTGAGAATTGAACATCGCAGATGCTGCCACTGCTTGCGCAGTCGCCTCTTCTCGGCGATCATTCTACTGAGCCGCACCGTCAGGGGCGGCAATAGCCCTCTCCCCTGCGGTACGCAAACAGTGACATCATCTGCCATGGAGTCTACGTCCGCGGAGGTTGTAATAGGCCAAGTCGGCGTGGCCTCTACTTCCTCTGCGAACTTCTTCCAGTCTATGCGTCGACGTGGCGCTAATGGTTTTAGTTGGGTCAGCGTCCCTAATAGGACGACGAGTACAGGCTGATGATCAGAGTTTAACTCGTCGTCGATCACCTGTTGTGTGATCTGGCAGCACAGCCCCCGGTGAATGACGATGTCCAGCACGTCCTGCATGTACCCCTGGCTATCTGGGTCATGCGTGGGCATCGCTGGGCCGGACACCGAATAACCGGAGGTCTCCGCGTCCGCGAAGAGTCGTCTGTCACCCGTATTAGCCAGCACCGAGTTGCACGCCGAGTGCTTGTAGTTGGGCAGGGTCGGCGGCCTTAGGCGCGTCTTCCAGGGTGGCCTTGGGTGCAGGCTTCTTGCCTTTCCTCTTGCCCCCACGCCCCTTCCTCCTCCGCTTCGACGAGGTGGCTTGGGTGTGGTCGGTGGGCTCGTTGGCTGCCGCCATAAGAGTTGCGGCATGGGCGTCAGCGTCGACCGTTTGCGGCCTCTCGGTGGACGCTTGTGGCCAGCGCGCTTTTGTCGTAATGGTGGCAGTCCCCGCTCGGCTATTCTTAAGCTCCGCTTGGAACACGGGGCACTTGGTGTTGCACGCGGGGTGCGGGCCACCGCAATTCGCGCATGTGGCCAGCTCCTCCCGCGGGCGTATGTTGTCACATGCCACGTGTTCCCCGCCGCAGCGTACGCAGGCGAGCCGTCGGTGGCACTGCTATGAGCTGTGCCGGAATTTCTGGCACCGGTGGCATTGAGCGGGCCCACGTTTTCCCCGTCAAGTCTCTATCTTGCACTGCGCATGTTCATGACGACGGCGTCGGCGCAACGCGTGCAGGCGCCGATGTCGTCGGTGGGCCGGCGGCTCCTACAGCACTAAATCCCCCCCCCCCCTACCTCTTCTTTATTCTCCCCGCACGGCCAGCAGTGAAGCGGCAGCGATAGCGCCCGGTTCATCGCCAGACGGGGCTGCTCCTCGGGCCCGGTATTCTATTGCACTCCGCCGGGCAGCACGGAGGCTTACGGCTACAGCGTTGATTACGGCTACGGCGTGCCTCAAGGTAGTGTTTTGGGTCCCTGACACATTTTAGGACACATCAATGACCCCAGTATTTAAAAATTAATTAATAAAGGCAAAGTCTTTCTATAGAATAGAATACTCTTTATTATGTACACCATTATAAATTACAGAACATAAATATGAAATTTTTACAAAGGGTCCCAAAGTTTTACAGACTGTCCGATTTTATTGGTAAGAGCCGTATGCCGAAGACATTCATTCCAACACGTTGCGTTATCATTCCATTGTCATTGCGCTAAAATTCGTAATTTGCTTAAATCATAATGATCGATCAAACATTGGTCAGTCGTCTCGAAATAGAATGGTGATAGAATGACATTTCCGTATTGCCATTATTGTAAAACCCGTTAGTAGAAAAGATTTTCTTAAAACTACTACTCAATTTGAACATTTATTAATATGGAGTGGAGTGTCAATGATTGACCACTGGAAAGTAATAATGACGCCATTATGTTAGTAGATTACGAAAGCTGTCAAAATTGATCATTATGAGATCACTGATCGACCATTCTGACATTATTGTAGGTAATAGTAGACTACAACCCCGGGAAGATTGTTAAACATTTATTGGCCGTGGCCCCGATTCCCTTGTACACAAACTAATCTTAATTTAAGTCCAGTGCATCTTTTCCTTTCTATTTCATTAAGAATAGAACAGAAGATAAATATTAGTTTAGTCCTGTCTAAGTAAATAGTCCGCGCGTGATGTATGTAAAGGCATGTATTTTTAGTTGTTGTCGTTGATGTTCCCGACCGATTTCGGCCCCGGCGACCACTTCGACTCCTAGCCGATGATTTGGCGCTCATGCACCCGAAGATGGCTTATGTAGCCTATCTTGGCGGCGAAACTTCGTGCACACTGAGGGCACGTAAGCACGCCGTCGACGTAGTTGTATGTGATGGCAACAGGTGGGCGAGCCTTTAATTGGTCGCATTTGGCATCGAGGTCAGCTCTGCGCTGCTCCTCAAACTCGCGAACTTGTCCGTACACCATTCTGCGCCATTCTGACCGTTTTGCTGCCAAACGCTCCCATTCGGAGGGTTCTATATTGCACCTTTTCATGTGTCGTTTTAAGACATCCTTGAACCGGAGGAGTTGTCCGCCATGCTTTCGCTTGCCCTCCTCCAGCTCAGAGAAGAAGATGCGCTTGGCCACTCTTATATATTCTATATCTTGTATTTTTAGTAGCCATGTTTTTATAGTACATTACGATATTAGTGCGTAATGATGGTTATAACATGCGAGGCGGAATTTCAGCCCGAGCCGAAGGCGAGGGTGTAATTAAGCCGAGCATGTTATAACCAATACGTACGCATATCGTACGACGTTTTTTAACACACTTGCGAGGAAACAGAAAAAAAAGTATTTTATATTTTGTTCATCCATACTAATATTATAAATGCGAAAGTAACTCTGTCTGTCTGTCTGTCGGTCTGTCTGTCTGTCTGTCTGTCTGTTACGCTTTCCCGCTTAAACCTCTCAACCGATTTTGATGAAATTTGGCACAGACAATCTTTAGACCCTGAGAAAGAATATAGGCTACCTTTTATCCCGGAAAAAAATGATATTCCCGAGGGAAATCTAAAAAGCGCGATATAACCGATCTCTACGCGGGCGAAGCCGCGGGCGGAAAGCTAGTTTTAAATAAACTCAATCTGTGAATGCACACTGTTGCTTTCCCGCCATTAGTATTATTATTTGCCATTTCAAATATGGAACAGCGCGCAGCGCGAGCCGTGCGGCGGCGATCAGTTCCATATTTACTTGAAATGGAAAATAATGCTGTTATGGAATTTGTATGGACTATAACTTAACTATTTGCTTTGATAACACACGCGTTTGTTATGGCCCGCTTTACATATTTAAAACCGGTGGAATTACATCAGCTTTACGAGCAAGGGTGTTAAAAATTGGGTTTATACTGTCTATTGAGTTTCTTAATTTGACAGGACTAAACATGCATGATAACTTCAATCCTTTTCTTAATGACATAGAAAGAAATAGATGCACTAAACTTAAAATTAGTTTAGTTTGTGAACAGGAGAATCGGCGCCATTATCTAGTTATTTAGCTATTTAGCAAGCATTGATCTCTGTTTAAACGTTACTTAAAACTAGTTTCAACCAATCAAATGGCTTCAAACGAGACTTAAGTAACACTTAAGTTTTGAGTGACGTTCTGTAATAAGGACCTTAGGTCCGTATTTGATTGGTTGAAACTAGTTTTAAGTAACGTTTAAACAGAGATCAATGCTTCAGTTTCCTTCTGGAATACGGATCTTAGATTGTCAACTGCATCTTTGGTGGATATGATGATGTCTTGGGATCGTATTTCGAATACAGAAAAGCTTTTTTTCATGAAATTCTTTATACCAATCCAGTATAAGATTCTTGCTATGACTATGTGTCGGAGAGTCTGTAAAAACCGGTCGCGTGGGTCTGAGATTGCTTTGTCATCGGACTATGATAGTAAGGGACGGGACACTATAATAATTTCAACCGCGTAATAGGTTAACTTTTGTTTCGATTGGTCGTAGAACCTATGGTATTACGTGTTATTCCATGGAACTAATGTTTAAAAATATCAGTAGGTATATCCTACCTGTTTACCTTATAGATGCATAATAAATGCCTTGTTATTGTTTATGTTGCTCTCTAGTTTACATTCCGAGGTATGAGACGTAGTATTGGGAGTAGCAAGAAAACACCAACAACATTGCCTACGTAGATAGCTTGGTAGGTAGTTAGGGACTGTGATTTAGAGTAAGCTACTTAACGACTTATAAGCAAACGACGTAATTACACTGTTTTAAGTTACCTTGTAGATAGAACAGAAGAATCTAATATCGATCGATATTATCTGCATGGTGTTATCATAAAATCGTTGAACAGTTCAAAATGTACGGTAAATGTATTTAAGGCACATTAAATTCTCCAGGAAAATAAATACAGTGAATTCGGCGTAGGTACCAAGTAAACGGAGTGAACTTGCGCGAGGTGGATGAAGTACGAGATCTGGGAGTTATCCTGGATTTTAAATTCAGATTGGTAAAATAAACAAAATGGAATATAGATATCATTCACAAGTATCGATAAGTGAATGACAATCAAACCCTGCTATGTATTTTGGTAGAAGACATTTTAAACCTGCAAAATTTAAAAAATCCCTGCTGCCACAACGTATGACCGGACCTCTCAACCGATTTTGGTGCAATTTGGCACAGACAGTCTTTAGACCTTTTATCCCGGAAACTTTGATATTCCCTAGGAAAATCTAAAAAGCGCGAAATAACCAAATCCCACGCGGGCGAAGCCGCGGGCGGAAAGCTAGTTTTACTATAAGTCTACCAAATCTGATATGTTTTTTAAGCGGTAAAGCGTAACAGACAGACAGACAGAGTTACTTTCGCATTTATAATATTATAAGTATATATAAGTACCTATGGACGTAAATCTGTCCTGATTTTAAAAGGTTTTCATTTTGATTACGACACTAACAGTTTACGTGAATAATTTATGTAATTGAAAGCCTCATAACTTCAAAGGATTTGATTTAAGTATAACAGTTTGTAGGTGGCATGAGGAATAGGGAGTAAAGTTCACTCATCCTCCATAGAAAAGGGAGGATCCTCCGACCAGACGGGTGTTATGTCTGGCGGGCACATGCTTGAAATTGGGAAGTTGTATACAATATGTAAAGAAAACCCTGTCCGACCCATAAGGATAATAAAGGTTAGGTAAACACTTGACCAAATATAATATAAAATTTTACACAATCATCACAGTAACAATAATAATGAATTTTGAAATAATCTTTTTTTCCCGGGTATTAATTCCAATTTCCCCGAAATTTGGTAATTTTTAAAAAACTGACGACACCATTTGTGACGGAGCGAATAGCGATGCGACCACGTGCCGCATGGCCCCGCCCCCCTTCACCCGCGCATACATGCGCGGGTGAAGGGGGGCGGGGCTATCGGGTTGCCTGCCGCACATGCATTAAGTTACCTCGCTTTTTCGAAATAATATTTATTTTTTGGGGATTTTTTTTTAAGTTTAGCCCGGCTTTGTAGGCATTATTAGAATCAGTTAACGATACCTAACAATACCTTCACGGATCGGACAGGGTTTTCTTTACATATTGTATATGCTAGTTGCACGGTAAACTCTGATTGCGAGATGTAGAATTCGTGTGACGTCAGTATGACGCGTTTTTACTTTGTGGCGTTTGTAGGTAGGTGTAGTACCGCTACATCACTCCCCTCCGGAGCCCGGAGGTCGATATTAGGCTGAGTCTTGTATCTTGCGATGCTTGCCAGGCCAGCTGAGGTTCCAGTGAGTCGGAAGCGGTTGCTGCGTAGTTCACGGTGAGTCGGAACTGTCTTCGGTGATTCCCCAGTGAGTCGGGGTGGTGGCGCTGCGTTATACTCCAGTGCGTCGGATGTCGTATAGCGCCTTGTTGAGTTGAGTTGAGTTGAGGCTGGCTGCTGCGTCGACCAGGAGAGAGGGCTCTGCTTGTTGACTGGCCGAAAGTGCAGTGTGCTGTGCCGAGGTTGCTGATGAGGCTGTGGGTGATGACCAGGTATGCGCGGTCGCTGCATGCTTGTGGTCAGGATACCCGTTGTAGCCGTGGGAACTGGCTGGCTGAGTGATTTGCCGATGAAGCTTGCGGGAGTGAAAGTTCACGGTGAGTCGGAACTGTCTTCGGTGATTCCCCAGTGAGTCGGGATGGTTTAATCAAATTGCTATTCTGAAGTCTAAAGCAGGAAACCACTTATCTACAAACAATTCCGTGGAAATCCGAAACATGTTTTAATTGGGCTTGCTGTTAATTAATTAAAGAATCAAGTGAAAGAAAACAGAATATAGATTTGAACGTATATTTATAAAACGAATCGATCGGCCTAACAAGAATGATTCCTGTAGTCATTCAATAGTAAAAGTTGTTCTTTGTCTTACTTCGCGCTGGCATGAGTAAATATCTTCTTCTTCTTCAGCCTATAGCTGATGTCCACTGCTGAACAAAGGCCTCCCCCAAGGCTTGCCACGATGACCGGTCTTGTGCTGCCCGCATCCATCGGCTTCCCGCGACCTTCACCAGGTCATCGGTCCACCTTGTTGGGGGCCTCCCTACGCTGCGTCTTCCAGTATGTGGTACGATGCGAAGAGCTATGTCGGTGACTTTGGTTCTTCTGCGGATCTCCTCATTTCTGATTCGATCACGCAGAGAAACTCCGAGCATAGCTCTTTTCATTGCCCTTTGTGTGACTCTAAGCCTTCGTATGAGGCCCATTGTGAGCGACCACGTTTCATTTCCGTAAGTCATCACGGGCAACGCACACTCGTCAAAGACTTTAGTCTTGAGACACTGTGGTATCTTGGACGACGAGAAGATGTAGCGTAGCTTCCCGAACGCTGCTCAGCCGAGCTGGATTCGACGAGACACCTCTTTCTCGAAGTTGGACCTACCTAGTTAGACTGTTTGTTCCAGGTATATATACTCGTCAACAACTTCGAGTACAGAGCAACCATCTAGAATTGGAGTGGGTGTGACATGATCATTCGTCTTATCCATGTTCATTATTAGACCCACTTGTTGGGAAGCTCTGCTGAGGTCATTGAGCATTTTGCTCAAGTCTTCTAGGGTCTCCGCCATGACCACGATATCATCTGCAAAACGGAGATGTGTATGTTAATGCCAAGTCCTTTCCAGTCCAGGAGCTTGAAGATATCTTCCAACGCAGCAGTGAACAATTTGGGAGATATGACATCTCCTTGTCTCACTCCAAGCTGCAGTTGGATTGGTTTCGAGTCCTGATCCTGGAGACGGACTGACATGGTGGCGTTTTTGTACAAGCACTTTATCACCTTAATGAATCGATGGTCAATTTGGCACCGCTGTGATTACGCAACCGTCGCCAGCAACGTTGCTTCCCTATGCGAGCTCCCCCGTGCGGTGATCAGCGTATCGTCCGCATAACACGTCAGCTCTACCCCCGGTCTGAGCTCGCCTCTCAGCACCCAGTCGTAACAGATGTTCACACAGGAGCGGGCCTAGGACCGAGCCCTGTGGAACACCGCACAACATGCAGCGCTGGTGTCCGCCATCACCATGTAAGCGACACATCTCTCGAACAGATAAGCCCCAACTATTTGACGGAGGTAGGGACTACTAGAGGCTGAGATACTCTAAAGGAGATAGATAGTAACTTGGTCACTGTTTCTACAAAATTTTGACACGCAAATGTTTTGAAAGTATGTACTTTTATTTATTAATAACTTATAGGTATTAGGAGTCGTTTTTTAATTAATCCATACTAATATTATAAATGCGAAAGTAACTCTGTCTGTCTGTCTGTCTGTCTGTTACGCTTTCCCGCCTAAACCTCTCAACCGATTTTAGTGAAATTTGGCACAGACAATCTTTAGACCCTGAGAAAAAACATAGGCTACCTGTTATCCCGGAAAAATTTGATATTCCCGAGGGAATTCTTAAAAGCGCGATATAACCGAAATTTACGCGGGCGAAGCCGCGGGCGGAAAGCTAGTTGTTATTATAATCGAAAAGTACCTATTGTGTTCAATCATTACTTCAAAATACACGGTAAAGGCGGTTATCACAATACACCGAGAACCTGTCCGATGTGCGATGCTACGGTTTTTTACTTTGGCTGTATTATTGTGATTTCTATACAAAAACCGCACGCTGACACTGCGGTGAATAGTTAAAGTTAAAACCGCTTAAGGCGGCTCCAGAGGAAAAACACACCGCAAGCCGTTTTTATGTAGTTTTTCGGAGCTATCTACTCTTTATCCAAAAGAAATATCAACTTATTAATAATACGTAAATTTTCTCCATAATCTTGGCTCCAAAATTGTAGATTTTTTTTTTTTTACTAAGCATAATGTTTATATAATTCCTTCACAACGAAACCTCTGACAAGAGAAATAATTATCAAAAACGTGCATCTCCTCGAAAAGTAAGCATTATTTAGATTTCGTTCTTACACTAATGGATAGGCAATTTCATGACGAACATTATTGTAGAAATATTTTTTAAAACGACCAAAACAAAAATTTTATTCAACAATCTGAGCGTATTCCCCATCATTTCTCTTGCCCGAGCTATTGAGATTCAGTATGCCACAAGCTCTCGAAGGGGGAACCCGTGTCGTTCGTCATCGCGCGGTCCGCTAGCATAGCGGACGGCGTGTGAGCGAGAAAGCATATGCTTGCTCGCTCACACACCGAATGTCGCATAGAGTATAATACATTATGGTGTTCGTTTTTTGAACCGATTTCAAAAGGGAGGAGGTTATATGTTTTTTTATGTTTGTTTGCGGATAACTTTACTATAATATAAACAACAGGGTATTTGACTAAAAAAACTAATTAGTCCGTCATTCAGATTATAGAAAAATATTGGATAGGTTTATTATATACGTTTTACATTTCGTATATTTTGTTTTATCAAATCAATAAAATTGACAAATATAATAGGCATCAAAGATCAGGAGTGATGGCTGGTGACGTCACTGGCCGCTAAAAAGTGTAGCGTGCAGTGACGTCACACGAGTTTTCAAAGCACTGTGTCGTCTTCATTTTTTGTTTATATGAAAAAAAAAAAATATGTGTCTAGTATTTTTTGGGTAGGCCCCCGACAAGGTGGACCGACGACCTGGTGAAGGTCGCGGGAAACCGCTGGATGCGGGAAGCGCAGGACCGGTCGTCGTGGAGAACCTTGGGGGAGGCCTATATCCAGCAGTGGACGTCTTTCGGCTGAAATGATGATGATGAGTATTTTTTGGAAATCTGATTGACGGACTAATTAGGTTTTTTTAGTCAAATACCCTATTGCATAAGTTGATAAAAAATGCTATGCAATAGCTTTACCGCGGCAGTTCCCGAGTGCCACATATTAGAAAGAAAGAAATTAATTAGAAAGATTTTATCTTCAAGGTAGTCTCATGTTAAGGAAATTAGGGTCTGATGATGGAAGACTAAGGAAACCTAGGAGAGATTTAAAAAATCATGGGGGCGCCTAGGGCATTTCTATGTTTTTTCATTAAGTGTTTTAACGCACTACAATTTAGTAAAGTTCGGACTTAATGATGGAGCCGGGAGACAGCCGAGGGATCTCCTTAACGATTCACATCAGCTGCCTCGTGTTTGTGCTTAATAAATTTATATTGATAAGAACTTTACAGCTAAATGAGTTGTGATTGTCATTAAAGCTCTGATGATGAAGACAAAGGCCAGTTAAGGGAACTCCTCAAAGGTTTACAATAGTTACCTTGTGTTTGGACTTAATTCATTTATATTGATGAAAACTTTACACACATATAGGTTTAAATGAAGGTCTGCAATAGATCTGATGATGAAGCCCATAGACAGTCGAGGGAATTCCTCAACAATTTACAACACTGTACTTTAACATAGTACAAACACTACCTACTCGTCATGCTTATGCAAAAATGAATTAAAATCAAGAGACTGAATTTAATTTGTGTTATTTCATTGCGTTATTTCTAGAAATGCTCATACTTTCATTGTGGTCTAATAGGAATTAAAGCAAACGAAATACGTCGTTTGCTTGCACGCCTTTTTCAAATATACTGCCGTCAGCGTCCAGTCTGACCGGATATTGTATTAGTCAGATGTTTATTATTTTTCTGCAAAAGGAAGCTTTATGTAAATAATATTATAGTATATGTATTTGTTTTTAGGGTTCCGTACCTCAAAAGGAAAAAATGGAAAAAGGTCTGTCTGTCTGTCGGTCTGTCTGTCTGTCTGTCTGTCTGTCAAGACCCTTTATCTCAAGAACGCGTGGACGTATCAAGCTGAAATTCACATGACATACTCGGGTCTATTGTCCCTTTAAGCTGTGAAAATATCAAACTTCTAAGCCAAGCCAATCAAAAGATACAGCCGATATGTCGATATTTTCAACAAATTTTCGACACTCGCAAAGGAATCAAAACCTACAGGATACTTCCCGTAAACTCAGAATCTTGAAATTTGGCATGAAGGATTGTAATATAATGCAAATATAGGAAAAATTGCGAAAATCACATTTTTTTAGTTATAAAATATAATAAACATATTTTAATAAAATGGAACTTACTACCTTATTTCTCACGAACGAATAAAGTTATCAAATTGAAATTTATACCAAATACCCAGGTCTATTGTCCCTTTAAGCTCTGTAAATATCAAACTTCTAAACCAAGCCAATCAAAAGATACAGTCGATATGTCGATATTTTCAACAAATTTTCGACACTCGCAAAGGAATCAAAACCTACAGGATACTTCCCGTAAACTCAGAATCTTGAAATTTGGCATGAAGGATTGTCATATAATGCAAACATAGGAAAAATTGCGAAAATCACCTTTTTTTTCGTTACATAATATAATAAAAATATTTTAATAAAATGGAACTTACTACCTTATTTCTCACGAAAGAATAAAGTTATCAAATTGAAATTTATACCAAATACCCAGGTCTATTCTGCCGTCTTAACGAAAAGTGCAATAACTAGGGTAAACATAATTTCGAGAAAAATGCGATTAAAGATTTTTTTTTGTTTTGTTTGTACCTCCATCACTGTACATGGTATCGAGTTGAATCTTTCACTACATGATATCTTACAATATAGAGAATATTACGTGATACTTAATGTTTGTTCCCGCATTTATTTCCTGTATAAAAAACAACAAATACTCGAATGTTAAGTATTATTTCTATTTCGCAAGTATGTTTACTAGTCATAACCGCAATAAGTAACCTATTTATTGCACTAATGGTTAGGAAACTAACATGATGCACTTTTAAGTAGCAATGAATAATTTTTTATGAACTGTTTCCTAACCAAAAGTGCATTAAGTTTCTTATTTATTGCGGTTTTCATTAGTAAGAGACAAGTTTAAAACGACAAAGTTGTAATTTGTAACTCTTAGAAAAACAGAGGTACCTATTACGTTTTATGTCAAATACTAGCTGACCCGTGCGAAAAATTCGCACTATACTAATTAGAATTTTTAAGTCGTTTTTATAAATAAACAGTGAAGCGGAATAATTTGAAAATAGTATTCCATGGTACCAGGGACGAATATCTGTCGATTGGTGGGTCTGACATTCAGATTGGTTCGATAGAAAGAGAGAAAAAGGGAGAAAACAGTTTCAGACCCTTGGAGAATATTATGTTGATGAATAAATAGAACTCTTACAAAACTTTATTTTACTTCCTCTCGCCAATCTACCATGAAATTGTCAAGCCAAGTCTACTTATCATATCGGATGATGTTCAGATGTGTTTAAAAATACTACTGAAATCACATGATTTCAGTTATAATCTTATAAATAAGAAGAATATTAGTATTAAATCGTTTTAATTTCAAACTATATAGTACAATTATTATAATAGGAGTTACTACTTTGCTAACTTACATATATTAATTCTGGTCTATCCAACCCATCATGTAAAATCAACGGTTACTGCACTTAAAAATACACACATATTAAAAAATATATTCATTTATTAAAATATTTTTATAGTAGTTAAAGTACCTAAACAATTGTATAAGCCCCGCACGATGATATTGCGATGGAACCTTGTCACAATAACAGCGTTGTGACGTCATCTGTCACACAAAAGGACAGCTAGCAAAAGAATGTTAAATGCAAAATTAATATTAGGGTTAAGGGTTTATTTGTATTATATAATTTTATTACACTCTTTATAAAGAGTGTATGTATAAATTAATATTAGGGTTAAGGGTTACCTACTCACCCATATTCTGACAAACAAACTTTCATTATTAAAAATTTCAAGGAAATAATTTTTGTAGACGTAAGAAAAATATACTTATTCGTATATCTTTCTTACATGTATACTATTTTTTCTAACTACATTTCTGTTAATTTGCGAGCGGGAATTGAACCAGAGTCCACTGTGTAGTAGTCATGTTTTAATTACTACCTACATCTATCAGCTTATAAATAAAACCAGGATAATATGTAAAAAATGTATATAGTCTTCCGAATCAGAACTGCTTTCTGTGTCTGTCGTTTCCGATTCACTGTCGTCGCCGTATTTATGACAAATAACTCGTCAGTTATTCGATCTTTATTCCAATATTCCTCTTCAAGCCGTTTAACATGATTGACTTCCTTTCGTCAGTCATCTGGAGTTATTGACTCCGACGCCTCCAACGTCAGAACTTCAATGCGACTTTCCAACTGCTACACATTCTTTTCTGACACCCTCGTCTTTACCAGGTTCCAGATGTACTCAATGGGGTTGAGGCCGCAGTTGTAAGGTGGTAATCTAACGACTTCATGGCCATTGCCAGCTAATAAATTGTCAATTTTATAATTTTTCGGCGGTCTGTGCCGTTTAATTAATAAATACAGTTCAGGTTTTGTACTGTCGTTGGGAAAGTCGATGTTGTGATCTTGTAGCCACTCAACAATCAACTGTTTTTTATTGTTCATACTTGGTGGCCTATTCTCATCCCTACTGTGATAAGGGGCGTTGTCCATCACAATTTTGGAGTTGCGTGGTATGTTGGGTACTAATTTTTCTGTAAGCCACTTGGTGAAATTCTCAGCATTCATTTGATCATAGTAATCCCCCGTTTTGGTATCTGCTTTAAACATTAAAAGGGCATAGTCAACAAAACCGCTTTAACTTCTTTATCCATCGGCGACCGGGGCTGTCGTACCATCTCACTCCATCGGTTGCTGTTTGCCAACATTTTTCTACCGTGTAGTGTGCGTGTATCCACGTTTCGTCGAGATAAATAACGGGTCTTTTGTCTTTTATTTTTCACCAAGCGAGTAATTTTTTTTCATACGTCGTTAATATTTAGCCCTCCACGCTTGAATTTGGGGTCTTTAAATTGGGGCCAGTCTTTTTTGGTAGCATCGTTTAAATTGGTAGCCCAAATCACATTTAATTATTTTTCTTAATGTAGTTTCACTACCAGTATAATTAAGGTCTACTTTTGAAGCCGCCAAGATTTTGCGCATTGTGGGTATTTCTCTCCTCACCGTATACATTGAATCTATAATATTTCTTAAAGCTGTTAAGGAAAACCCATCGAAATATTTCTTCTTTTGTCTTTTTCCTTTAGTACGAGTTCTCATTTTGCTGCCACTGGCTGTTGCTGACTCATGCTCTCGTATCAATTTCGTCCCAGTATTTTTTGCAACGCCTGTGGCACATGCCACACACTCCGTGACTTTGATAGAATTTTGCAAAATATTTTTAATAACTATAAGCAGTTGCTTCGGTATTAAAATGTCCGAAGCACTTTTTAAAGCATGGTTTATACTTTCAAGAACTAACTTACAGTCCTCTTTCTCCATAACAAAATAATTGTCCACTTTAATTATAATTTCACGAGCACGACTATTAATTAATTTCTTACTCATTTTAACGAGTAACAGCTAACAAAACTAAACAACAAAACTGAAGAACAACAATAAAACAGGATAACAAAAACAAAAAGCTAACAAAAATATTCGATGTGCGTAAGTGGGTAAGCGCGGACTGAACTTGCGAACGGTACCGACGGTGCGAGTTAGACTACGTCACCAAGATGGCCGCCAATCGCAATATCATCGTGCGGGGCTAGTAAATATAAAAAAATATTTTAAAAGTAGTCCCCATTTTATTTTAATGCATTATTTTTAACCACTTTTTATATTATTTATCAATGTACAAATCAGTCTGATATAACTCTTACCTGTAAATAATTTTTTAACACCCTTGCTCGTAAAGCTGATGTAATCCCACCGGTTTTAAATATGTAAAGCGGGCCATAACAAACGCGTGTGTTATCAAAGCAAATAGTTAAGTTATAGTCCATACAAATTCCATAACAGCATTATTTGTCATTTCAAATAATTATGGAACTGATCGCCGCCGCGTGGCTCTAGCCAGTGAGCAGCGCGCTGTTCCATATTTGAAATGGCAAATAATAATACTAATGGCGGGAAAGCAACAGTGAGCATTCACAGATTGAGTTTATTTAAAATAACTGATGTCCTATTTGAAATAAACAAATTTGTATTTGTTTGTATTTAAATGAGTATTTGTAAAAAAAAAAAACAGTTTATTCGGTAATTTAAAAACTTGACTGCATGCTCTAGCATCTTTGCCAACATTTTCACTCAGCTACGGCAGAAAATAAACCTCGCGCCATTTTTCTCAAATTTTCTTTTCTTTGTACTTGTATTCTGAATATCTTTTTTTCTGTTTCCTCGCAAGTGTGTTAAAAAATGTCGTACGATATACGTGCGTATTGGTTATAACATGCTCGGCTCAATTACACCCTCGCCTTCGGCTCGGGCTGAAATTCCGCCTCGCATGTTATAACCATCATTACGCACTAATATCGTAATGTACTAAAATATTCTTAGGTTCGAAACTTGGGACGTTTCGGGTAAGCTTAACCAAAAGCCTCTCGTGGCTTCAGCCATCAAAGGTATTCCTCTTGATAAATTCTTGCTTGAAAAGTTAGGAAAGCATTTGTTTTTAGTTATTTTTACTGGTCGAAAATCTAGTTCTTTCCAATCAGATACCTGGGAATCTTTGTGCTTTATTGTAAATCTCTTTAGGCTCTGACTGCCATGATGTTTTTTTGATACGACTCTGGGTTTCATGTTTCGGATTCCATGCTGAGTCGACACATCCTCATATCTGTAAATATCGGATACTGCCATCACGTTTACTATGCTTCTTTTTGAATTGGCCGTTTTTACGGAATCTACAAAGTCATCAAAATCATAAACTTTCTTTTTCCTTTTTAATGTCATTTCATGAAATTTCCTGATGATGAAAGTTATCAGCCGACATGAACATATGGCCTGGTTCAAAATATTTTACAGTAATTGATTCCGCAGCAATCAGCTGACTATTTACCAGGTGTACCAGAAAACATATTAACGCCCAGTTTTTAATTGGGCTCATAAAACGATATACTTCATGTCGCGTTCATGAACAATAAACTACCTGAATGCAGAAATGATATCTTTTTGGCTTCTACCAGAGACAGTTTCATTGTCTTACATCCATTTTCGGGTTGCATCCTTTGAACAATCAGAAGGTCTATATTTTATTACATAGGACCATTTAATTGCGCCACCTTTTTGACATTGTCACGTTCATAGCCAGATGTGTACAAACATTCCTATCACTATGAACGATTGCCAACGCTTTGTTTTTTTTTACAATTCTACCTTACGCTTTCTAAATTCCTGTTGACAGTGTTGTATTCACTAACAGGGGTTGACACCGTTACAATTTATTTATTATACTAACTCTAACTGTACTATACTTTCTATTCTGAGTAATTTATGTAACATCTATACTATATATACAATTTATAACTAGTCCTTCCGCACAGTAGGTATTCGTTTAATCTTCCTAGAGATCCACTTAATACATAAATTTTAGTATTCTTCCCATAATTAGTAATAAGATTCCTTAACATAACCGCAATAATTCAAGCTTATTGCACTTATAACTTGTAAATGAAAGTCATAGTAACGAAATATATGGTAATTATAAATGCAATAACTCAAACTTATTGCACTTATAACTAGTAAATGAATATTACAAATGACGAACTATGCTAACTATAAATGTAATATCTACACTTATTGCAGATATGTTTAGTAAAACTACTTAATAGTGGAAGTAAGTAATTCCTATCTATAGTTATTTCGGTCTTGATTTGTAAATCATAAAGCGCTGACTTAGATATTGCAGTTTAGCTTAGTATAAAACCGGCTACGTCATAGATACGTAAAAAGTGTCTTAAAAGAATATATAGATCTCATTCTGTAGATTCCAAATATGTACTTAACTCAATTTGGGGCAAAACTCGAGTTATTGCACTTTTCATAAGGACGGCAGTATTGTCCCTTTAAGCTCTGAAAATATCAAACTTCTAAGCCAAGCCAATCAAAAGATACAGTCGATATGTCGATATTTTCAACAAATTTTCGACACTCGCAAAGGAATCAAAACCTACAGGATACTTCCCGTAAACTCAGAATCTTGAAATTTGGCATGAAGGATTGTCATATAATGCAAATATAGGAAAAATTGCGAAAATCACATTTTTTTAGTTATATAACATAATAAAAATATTTTAATAAAATGAAACTTACTATCTTATTTCTCACGAACTAATAAAGGTATCAAATTGAAATTTATACCAAATACCTAGGTCTATTGTCCCTTTAAGCAGTGAAAAAATCAAACTTCTAAGTTAAAGCTATCAAAAGATACAGCAGTTTATACCGACACCTTAGACGAATTTCCGTCACACGCTAGGGAATCAAAACCTACAAGGTACTTTCCGTGAACTCAGAATCTTGAAATTCGGCACGAAACAACGTTATATTATAGTACAGACAGATAAAGGAAAAATTGTGAAATGATAAATTTGAAGTTACATAAAATATTAAAATATTATTTTTGCTTACATGACATAAAATATTTTTTTAATAATTATAAACTTACTACCTACCCTTTTTCACATGAACGCGTAGAGATATTAAAGTTGAAATTCATATCAAAAACTTCTTAAATCTAATTGCCTCTAAACTGTGAAAAATTCTAAATCAATGCTAGTATTATAAATGCGAAAGTAACTCTGTCTGTCTGTTACGCTTTCCCGCCTAAACCTCACAGCCGATTTTGATGAAGTTTGGTACAGACAATCTTGAGACCCAGAGGAAGAACATAGGCTACCTTTTATCCCGGAAAAATTTGATGTTCCCGAGAGGAATTTAAACAGCGCGATACCGAACTCCACGCGGGCGAAGCCGCTGGCGGAAAGCTAGTACGTCATAAATTCTACGTTTGTACGGCGGAACCCTCGGTGTGCGAGTCCGACTCGCATTTGGCCGGTTTTTTTTATACGATAGTTTTGGTCTTTACAATTTACGTATTTGTTTTATTAAACGAGAATAATAATATAATATCAGTCTTACCTGAGCCCAAAAAAAAACATCAAATCTTTTTTTTATGTATGTTTCCTGTCTGCAGAAATTTATTTGACCCTGATTACGTTTTCCTTTATCGTTATCCTTAACCTTTATTATATTATTTTTCTATCCCTTTGACCATCTGACTTAGCTAACTTTCAATCTACAAAACTAACTTCCAACCCTGAAGTTACAGTCATAACATATTTAGTTGTAAAGCTCTAATCAATACAAATTAAGTAAGCCCAAACACATTACAGTTGCTTCCGATGTGGATTCCCTTGATTCTCTGTCATCTCCATCATCAGGTCAGACCCAAATCTTCACGGTTTTATAGTATCATTCGATATAAATACATCAGGTCAGACCCAAATCTTCACGGTTTTATAGTATCATTCGATATAAATACGAGTATCAAGTTTTCACCCGAAGCATGCCTACAATTTTCGTTATTTGGCCTAAATTTCTTAGAATTTCCATTATCGACACTGACGTGGTAACAATTAGATTACATAGGCAGCATACTCTTTCATATAAAAAAAAGAATGGTCAAAATCGGTTCATTAACGATAAAGTTATCAGCGAGCACACATAAATCGAATTGAGAACCACACTTTTGGGAAGTCGGTTATAAAATAAAATACGCAAAATTTTTATTATGATGTATCGTCAACATTTGTTTCAGTCTATAATAACCAAAAGTATTTGGGCGCACCAATAAACAAAAATAAAAGTGCCATGTCTGTTACTTCTGTGGTCTATGAATTTAACTTGTATTTGTAAGTACTTCGTCCGCCAGACGGCGCTAGTAATATTTTGCGAAGTATTTTAGAGGTGGGGCGCGGTGAAGAGGGAGCAAATGCTCGAGGTCATTTGGTGAGGGTACGACCTTAAATGTGCATTTCAGGTGTTTTCTGGTTTACCTAAGTGTGGTAACCAGTAGGTACCTACAATTCGTGTAGCAGAATGTTACGAAGATGCCAGTGATAATGGTTTAATATAAATTGCACCAGCACCTCTCCAGTGCTGGTCGTCTCATAAGTTACATTTAAAGCGAGAAAATTAATGAATAGGCAGATACCATAACGTGCGCTTTAAAAGCGGTAGGCTAGTTATGTTGAAATAACAAAACTTTCCATACCGTTCTGGAATATTACTCAGGGGAAAACTACTGCGATGTAAGTTGTAAGTTCGATGTAAGTAAGGTAAGAAATGGGACATAAAATAATACAAGGCTTAATTAAATTACCTACCTACCGAAAATCCGTGGACGGCATTTCCATCAGTAATGATGAAATATGCTCGTCGCGTAGAGTGGTTTAGCCAAACATGGATAAAAAAAAAAGAAATTATATCTACGAAGATTTTGTGTGGTTTCGTACTTACTTGAAATAAGAGTTTAAATTTTTTTTTTGTGTGTACGCTACACAGGTGTATAAAAACCCAACACATCTGTGAAGTTTACACTTAATACCTAAAGCAAATAAAAATAAAACAAATTTTCTCAAGTTATACTTCAAATAACAACACACATCAGATTTTTTTTATTTTATTGTGTCTATTTATCGATCCCGTTACGTCTATAAGCATTTCAAATTGGTTTTTATGCTTATTATAAATTCCGTTCGTGTATTGTGGAATTGCTTTCTTCTTGCTTTTGACTAGTTTTGGGGATAGTACATAAGGGTGAAGGGCATATAAAGCTATCAGTAGGGGCAAATATGTGGCTTGTAGAATAAATACATTTAAACAACCTGATTCTATTGCCGTCATCACATCTACATTTTCAAACCAGTTCCACGACTCGAGAGCCTGTGCTTGTCAAACGCCACTGTTCCGATACAAAACTGAGTTGTATCGAATTGCGAGCAATATTCTTATTTCAAATTTAAGTGACGCCACTGCTGTTGATACTCCTCAAGTTTTGTGCCCATGTCGCGTCGTTCTAGAGGAAGCAATACCTGGGAGGTGCGTGCATCGACGTTGGCTCGCAATACCCATAATCTGATACGGGATATCGTCGAGAACCTTCAGGTAGAGCCGAACCCAGAGAAGCAACTTATAGCGCTTTCTGTCGGTAAGTGTTTTGTGACATTTTTAATTCAGACTTAATTTTTTTCGATATCTAAATTAAATTGCATATAATAACATAGAAACCCTGGATTTTATAACATGTTAATTACATGTTTTATAATGTTTTGAGAAACCCAAAGCGACACATAAAAAAAAATTGAAAAATTCATGACGAAATATCTGTTCCTGTCTCATAAGAATGGTTGATCGTAAAAATAGTACAAAACCACTTGTGCAGAATTAATCAACAGTTACAACGAGTAAATAGTGCTTTATTACGTCCATTTTGCATTCGTACGAATTGTTTTATTGAAAACCAAGAATTTGTTTTAGGGATAATTTTTTAACCAAGAGAAAAATATTACATCTGCAATAAATTTGACATAATTTAGTCAGCTTTTACTGTCCAAAAAAGGCAGTACTAGAATAATTCTTTTAGCCATGAAAAAAAATGTGGTAGGTACCTTTACGCCTAGATAATTCTGCGTAAAAGTCGCGAAAATCAAGTTAGCAGAAATGGGTTAGCGGGCCGTTTATACCTACACAAATCAAGGTCAACAGGATTTTGATTTCACAATATTTTAAACAACATTTTCTTACACATCAGGTGATCCAACAACTTTTGGAAACCTTAACCCTCCCGACCAAGTGCTGCAAGCTGTTCGAGAGAGTAACGAATGGCTTAGCAGCCGCAGTTATGGTCCTGCGAAGGGACACCTAGAGGCGAGGGTGGCCATCGCGGAGTACAGTGCCCACCAGGGGGACATTTCTCCGGAAGACGTCATCCTCTGCAGTGGATGCTCACATGCTATTGACCTTGCAATCACAGTGATTGCTGACTCAGGGCAAAATGTGCTCGTGCCACGGCCAGGCTTCATGATATACAAGACAGTAGCTGAAGGATTAGGCATTAATATCAAATATTACAACTTATTGGTATGTTTACTTTCCATAAAATTATTGAACGATTTCAATCCAAATTATTGTAATTGATGTTTTTTTTTGGTAGTAAGTAGTTTTTTTGCATTAATCATAAGGAAATGTGCGAAATCTAAGGGCATAGCAGCGGGATAGTCAAGTATTAATATGAGGTGATGTTAAACGAGTTTCTAGAAGCATAACAAGTTTCTAGAGACATGGATTTGCATACTGCTCATTTACGCTTTATTTTATTTATAACTGCGTAAATTCTTGATTAAAGGTTATTTATTAAAACGATAGACCATAATGATGACGATGTGTTGTTGCAGCCGGATCAACAATGGAAAATAGACTTGGAGGATCTAGAGAGCCAAATAGATGATGAAACGGCCGCGATAGTTGTTATAAACCCGTCGAACCCGTGTGGCTCAGTATACGACAAAGAACATTTGTACGAGATACTCGATATAGCGTCGAGAAACCATGTACCCATCATTGCTGATGAAATATACGAACATTTTGTTTTCTCTAACCACGAATTCACAGCATTATCGGCCCTCTCTAAAGATGTTCCGATACTTACATGTAGTGGTCTTACAAAGAGATTCTTAGTGCCTGGCTGGCGCATGGGCTGGGTGATCATCCACGATAGACATAATATATTTGGGAAGGAAGTTCGTCAGGGCCTGTCAAATCTGGCTACCAGGATATTAGGGCCTAACACCTTAATACAGAGGGCCTTGCCAGCAATTTTGTCATGTACGCCACAGAGCTTTTTCGATGAAGTTGTGCTATTTATAGAGGTGAGTGAAAGGGTACTTGTTTTGTTTCTATAGCCACGAACCTTACCTACTTGGAAAATTATCAGTATAGATTTGTTTGTGTTTATTTATAACTTACATTATAAATTAAAAAAAAAAGCGTCCAAGTGCTTGTCGGGCCACGCTCTGCGAAGGATTCCGTAGGATTCCGTCCGTCACAATTACTGTCCTTAACTTATGAGTTAAAGAGATCTTAACAAATATCTTAATAAATGGGCTATTTGTTTCATGAAGTTGAAAGACTAAGTACGGAATCCTCAAAACGGGCCCACAAACTTAGAGTTATAAATCGATAACTAAAATAAGAGATAAAAGATTCCAAATATTCTATAGTTCATTCCCTTTCCGGCCCCATCAACTCAAGAAACATTGCGCCATCTATCCGGAAATTGGGTTACTAATTTATGCAAAATTTTGAATTACGTGAACCGATTATAATAATTCTTTTTTATTTGAAAGAAGATACGTTCAGAATAATGAAGTTAAATTCGAACTTAGTTCAGAAATTATTTAGTACATTTTTCAAAAACTGTCTAAACCGTGAATGTCATAATAATAATTTTCCTTTTGTCCTATTTTCTATGAACTTTTGACACTTTATTTTTCATACCTATTCTTTAAGACGTTTTTTATGTGGGTTTTTACTTTTAGAACGACTGTTTCCAAAAATATTAACATTTCCAAAAATGATTTCAGTAAACCTCTAATCATTTTTACATACCTAACCAACAATGTACGTTTCCATTTTTTTAGTACTAACGGTCACTGAGAATATCCGCGGACGGACGGAGACAGAGGGACTTGGTGACACTATAAGATTACCTAGATGACTACGGAACTCTAAAAATAAGAATAAAAACTCCTCATTTTTTTGGAGTCGGTTAAAAATATCCAAAACCTTTTATTTTTGTGTTAAGACACGTGCGAAAAGTTTAAGCAAATACAAAAATTCCTTAGAATAAAGACAGATTTATAACGCCTTACAAATTCTGTAACAGTCATCTTAAGAAAACCGTCTGATGTTTTTCTGTTTGTTTTCAGAATCAAGCAAAATTGGCATTTAATGAGTTACGACGCGCTCCCGGTTTACGTCCTATAATGCCACAGGGTGCAATGTACATGATGATTGAAATTAAATTGTCATTGTTTCCAACATTCAAGAATGAATTGCAATTCGTTGAGCGCCTGGTCTCAGAGCAGTCAGTGTTTTGCTTACCAGGACAGGTCAGTACCTAACGTGTATGTAAAGACGGCATTAGGCCATTAGGCACGAAAGACAGTATAGCACCCTAATTACTTAACACACTATTACTATCAGTTGAAGTCATTATAAAGCTTATTGCTATTCCATTGCTCCACATGTTCGAAAAATGCATCTACTCAACAACGTAAACAACGCAATGAATGTTGTAGAACTGTCAAATTGAAACCCATTGCTACTTATAATGTGTTACGCTAATTTGACCTGCAGGGTGCAGGTCAAGCTACCCGAAACTGTCAAATATTCCCACTCAGCCTTAAAACTTCAGCAATAAAACTGAAAATCTAATAACGAAATAAGACAGTTTGTAGTAATTTAATGTGCTGTCATCTGAACATAGAAGTGTAACCTGATACCACAAAATTAGAATTTCTTTCTAAATCTCCCAGTATGCCATTGGTTATTAAAACAAACATTTGTTCCGTGCGGGAATAGAACCCGCGACACGCAGCACAGCAGTCGATCGGTTAGCCGCTATACCAACCGTGTCGTCAAACACAATGTATACAATGTCTTGCGCAAATAAATTATCTTATATTTTCTTATTCGCCGTGGATTAAAAATCACAGCTACAAAAACGAACACGGAATTGATCCTAGCGGTACTCCCATTTTAAGTCGTGTCTCCAGGTATACAAAAATGAGAAATTACCGAAACAGGATTCCGAATTTCTAATAAATATTCATACTAGTTTCACAAAGAACTATGGAAAATTAAACGAAGATGATGACGATTGAGACTGAGACTAGAATACGAACTTTCTCAAAAATACGGGAATAAATCTTGATTAAAAATTCAAGATGCTTCCGAAATTCAAATTCAAACAAATATTTAGGCCATTTTCACAAAGAACCAAGGAATTTAAAAAAAAAAAAGATTATTTCATTTCTTAGAGACATTTAAAATCTAGTTACTACTAATGGCATGTCATTCTCAGCGGCAGTCAAGCTAAATCATAAAGTTTCAGGAAGCATTAAGCTTCCTGAAACTTTATGATAGCTATGCTAGGTATTTGTGAATTACAGAGACAGAGATTAGAATACGAACTTTTAAAAAATATCGGGAATTAATTAAGGTCATGAATAAAAAATGTCAATATAATTAAATTTTTTGTCTTGTTTTCAGTGTTTCGCGTATCCAAACTTCATGAGGATTGTGCTAACTGTACCCGAAGACATAATGCGGGAGGCTTGCAAAAGAATAATACTCTTCTGCAACGACCACATTGTATCCCGAGATACTCTACGGGGGATAGAGACAAACTTAGTCACTGTATCCAGTGACAATGACGTCATCAGGGATAACAGTACTGCGAATGTTGCTTAGAAATTAGAATAATGTCTTTTACTTATAATAGTGAAATAAATTATCATTTTCAATGCACCTAAATTATGCATACATTTATTAACACATTGTGTGCATAGTTAGTAGTATATATTATACAGAGTGGTGCTTAGAATACGACAATAAATTAAACATCGTATACCTCAACACATTCTCAGTCTACCCATAATAAAACTAGGTAAGTATATAAATATATCCATTAGTTTAGTCCCAGGAAATTATTTTTCATTTTTCATATTTTATACATTATGTAAATGTTGATAAGGAAGCGCTTACAGGTTGATGACCGCCACATCTAGCAGTACTACACTTTAATAATAATGACGCGAAAAAGCAAGTCGATACAAGAACGCGCTGTCGCCCATTGATCGGAGGTCATTGAACCAATATTTTAAAGGATGTTCTAGTCCGTTTGCAATTTTATGCGATTTAGTTTGTTTGAAATTTTCATTTTTTTATTTTTGATGCAAGGTTTTATCGACTCTTCAGGATTATTCCTACGAACCAGCATGGTCTGTGTTTTCATTTATTGTCGTATTGTCAGCACCACTTTGTATAAGACCGTTATAATATACAACGTTATTTTTTGTATAGGTACCTATCATTGATATAATATTAAACTAAGGTAGATACGTCACTAGCGCACTGAAAATGAAGCGTACAAAAGGAGGTAAATCCAGCAAGTCGCTTTAGTTTTCGTCGATTCTATTTAAGCTCAAACGACAAACACTAGCCATCTTTTTCTTTTCTATACTTTAGATTGCGTCTCATCTCACTCACACTGTGCCAACGTGTGAAATGTACGCAATAAAAAAATTGCATGTGTGTGCTGCTGCTCCGATCGGCACATTTATTTTGGTTAATTTGTTAGAGCATATCATATCTGTTTAATATTATATCAATGATACCTATGCGAAACCCGAAACACGTGTTTAGTATTTTTAGTAATGAATCTATGCATAAAATTTCAAAAAGTAATCCTGAAAAACCACAAAGTTCTGAGCTTGTTATCTTACCTTGGTTGTCCCAACAATAATATGGTCAACGCACTGCTAGCCCGGCCGCGCCTGCAACGGCGCCGGGGTCCTGTCTCACGCGCCTGGTACATACTATGATCTAACGTCAGCTGCGTTGTGCGCATTTGGGTAAAAATATAACATGGTGTAAAACATGCTTGTGCAGACTTTCCCTATAATCGACTATGGTGACGTGTGCTACTTTGACCTGAATGCGGCTTTGCTGGATAAGCTTGATAGATTGCTCAGCAGTGGGATCCGGTTCATATTCAATGTAAAGAAATATGAACATGTGTCGAGCTACAGGTCTGAGCTGAAATGGATGCCCATTCACCAGAGAAGAAATTTGTGCGGCTTGACCACGCTTTTCTCCCTTGTTAAATCACCCACTCCTCCTTCTAATCTTATGACTCACTTCCAATATTTATGTTCTTCACACACTAAGAATCTGCGTTCTTCTATCAATCTGCTCTTACTCTGCTCTTACTCTGTCCTTCACATACGTCTGACTTTGTTCACTCTTCATTTCATATTCAATCCATTCTTCAGTCGGTTTTCATTTAAGCGGAAATTATTATAATATATAATATTTTAGGGTAGAGTCATTGCTACACCTCTCTCCCAAATTTTAGTTTTGTATGTATATATTATAAGTATATATTTTGGTAAAAGTGTGTATGTATAGGTATATAGCTTATATAAGTATTTTGTTTGAAAGTGTTAAGAGCTTTTTTTATTTCCTTTTTTTGCAACTAAAGCACCTGCCATCTTGTATCTTCACCACCTGTAGTTCACTGGTAGAGAATGCCTAAGGCATTAAGTCCGCCTCTGTACATTTCATGTGCTAAAGATTGAATAAATAAATAAAACCGAAGTTTACTGTGCAATTACTTCATAGTAAGCAGTTGGTCAAAATAGCCGGAGTCATTATAAAAGGATTCTACTGTAATACGAATTTTATTTTTTATTCCATATTCACTGTCTCATCATCTGATTAAAGCTCATGCAGGTACTACTACGTACAGTAAATGAGAAAATACCACATTCTGAACTGAGCCTGAGAGTATTTATTACTATGTGTAATTTTTTTTCATTTATTTATTAATTTACATAGGTACTTATTTACTACATCATCATCATCATCAGCTCCTACTCGTCCACTGCTGGACATAGGCCTCCTTCATGGCACGCCAACAAGCTCGATCCTGAGCAGTTCTCCGCCAGCCACTACCAGCCACCTTTTTGATGTCGTCGCTCCATCTCGCCCAAGGGCGTCCCACGCTACGTTTGCCGGACGCGGTCTCCACTCGAGGACTCGTTTACCCCAACGGTTGTCGGTCCTGCCGCATATGTGACCAGCCCATTGCCACTTCAGCTTGCTAATCCTCTCAGCTATGTCGATGACTCTAGTTCTCTGTCGGATCACCTCATTTCTGATGCGGTCCTTCAGAGAGACGCCCAACATAGCCCGCTCCATAGCTCGCTGAGCGACTTTAAACTTATGGACTAGTCTGACCGTTAGTGTCCACGTCTCGGCTCCGTAAGTCATGACGGGTAGGACGCAGTGGTTGAAGATTTTTGTCTTCAAACATTGGGCGACGAAAATATCCGACGAAGTTAACCAAATGCAGCCAACCCAGCTGGATCCTTCTATTTGCCTCCTTCACGAGGTTGTTTTTCCCTAATTGCAACGTTTGCCCGAGGTATACATATTCTGAAACAACTTCGAGCAGCATTCCGTTAACGGCAACCGGTCCCGGAGTGACCCGTTCATTGAACATAATTTTGGTCTTGTCTAAGTTCACCCGGAGACCGATGCGTTGGGAGGAGTCAGCTAAGTTGGCCAGTATTTGTTCCAGCTCTTATTGCGTTTCCGCCATGATGACGATGTCGTCCGCAAATCGCAAGCGTGAAATGTACTCGCCATTGATGTTAATGCCCCAACCCTGCCAATCCAGCGTATTAAACATATCCTCGAGGGCATTGGAGAACAATTTGGGGGAAATAACGTCCCCTTGTCTCACTCCTCGCTTAAGAGGGATATGTCTAGTCTGCTGATTCTGGACTTGGACGGACATTGTGGCGGCATCGTAGAGACACCTCATCACTTGGATATATCGCCAATCGACTTGGCATCGCTGCAAAGATTCAAGAACAGACCAGGTCTCGATGGAGTCAAAGGCCTTCTCATAGTCCACAAATGCTAGACACAGGGGCTGTTTATACTCTTCGGTCTTCTGTATAATCTGCCTCACTGTGTGTATGTGGTCTATGGTACTAAATCCTCCTCGAAACCCGGCCTGCTCAGGCGGCTGGAATTCGTCGAGTCTACGCGCTAGTCGGTTCGTGATCACTCTCGATTTCTCGAAAACAGCTTGTAGACATGGCTCAAAATCGAAATGGGTCTATAGTTCTTCAGTAAGGTTTTATCACCTTTCTTGAAAAACAGAACCACTACGCTTTTGTTCCATGCCTTAGGAGTTCTCCCCGAAAAGAGAGCAGAATTAAATATACGCTGAAGCTCTTTTAGCACAGGCGTACTATCAGCTGTAGAAGTCCATTCCCACCTTAAAGACTACTGTCGCCTGCGCTAAACCGGCCACGCACACTACCGCATTATTTTTTTTATCGCAGTCTTCGTCTTTCTTTAAATTAATGCAAAATTTCGTTACTTCATTTGAAGTTGAGTTAGCGGCCGCACTTAACAATGGTGCTATCAAAAGCGAGCGATTGTGGGTTCGATCCTTATTATACGCAACTCTTTTTGTTGTTTCATATAATTTTTAATAAAAAAATTATGATAATTGATTTGTATTTTAAAGTAAAAATGTTTGCAAATAATATTTAAACAAATAGGAAAATTTATTGAATATTTATCCCAAAAATGGCTTGAAACGAGATTTAAGTAGAGCTTGAGTTTTGAGTGACGTTCTGTAATACGAACCTAAGGCTGTAAAATAATAATATTGAAATCAAAAAGCCACTGTTAAATTTGTGTAATCGACCGATGATTCTAAAATGGTACTATTGTCCCCGGTCTCCCCTACTAGACGAGAAAGGTATAAATAAATCTATTATAAAATAAAAAAAAAATACAATAACCAAATTTTCAAATATACATGTCGGAGATCGTCGAAATTATTTGAAGAAAAGTTGCTCATTTGATTTACGTAGTACAGGGGCAAACGCTTGTGACGTCATTTTGTGATGGCGGCATATGGACGGAGTCGCTTTGGAAAGTGGGGTTCGTCGAACGGTCACTTTGCATCGAGACGCGGACCAAGGCACTTCTCAGAATCGAAACTGTCGGTTTGCCTATTTAAATTGTGATTGTCAAGATTGGAGGGCATATCTACACGTCGTGCTTCAATTCAAAACTCACCTACGAAATGGAACCCGTACCACCATACCAAGATGCTGTCGACCCTACCGCTCTGCCGCCGCTGTCTGCGACATACATAATAAAAAATATTAAACACTTTGTTGGTTAGTGGTACGGACGTATGTGGAAAGTGTTAGGTGTTCGTTTTCACCATTTTTTTATTCGTACGTGCATTCACGGCTAGTACACAGATAGTGGCAGTACTGAGTACTAAAATGCAGTGATTACTTGCTCTGTGCTGAAGTGAGTACTCATCGGTCTAGCCAAAGACATATACTAATGGACATGCCGAACGCGTATCTTCTTCTTCTTCTTTAGCCGATGTCCACTGTCCACTGCTGGACAAAGGCCTCCCCCAAGGCTTTCCACGACGACCGGTCTTGTGCTGCCCGCATCCATCGGCTTCCCGCGACCTTCACCAGGTCATCGGTCCACCTTGTTGAGGGCCTCCCTACGCTGCGTCTTCCAGTACGTGGCCGCCACTTCAGAACCTTACTGCCCCATCGACTTTCGGTTCTACGAGCAATGTGTCCTGCCCACTGCCACTTATGTTTAGCGACTCGAAGAACTATGTCGGTGACTTTGGTTCTTCAACGGATCTCCTCATTTCTGATTCGATCACGCAGAGAAACTCCGAGCATAGCTCTTTCTATTGCCCTTTGTGTGACTCTGTGCTTTCGTATGAGCTTCGTACCGTCGTACGCCTATAATCTGCAGTATTTTTTGGTTTGAAAAGAGTAAGAGAGATGGCCTATGCTTTCGGTCTAGCACTACTTTCCTCATAGATGATTTTGAGAGAGATAGAAGAAACTTCGTTTCCTCTCTTTCTTTCGGAGTGCCACTATTTTCATCTCTAAGGCATATCCATTAGTTTACCCCGCCACGTCCAAGATTTATTATATAGACCGCAGTTTTTTGTTCATCTCTTCAAGTTAAATAAAACAACAGTAGAGGGGTTTTTGGCGGGAAGCTAAGATGAGTGCCACGCTCATTTTTCATTGGACTTTTAAATTATTTATAGTGCCGTTTATAAAATAAAAACGCGTGATTTAAGTAATAAAAAGTGCATTCAGTGAATAATTCATAAAGAACAGTGAAATATTGTAGCATAGTGGCCACATCATGGCTTTGTAACAAATCTTCCTCCTAGTGTTCGGTTCGCGAGGCCGTCTTTTCGACATGAATAATTCATTACGTGACATTGGCTAAATGCATAAACCATGCGAAGCCCTCTGAGAAAGAAAGAAGAACTTTTGAAGATTTTCATTTTACTTAAAATTGGCACAAAGTCATAACTAGTGAACAACAACAGTAGAAAATAATTAGCTTAGTTTGTTTATTTGTTTATGTATGGATATTTATTTTAGAAAATAATTTTATTTTTTATTGCTTTCCTCTGTAGAGTTTCTTTGATTCGGTTTTTAGTTGTTTTTGTAGTAAGTTTTATTGAGGTATACGGCTAAAGGACTTTGAATCCAGGTCAGAAATAATTAAAAAAAAATCTATGTCCAAACGTTCCAGGTAAAACTAAAACTACATGTTCAATGTGCTTTAACGCTATCTCCATTTACAAATGTGACACATATCTTGCTATCTTACTTTTATGTCATACTATAAAACACTATATGTTTTTGTCAAGTAGGTACGTGACATCTTATTCTTTTGACATTGACACAATTGACAGTCAATAAAAGGAAGGAAGTTAGGCCAAATAATAAATATCTAATTACCAAGGAAATAAGTAATAATCTATCAATAAATAGTGTTTAGAAACTTCTATTTAATTCATTGTTGCTGGTAATTATTAAGTATTAAAATGTCTCAAGTTAAATCGACCAAAAAGTTCAAATGGGCACTGGATTTTAATCCAAAGTAAGTAATATGTTACAGGCTCAATATCACGCCCCAAATTGTAATTAAATACTTACTATGAAATGTGTTATGTTGGTTATAATAATTTATTTTTTTAGGACTCGTACGCAGACAACTGAATTACCATCACCGCCAGGATACAGCCAGTCCACCAATGCGAGCTATACGGAGGCATCCAGAGATACCGATTCTAATTTACTTCTAATCAAAAAGCTGTGGGATGTTGCTCTGGGCCCTCTGAAACAAGTGCCAATGAACTTGTTCATAATGTACATGGCTGGAAACTCCATATCTATTTTCCCTATTATGATGGTTGGCATGCTGATTGTTCGTCCAGTGAAAGCTTTATTCACAACCCAGAGTACATTCAAGATGGTTGAAGGCACTCAAGCAACAGGACAGAAGTTTGTGTATTTTATTGGGAACATTGTTAACATTTTACTTGCTCTTTACAAGTGTCAAAGTATGGGACTATTGCCCACACATTCAAGTGACTGGTTAGCTTTTGAAGAACCACAAACAAGAGTGGAGCATATTGGTGGGGGTTTGTCACTTATATAAATAGGGGGAATGATTATAATTATAGAATGATTAAAACACTTTTATGTATTGCTAACTTTATTTAGTTTATCATTGTATAGAACTACTTAAAATATTTACAATAAAGTAATTGAATGAGTAATCGTCTTTTAATACATATTATCCTAATCATCCAGCTGTCTGCATCATTTATCTCCCTTCTTACTGTTTTCGCTGATGTCTGCTAGTTTGCTTTGGACATAAGCTTGTGCTTTTCCAAATAATACCGATGGGTCTTCAACTTTATCTATCTGTAGCAAAGAAAATCACTTTTTAAGAAATCAACTATGTATTACTGGAAATTATTTATAGAATGAGGAGATTGTTAAAATGCCTGGTACAAGTAATGTATGTAACACTGTATGGCCACAGAAAATACAACAAAAAGCAGCATCTGTGCTATCCACATGTGGTAGAAATAAAAACAAAAATGCTGATTTCAAGATAATGAGAACAAAGTAAAATTATACTGTAACTTTTTTGTTTAATTGAATTTCAAACAACAAGAAAACTAAAGAAGTTTTCAACCTCAAAAAACCATTGTCTTGTTTAAGAGTCTTACCAATGAGATTCATCACACTACCTACTTGATAGTATAATCAAATCAAATATTAAATCAAAACAAATGGTTTTACATTATAGATCTAGATGGTCTAGCTGAAGACATAAGGGTGCAGCAAATGTTTTCACATTATGGAGGGCTTACACCATATTTTACTCAACATTGTTTAAAGACACTAAACAAAATAAAAATAAATGCTAACCAGGTTTTTTTAGTACTTGCTGCCTTGTCACATTCCTCAGTAGCTCTCTTACAAAGTCCTTGCAGAGTACCCTGCGTCAAGTAGAGATAGTATACATATCGACGCTTGAAAGGCAACTAAGCAACAAAAATTCGTAAATTGAGTTGTATACACCATTCGAATTCGTTTCGCGAATTCGAATACACCAAACGAATTCGCATTCGTTTGGTGTATATAACTCAATTTACGAATTTTTGTCGCTTAGATATAGATTCCCTTTCAAGCGACAATATGTACAATTTAACATGATTATACTTAATTATTATTCAACTTTAAAATTTAAATTAGCTACGAATATACAAAAATGTGACAGAACAAAAGAGGCCATACAGTATTGTAGAATACCTACATTTATTTGAACCAGGAATAATGAAGTATACGAGAGAAGGGTGTTAGTAATGTTATAAAAAAATATGTTTGTGTAAATTAGTTTTTTTTAAACCTTTTAATCATGTAGGCCTCCTTTGCAAGACATGGAGTATTGTGAATGATTAACAAAACAGCGATAACTTCTAAAAACAATTCTTTGTGGCTGTTACCTTATAGTTTTGAGCTACATAGACTCCTGTGTAAACACCAGCACCAAATATGACCTAAAAATAATTGTAACATAGGTAAATACATAATACTAGCTCCTGCATTTAATTTGTACTTGTTTGTATAGTTCTTGACCTTAGAAATATTAGGTTGCAAGTATACCTCGACTTTAAATGCTTTAGGTGGTATCTATAGGTCCAACGACTTACTGCTACTAAGAGATTCAATTCATTGAGCTATAGATACGATCTAATGCTTCAAAGGTCGAGTTATCATTGGATTTGTAATGCTTGTATTCTCTTACACTAGATTTGACAAGTGATAATAAACAACCCATGGCTATTTGGTAAGCATTCCTGGAAGTAAGAAGTATGATGCCCTATTAAGACCTGGAGGTATTGCCTTCGCCAAAAAACATTTGGCTTTTCTTGAAAATTGAATTTAATTTATTTTTATAAAATAAGCTAGCAATATCATTTTATATAAAAGTAACTGTCAAATTGACATTCCAATTACAAATGATTGGGTTATATGACTGACAAGTATGTTTATTTTTTATTTTAGGTTGTCACAATTGGCCAATATAGGTAAAATTCTCATTTTTGGTGCAAACCTTATAAGGTTTTATATCTTTACTGCATATCTATGTTCTCTCTTAAATACTGTTGTATTTACACTGTTCAAGAGAGCACCTCTTTGTTGTATCAATTATTTATTTAATATTGTATGCTTTATTAAATTAATTTTCATGTTTTTTTTTTATTTAATATACAATAAGCTAAAACTAGAATTCTGCCAATTTTTGACATGCTCTGTGTGCTAATACCGGCACTGTGGAAGACCTTTGCAAGGCTTAATGTTAACACTAGAGAAGAGAGTACTAATGAGCACACAATGCGGGCAACCCTATGCCATGTCTTCTGCTGCACTGTTCATTATTTAAGTCATTCCATGGCTAAATAATTCTCAACAGGGAAGCGGGCAGCAGAAGTTTGGTGGGATATTAAAGTATTGTGATCCCCAACCCGTCTGCCAACTTGCCAAGCGGTATTGACTCCAGTAAAATTATATTGTTAACACAAAGGCAAGCATAAAAGATGAATGAATACTACAGATTCACTGCTAACCTAAACATGTCAAAAAGAATGATCAAAATATTGATCCTTTGTTTCAGAAGATGACGTCTTTTAGTCTCACTACAAATAAATCATCTTCTTCGTAATTGCGTGCTTCGATGATTATTTGCAGAATCATTGAGTTTATAAATAAATAACGATATTTATTTAGAAACTCAACAAATACTTGTAGCCAAATATTATTTAATGTTTTATTAAATTGATTTACTCACCACTGCTTTAATCATCTTTATAAACATTAATGATATTTGATTACTTCTAAGCAAATTAGAAATTATTTTCGACGAATAACTTTATTAAAAATACTTTTTTTCTTACTTCACAGTGAAAGGAAGGATTGCAAAAAACTTGGCGCAGATTTTTTGACACTGACAATGACATTGACAATGCATTTGTTTTTATCATAGACGTAGGTATCTAAAATTGTTGATCTTTTACTATCTCAATTCTTCGTAGATCTTTTATCAGTCGAATAGAATAGTCTGTCTGACAGTATGGAAAATTAATAATAATCCAAATTTTTCTCAAGATTTATAATAAGATTTATTATTTTGGGTATAAAAGTTTGGTGGAAATCGCCCTTAGAGGTGGTATATATGTATATTGTAGTATAGTCATAATTATGGTTTCAAAATTTCAGTCTGCTATCTTAAAATCCTCTTTAAGTTTAAAGTAGTTTATGCTGCATTTTTCCCACTACTTATTTCTACCAGTGGCAATAGTGTCCTTTTTCCTCAGTTCGTCTTGAAATCACCACCAGGTCTCTTTGGTTTTTTGCACATAAAACAAAATATTTATTAAACAATAGCGAAGTGTAGACGTTGAACAGTACTGCCATCTATAACGTGCTTTTAGTTATTAGCCTATTGAACCCAATCAATAGGCTAAAAACTGAATTGAAACTGATTCTAATCAATCAACTTGTACGAGATTAGGATTGCCCTGAAACAGTTGAAAAATAACAAGGCGGGGGCTGAGAACCGAATCAGAGCAGAACTTCTGAAAGCGGGTGGAACGCCGGTACTAAAAGTCGTTCAGAGGCTCTTTAATTCCGTCTTGCTCGAGGGCATGATGCCTGAGACGTGGAACAGGGGCGTGGTGGTCCTGTTTGACACAACCCTATTGCAAATTGGTGACAATACCCTATTGAAGAACCACGGGCTGATCACGGTCTTGAGTCACGTCTATACGATGTTTACGAGGGCGATCACTAATCGTCTTGCAAACAAGTTCGATGTCTTCCAGCCTCCCGAACAAGCAAGGCTATAACACCAGAGACCACATAGGTACATAGGTACGCTGGGGCAGATTATACAGAAGATCAATGAGTGTACCTAATCGGCCACTATATCTGGCGTTTGTGAACTATGAGAAAGCCTTTGATTGTGACGAAATTTAGGCTGTGCTTCAGTCTCTCCAGCGATGCTACATTGACCATCGGTATATCGAAGTGTTGTAGTGTTTATACCGCAACGCCATTATGCCACCATGACAGTCCTAGTACAGAGCAGTTACGGAGCAGAGTACGAATGCTATTCCACTGCAGAGAGTGGTGAGGCAGGGAGACGTTATATCTCTGAAACTGTCCACCGTTGTACTGGAAGATGCCTTCAAGCTCCTGGAATGGAAAGTGCTTGATATCAATATATCACTCACCTTCGATTTGCCGACGATGTTGTCATTATGGCGGAGTCACTGGAGGCCTTGAGTATCATGCTCAACGACCTCTATTGGGTTCCCAACAGTTGGGCCTTAAAATGAACATGGATAAAACTAATAACGTCAAATGTCCATGTTGCGCCATCATTGGTTTATGTTGAGAGCTCCATCCTTGAAGCTGTCGATCAGTATGTATATCGGGGACAGCTGATCCAGATCGATAGTTCCGGCAACAAGGACGAGGTTTCAAATGTCCAGGTTGCGCCATCATTGGTTTCTGTTGGGAGCTCCATCCTTGAAGCTGCCGATTAGTATACTGTATATCTGGGACAGCTGATCCAGATTGATAGTTCCGGCTTCAAGGACGAGGTGTTTCGACGAATCCGACTCGGCTGGGCAATGTTCGGGAAGCTCCAAAGTGTCTTGACAAAAATACCTCAGTGCCTAGACAAAAGTCAAAAGTCATTAACCAATGTGTGTTACCGGTGATGACATAAGAATCAGAAACGTGGTCCCTCACTATGGGCCTCATAAGGTAGGTCAAGGTCGCACAGAGACCTATGGAGAGAGCTATGACCTACGACGTAGGTCATAGCTCAGGCAGTCATAGGTCAGGCAGTCATAGGTCAGGCAGTGGGTGGGGCAGTAGAGCCGATGGCCGATGGGGCTGAAAGGCTCTTGAATGGCGACCACGTACCGGCAAACGCAACGTCGGACACCTCGGTCGGATGACCTGAACCTGACCAAAATGATGGGTGCAGGACGCATCTAACCGGTCTTTTTGGAAATCTTTCGAGGAGGCCTATGTCCAGCAGTGGAGTGGACTTCCTGTAGCTGACATGATGATGATGTTGATAATTACAATCAATAATGTTTTAGAAACCCACCAAAAGTGGCAGACTTATTTGTGAATTGAAAGTCCTTTAACCGTACCTATAGTACATCAATAAAGCCTAATACAAAAGCAACTAAAAATTGAATCAAACAAACTATAAAGACAACAATAAGAAGGATAACAATAAATCTTAAAAATATAGTTAATTTCTAAAAAACAAACAAATGAAGCTAAATTTTTTCTGTTGTTGTTGTAATTAACTTGAAGAGATGAACAAAAAACTGCGGCCTATTTAATAAATCTTGATGTAGGGGTACCTAAACTAATATGGATTGCTGGATGAGTACTGTATGCGCTTTCTAAAACACAGTGTGGCTAGATGAAGAAGTTGATGTAAACAGACATAACTTGTTTTGTTGGAATGCAAAACAGTCATATTATGTGCTTTCTAAAACACACAGTGTTGCAGCTATTCTCTAGCTGGGAAGACCCTATGATATGGACAGCTTCGCGCCAGACAGGTACAGTCAAGACCAAAAGTCGAGTTGCAATCTCACAAAACTATGGCCAAGCAATACTAGTTGTAGTTACGACCTTCTTCTATAATAAAGTTTGATACACACTCGCACACTTTGACAACTTGCTGCCCGCTTATGATTGTTAGGTACTACTTACTAATTTCAACGGTCACAGTAAGTGTTTCAATGGCCTAGCGGTTTTCGCCTTGATAGGCGTTCAAGGTGGTTCGAGTTCAAATCTAATAACTTACAAAATATTTTTCAAATGTTTATTGGTGAGTTATGAATGCTGACAACAAAAATATCTAAAAATACCGATCTGCAACTTAAAGATGATACTTTCTTTTAAGACTTTTTCTATATTAGAGTCATTATAAAAAGATGACGGTAGACTTGGAAAGAATCTGAATCACTACTTCACAAAAAATATTCCGCTACCTACAATAACTATTATTAGCTACAATAACTCAAATAATATTTTGTATGATAGCTGTTGTTGGTTGGTGAATATATAGTTACACGTTTGTGTTATTAGTTTTATTTTTTTAATCAATATGCAGGATTATGCAGCAATATATCGCAAATATCATATGAAACCGGCTTTTGTGTAAGTTGTTTTTATTATTATTTGTGTAAGGTGCAAACCAATCGCTTGTTGCCAGTGTGTAATAAAATTGTTATTGTTTTAGAGAAATACTGTAAGCCGTTGGAGGTTAAGGTCAAGAGGTTGGAGGACGAAGGTAGCTGTCGAGACAAGAGAAATGAAACGACAATATTTACCGTTGAATAAACTTTTGAATCGTGCGAAGAAGGGAGGTTGCATTTGTGATTTAAAAATAAACTGGATAAACTGGTGGAGTCTTATCGAGCTAAACAAAAACAAAAAAAAAAAAAAAAATCTATTTATAACAATCAGAGTGCAGAAGTATCCTACAGAGTGTTTTAAATATATATCATTATATATCTTAATAACGGACTCTAAACCATCTCTAAAGTAATTTAGCTAAGTGACAGTAATATGTTCGGTTGGCTTAATGGCTAACAGATGTCGCCTTTTGCAATTTAAATACCAATTACTTTTGTTAAATTATAAAAACAATAATTTGGGAAGTCGATAAGAAATAAGTTCGTTAGCTTTTCAACTAAGAAAGCGCTTGAAGATTATAATCTCAAGCCATCAAACTCCGAAAAAAGTCACTGCAGGTTGGCAGCACTAGTACCATGCTATACACGCAAAAAAAATTGTAAATGTAATAAGCACTATTTTGTGGTCTAAGTATAGATTATTTTATGATTGTAATAATATTCAGGTTAAGTTTCAATCCTCTTTTCTTTAAGAAAATGAATAATTAAGCTATAACCTCTTTAATTATAATATATTTATAATATTATAATTTTCATATCTAACAACAAAAAATGTTTTTTGTATTTTTTACCATAACAATATCATAAGTTTGTCAAGGATTACTTTTATATAAAATATTACAATGCTACCGTTTCAACGTTTGTTTCATTTGTTAGTATAAGTATATCTATACCGAATAATATATAACTTTATAATATATTGCATTATAATATGCCTCTTGTTTTATTTTTATATTTTTTTATTATTTTACATCTACAGTAAACTAAAACATATAATAAAAACCTTTTTTTTGGTATAAATATTCAATAAATTCTCCTATTCGTTTAAATATTATTTGCAAACATTTTTACTTTAAAATACAAATCAATTATCATAATTTTAAATTATATGAAACAACAAAAAGATTTGCCTTTATTAAGGATCGAACCCACAATCGCTCGCTTATAATAGCACCATTGTTAAGTGCGGTCGCTAACTTAACTTCAAATGAAGTAACGAAATTTTGCACTACTTTAAAGAAAGACGAAGACTGCGATAAAAAAAATAATGCGGTAGTGTGCGTGGCCGGTTTAGCGCAGGCGACAGTAGTCTTTAAGGTGGGAATGGACTTCTACAGCTGATAGTACAAAACCATGGATAATTTAGTAAGTTTTTAACCATAGATATCAATATAAACGCAAGAGAGCCTCCGTGGTGTAGCGGAAGCGAACGCGGCCACTGCGTAAGGAGACACGGCCCGCGGGTTTGATCCCCGCGCAGTGCAAATATTTGTATGCATGAATATTTGCACTGATCAGGTTGAGCCTCGGAAAGCACGTTTAGCCGTTGGTCCCGGTTGCCATACGAACATCTAATAGCAGTCGTTACGGGTTGTCGGAGCCCTTAAAAGTCCAACCATTGGTCTAACTGCAATGCTTCCATATCGCCTTTGGGTTGCGGAGATCAGACGGCAGTCGTTTCAGGTAAAATATCGAAGTTTAACTAAAATCAGCAGTTAGACTGGTAAAGCGAACCCCAGACTCCAAAGCTGAAAAAGCTACGGGTGCGACTGGAATTAACGCTGAGATGATGATCAATATAAACGCAAGTTTACATCAGCTTCTTCATCCAGCAATAAGTCTTTTATCCACACAAGATACCTGTTTCGTCGGAATGCAAAACCGTCATAATATGCACTTATCGGCCACCTAAGAATAGACTAGTCCACATTGACTTATTCTTTATTATACTAGCAAAATTTCTAGACTTTTTTCTAACAAAGAGTTATAGTGTGAACAGGGCAAAAAAAATAACAAAGTATCCCAACGCGTAATATAGTGTGTTATTATTTTATGACTTCGTTAATGTTTTGGTTCAACACTAAGGGCAAAACGTCATCAGTCTTCGATGATGGATTTTTAGGTCATGAAGACTCTAAGGTCCGTATTCCAGAAGGAAACTCAAACATTGATCCCTGCTTAAACATTACATTGAACTAGATTCAACTCATTCAACCAATCAAATGGCTTGAAACAAGACTTAAGTAGAGCTTGAGTTTTGAGTGACGTTCTGTAATACGGACTTGAGACTGCGATGATGATCCCAAAAACCAACCAGGAAAAAGATAACACGTTAAGAAAATTCATCACGATGAAGAGCAGATGTAGATTTTGCCAGCTGCGTGCTGCGACAACCTCTTTTCCCGTTCCGAGCCCGACGAGCGCTGGCTGTATTGCAAACAATCTTTTACTTCATACCTATATCATGTGCCCGAGAAAACCAAAACCTTCTTTTGCGAAATATGTAGGTACAGATGACAGCACATCTCAGCCACTACAATCACGAGATGATTATTGATTGATGATTTATTAGATTTTCAACTTTATCGCTAAAGCATTGAGGCTCAAGGTTGATTGGAAATACTTGACTGTTTCGAGTAGCTTGATGTTATTGGCATTTGTCCTTCTGTGTATATAGACAATACGATTTTATATGGTATTTTTATATGGTATAACCTAAATAGGTTATACCATATAAAATATATATATATATATGGTATAACCTATTACTATAGACCGATTTGTAGGTATCTATGATATTTAAAAATATGTTATCAAAACAAAACCATAGCGAAATTTTGGACGTAGGTATTTCTTCACCAAAATTTTTTTTTATAAATATTATTAACTAGCGCTTGACAGCAATCCCGCCTGATAGTAAGCAGTGATGCGATCGTGGATGGAAAGCGCGCTAGTTTATTAAGAGCCTATTCACTCTAGCCTTGAAGACACTCAAATTGTAGTATGACGGAAACACCGCCGCTTTTTTTTTTTTTTTTTTTTTAAATATTATAAACCAGCGCTTGACCGCAATCCTGCCTGATGGTAGGCAGTGACGCAATCGTTGATGGTAAAGCGCACTAGTTTATTAAGAGCCTATTCACTCTAGCCTTGAAGACACTCAAATTGTAGTCCGACGGAAACACCGCCGCGGGCAAATTGTTCCAGTCCCTCGATGTACGCGGTATAAAGGAGGAGGCGAAACGCTTCGTCCGGATCGTAGTGGTGTTAACAACGTAAGGGTGGAAACCAGCCGTACGACGGGTCGTCCGCTGGTGGAACGGAGATGGGGGAATTAAATCATGCAATTCCCTCGCACACTCCCCGAAATGCATCCTATAGAACACCGAAAGGCTGGCTACTCTACGCCTGTGCTCTAGGCTTTGGAGACCAACTCGAGTTAGATCAGGGTCACCAATCAGCCTCTTTGCACGTCTCCTCCACTGAATCCAAAGTGGCCAGGTGACACTTGGCAGCACCAGCCCAAATGTGGCTGCAGTACTCCACACACGAACGGACCTGTGCTTTGTATAACATTAGAAGCTGCCCAGGTGTGAAGTACTGCCGGACCTTTGCGATAACGCCAAGTTTCCTGGCAGCCACCCTGGCCTTGGACTCAATGAACCGCCCAAAGTTAAGGTTCGAGGAAATCTCAACTCCCAAAAGCTTCGGAACGGGCCAAGGTGAACGGGCTCCTTTTGGCGGTGAAAAGACACGCCTGTGTTTTGGCGGCATTGAATGCTACAAGATTGGCATTGCCCCATTCGGAGACTGCCTGCAGTGCAACACTCGTTCGCTCAACCATGGCCTCTCTTTCGGACCGGATTGATTCCCTACTAGCCCGAGCATCCGGCAGGTATCTCTCTACAACTGTGCTGTCATCTGCATACCCATAGATACCGGGCATCAGCAGATCGTTAATATGCAGCAGGAACAGAGTTGCAGAGAGAACAGACCCCTGAGGAACACCGGCATTAGTTGACATGGGCTCAGAAGAGCATCCGTCGACAACAACTCGGAGGGACCGTTCAGTCAGGAAGTCTTTTACCCAGCCAGTCAGGCTAGGGGAAATGCCGTACGCTGGAAGCTTACTCAAAAGGCCAGCGTGCCATACCCGGTCGAAGGCCTTCGAGACATCAAGGGAGACAGCAATCGCTTCCCCATTCTTCTCGAGGGCCTCGCCCCACAAGTGAGTGGCATACACTAGTAGGTCCCCAGTTGACCGATTGCGGCGAAACCCGTACTGTCGGTCACTGAGGAGATCGTTACCCTCCAGGTATGCCAAGAGGCGCGAGTTCAATACACGCTCCATAATTTTGCAAAGTATGGAGGTGATCGAAATCGGCCGATAGTTGGCAGGATCGGCACGACTACCCTTCTTGGGCACGGGCTGCACGTTAGCAAGCTTCCAGGACTTGGGCACTATACCAGTCCTAAATGAGAGGCGATACAAGCGCGTCAATACAGGAGACAACTCGGGCGCACATGCTTTAAGAACAATCGCTGGTATACCATCCGGACCACTAGCCTTATTCACGTCCAGACGACACAGTACTCTCAGAACCTCCTTGTTTCTAATGCGAACCTCAGGCATTGAAGCTCCGCAATGAGGTAAATTAGGTGGAGTAGCACTGCCAGTATCAAGACGCGAATTATGGGCAAAGAGAGAAGCAAAGAGACCTGCTTTCTCTCTTGCCGTATGAGCCAGTGTTCCATCAGGCCTAACCAGCGGAGGCAGTGAGGGCCGACAGAAGTTCGCCTCAACCGATTTGGCAAGGGACCAAAAAGATCTGCTACCGGATGGCTGCGCAGATAACTTGTTGCCAATATGGGTAATGCGGTCGAAGCGAGCCTTCTTGAGCGCCTTCTTGTAGGACTTGGCAGCACGGTTAAAGGCTCTCTTCTTTGAGCTTAGATCCGGAGCTCCGCGGTCACGAGCGTCAACCCAGGCGAGAAATGCCGTGTGCTTACGCTGTTCAGCTTGGACACAATCGGCATTGAACCATGGGCGAGCCGAGCCACCGACGGGCACGTCATTGAATGGGATAAAATACTCCATAGCTTGACGCACCACATCGGTTATAGCGTCCGCACAGCTCGAAGGATTGTCAGAAGAGAAGCAGACCTGCTGCCAAGGATAAGACGCAAAGAAGTGGCGCATCTCATCCCAATCCGCTGACCTGTATCGCCACATTCGCCGTTCACCACGAGAGTCGTGATCTGGTGGGGAGAAGGACGATACAGACTTCACCAGACAGTGGTCTGAAGTTCCCAACGGTGAGGAAACTGTTACAACACATCTGTCCGGATCAGTGGTCAGCAGAAGGTCCAAACAGTTGGCAGTATGGCCAGCTACATCAGGCACCCTGGTCGCTTGCTCTACCAGCTGGGAAAGGCCCATAGAAAGCGCGAAGTTTCGCGCTTCTCTCCCAGCGTGGTCGGTCCTCTGGTATGGGAAGAGCCAGTCCTGGTGGCAGGCGTTGAAGTCCCCCAGAGCGACGAACTGAGCGTCAGGGTGCCGATGCAGCGCATTGTCAGCAGCCTCACTGAGGTGGTCAAATAAACGAGTTGTCTCCTGATCACCGCTGTGCGATCGGTAGACACAGGTGTAAACAATTTTGTCCACACCAGTGTCCACCAACAGCCATAGGGACGAGAAGTGAGGGTCTTCGAGGTGACGGAGGCGCCGGCAACAGATGTCATTGCGGACATACACACAGACCCCGGCACGCTGCAGGAAATGATGCTCCAAAGAGTATCCCGGGTAGCCGAGGTACGCCGCGTCAGTCGGACATCTGATCTGGGTCTCCGTCAAGAAAAGTAGGTGGGGCTTTTCAGTCTCAAGGTGGTAATGGACTGCATCGATATTGGAGTGCAAACCTCGGATGTTTGAGAGGTGCACTATGAACGAGAGGACGTGCGCCCGCTGTGCACACCTACTTTTCCTTTTGTAACTTTTCATATTAAGTTTATATACTGAGTGAATAGGAAGGAAGACGGCAGTTGAGTGAGGTGATGCAATGATAAACCCATCAATACGACCAACGATGCTGGGCCAGAGGGAGATTGTTCTGGAGACTGCGGGGACGCCCGAACCCCCCCAGGGATCGCCACCGGGTCCTCTCGTCCGGTCGCCAACCGGCACGATGGGGCCACCCTGGGATTTTTCGCAGTTGGCGGGGCAGCCTTTCGTATGTGGCTGGCACACTACTTGGGCCCCCAACTACCTGCGGTCGGCCAGCGGAGAACCGTGCTTCGGATCCCGCTACCCTCCACGAACAAACTCCCGACACAACACCATCTGGCGCATCGCACCCGGCACACATCGCAACACCAGACATCATGCCGGAACACGACGAATCGCTTGGCGGCATGTCTTTGTCTGGTGGGTGGTAACTTATGCCGGCGGTTGATGTTGTGACCTACCACCGAGAAAAATTTTCCGCTGGCAAATTGTTCCAGTCCCTCGATGTACGTGGTATAAAAGAAGAAGCGAAACGCTTCGTCTGGCTCGTAGTGGTGTTAACACCGTACCTGGGTGGAAAGTCGTCGTACGACAGGTCGTCCGATGGTGGAACGGAGATGGGGGAATTAAATCATGCAATTCCCTTGCACAGTCACCAGAATGCATCCTATAGAAGACCGTTTCTTATCTATACTTTAAGAGTTGTTTGTTTGGTTATTTGAACGCGCTAATCTCAGGAACTACTAGTCCGCTTTAAAAATTATTTTTGCGTTGGATAGTTCGTTTATCCAGGAAGGATCTGAGCTATAATATAACATCACGCTGCGAATAATAGGAGCGGGGCATATAAAAAAAAACATATCGAAACCTACGCGGGTGAAACCGCGCGGCGCAGCTAGTATGTTATAAAGTTGTATGTAGGGAGTTTTATCTTTAATCTATGCTTGAAATAAATCAGCTTAAAAAAAGGAAAACACGTAGTTATTATTATGACATGTTATTAAAAAATAATACTTTTATTTACAAGGTAAAATAATTACAACATTGTGATGAACTTAAAAAAATATTTTATTGATCTATTAATAAATACTATCGTAATACTTTATTAATGGTTTTTGCAGGTAACTAGCTACTATACATGCTAATAAAAATGAAATATACCTTCAGACACATAGGCATAATATATTTTTTTTCTTTGTAAAAAATCATGGCATAGACATTGAAATATCTGTTCGCTGTGAGGGACTACTCACACTTATTCAGCTCTATTCAACTTTTGTCCATAGAAAACAATGTTTTTTTTTAATGGAGTGTGTACATACGTAGCCGTAAAGCGAACGGATAAATAGCCGAAGAAGTGTGAGTAGTCCCATAAAGTCACGTCGTTCTATTCTCTAGAAAATGTCACAGTGAAATCTTGGGTGAAGTGAGCTTGAGGTACGGACGACAGCTGGTCAAGCTACCCTAAATTGTCAAATATTCCCAATCAATCTTGAGCGTTAATGCTTAAGCGACAAAGTTGAAAATTAAACAAAGAAATCTGACAGATTGTAGTAGCTTGATGTGCTGTCGTCTGTACCTGCTAATCAATTCTACAAAAATCTCACCTTCAAGAGTTGGATGAAGTAAGCTATCAATAGCGTCAATCCTTTAGCATTTTTTTTTATAATGATAAATTAGTTCTTGACCACAATCCCGCCCGATGGTAAGCAGTGATGCAATCGCTGATGGTAAAGCGCGCTGGTTTATTAAGAGCCTATCCCCCCCAAAAAAAAAAAATGAGTGAATAGGAAGGAAGACGGCAGTTGAACGAGGTGATGCAATGTTAAACCCAACAACACGACCAACGCTGCTGCGCGAGAGGGAGATAGATCTGGAGATGCTCTACAACCAAACTCTCGACACAACAACATTTGGCGCATCGTACCCGGCACACATCGCAACACAACTGCTCGGACCCGTCCTCCGTACGGCTTCACTAGACATCATGCGGGAACACGACGAATTGCTTGGCGGCAAGACTTTATCTGGTGGCCAGTAACTTCTGCCGGCAGCCGATGTTATGACACCACACTCCACGCTCATTTCACCTAGGTGTTCACGATGATATGGTTACAGAATGGCACTGCTGTGTATACAGTTAAAACGTATCTAACATCAGTGAATGGGACTAGTGTAGTATAGTTATATTATGAGTCTAGATATTGAACGTTTTATATTGACTTGAATTGACTTTCTGGTGGAATGACAGCATCACTTTAGATATTGAGATCTTTAGAGTATACCTACATCGGCAATAATATTTTTAGAGTATACATCGGCAATAATATTTTTAGAGATAATATACTGTTGGATCAATTTGACCATGCCCTGTAATATAGACTAGAGCTGATTGGGTTTGACACCCTAAATCTACATTTTCCTAACATCTGTGGTCGCCACATAACGGACGCGTTGACGGCTGCTATAAAATGAAGGCAGCAGGGTTGGTCTTATATATTTATACAATATGTACCTAAAGAAAACCCTGTCCGATCCGTGAAGGTATTGTTGTGAATCGATAACTGATTCTACTAATGCCGACAAAGCCGGACTAAAGTTTAAAAAAAAAATCCCCCTAAAAAAATAAATAGTATTTTGCAAAAAGAGGTAACTTAATACATGTGCGGTAGGACACCATTTCGCGGGTGACGGGGGGCAGGGCACGCGACGCGTGGTCGAATTGCATAAGCGTACCGTCAAAATGGAGTTGTCACTTTTTTTAAATTACCAAATTTCGGGGAAGTTGGAATTGATTATGGGGAAAATTTTTAAAATTCATTACTATTGTTACTATGATGATTAAGTAAAATTTTATATTATATTTGGTCATGTGTTTACCTAACCTTTATTATCCTTATGGGTCGGACAAGGTTTTCTTTACATATTGTATATATATCTTTCTTCTTTGGCTTCGCACGGTTTGTGCATTTAGCCAATGTCACATAATGAATTTTTATTCATGCCGAAAAAAGACGGCCACGTGAACTGTCTACGAGGGAGGTTCGAGGCAAAGTCATGATGAAGCCACTATGCTGCGATATCTCATCATATTCATTATGTATTATTTACTAAATGCCCTTTTTACTACATAAATCACGCACTTTTATTTAGTAAACAAAACTATAAATAATTTAAAAGTCCAATGAAAAATGAGCGTGACACTCAGCTTAACTTTCCCGCCAAAACCTCCGGATTGGTCTTTACGGTGTCAAAAAATGTTCTTTAGGAAAACACACCTGAAACTTTATTTATGATAATTTCATTAATAAAGTTTCAGTACCGTCATTCATTCGTTCCGGTAAATTGCGGACGTTATGTAACGGTTACAGCTGTTCTAAGAACCGTAACTTTAGACGGTTTTTTTTTTCTATTCTATTACTTCGGCTTTAGTGCACACTTACTGATTAGGTGTACCTGATTAGTATCGTATGCGTAGTTGTAAATGCTCGTGAATACGTTACATAGGGCTTAGAAAAACAAATATTTTTAATTAGACTTGACACAAATGTACCTGTAGCTTTCAATCAAGCGCAATTACCTGTACATTTCACATTCCTAGTTGCTGTATGTACCAACCTAAATATATTTTACTGTCCAACATGTTTATAGGAAGGCGTAGGTGATACAAAATAATTTATTTTACATAGATATTTTCATAAATAGGAATCGTGTCTTAAAATTATCTTTAGGCAAGGAACATAAATAGTAACTATGAACTACATCCAAACACGATGGGTTGTAATCAGCGGATTTGAAATAAAAAAATACTTACTTTCCCTAAAAGGGCCACCTGTTTACTCGACGGTCGTGTTATATTATGTAAGATCATTATTAATGATATTTAATGGAACAATCTTATGTTCTTCTTTCTTTCTCTTATGGCTTCGCACGGTTTGTGCATTTAGCCAATGTCACGTAATGAATTATTCATGTCGAAAAAGACGGCCGCGCGAACCGAACAATAGGAGGAATATTTGGTACCAAGCCATGATGTGGCCACTATGCTACAATATTTCACTGTTCTTTATGAATTATTCACTGAATGCACTTTTTACTACATAAATCAGGCGTTTTTATTTAGTAAACGACACTATAAATAATTTAAAAGTCCAATGAAAAATAAGCCTGGCACTCAATGAGTGCCAGGCCATCTTAGTTTCCCGCCAAAAAACTCCAATCTTAAGTTACCTAATACAATATCTAGTCAAATTAGGTACTCCTAGTATCATACATATGCCAGCTGCAATTATTCAACAAAGTAATGCTTTAGTAATATAATTATATATCTTAATATAATTAACTAATATAACTGTTTCATTAAATATCATCAATAATGTACTTATGTACATTTAGCACACGCGTCATCGCTAAAATTTCGCTAATTACTATCGTCAAACCAGAAAAAGCGTATCAAGCGCATCACTCTCAGAGGGATGTCCCTCTGAGAGGTAGGCGCGTGATACGCCGTTTTCGGGTCGCGAATTCGCGACATACGTATGAGTAATCTCACCTAAATAATATTTTATTCTATAGAAACATAAAAAACAAGAGGTTGGAAATATAAGTGATATTACACTTACTTCCTAAATCAAAACTTAAAATGATCCTTAATTAATTACTTAGGTTTAGTAAATATAATTCTACACATAATTTTAACAACCATGAGTACGAAAATTATCACATAACATGTACTGTTACACTAGTATTTGTTTCCACATATGTAAATCACTAGTACGTTGGTGTATTAAAATGTTATGGCTGGACGAGGAAGGAGCAATCCCCACTGTCTGTCACACCACTTCATTGTCCCCAGTTTCTTTAATCCACACTTTATACACAAATTATCCACTAAAGGCACATTTAGTCTCACTAACACTTACCTACATCATTTAGGAGCATTGCTTAACTTTGACTAACTTGTTTACTGTTCTGCATTTCTAAAAAGATATTGAATTGAGTCTTCATGCAGAGCAATCATTAACATGATAATGCCGCCCGAGAGTATCCCTAATATTGCGAGTAGTAAATTAATACTTTTCCCATTGTTGTTCTCATTTATTTCAGGCACTAGATCTGCAAGTGCAATGTAAAAGAAAGTTCCAGCCGTTGCGGCATAAATCCACTGCGATGCAGATTCATGGTCTTCCGCTAGCCAAATTCCACCTGCCATGCCCATAAAACTGAGCACCGACGAAAGTAGATTGTAGTAAAGAGCGCGTCTGATGCTCATTCCGGAGCGTAGCAAGACAGCGAAATCACCGAGTTCATGAGGGAGTTCATGACAAAACACGGCCAAAGCCGTTGCGAAACCAGTTACCGGATCTCCACTAAAGGCCGCTCCAATTGCCAGCCCATCTGTTAAATTATGTAGTCCATCTCCTACAATCACCATAAGCGCTGTCGACGTCATCGGCCGGTCAACAGGTGGCGGTGGTGAGCCCGGCATCATCGCACCGAGTTCTATAGGCTCGATTTGTTTGCTTGAATCTGTCTTCAGTTCAGTTGACATTCCTGAATCATGAGAGTGAGCGTGACCGCCATTTATCAATTGCATAATTGCTTCTACACTGTAGAAAAGCAAAATCGTGAGGAAAGTGACGCTGCATTTTAAAACAACTTCGGTTTCTTCTTGAGGCTCAGAAGATGGGCCGTGTGATTTGAGGGCATGTGGCAGGAGATGTAGGAGCGCGTCTCCGCACAATGTGCCCACTGCGACTGCCACCAGAAAATGTAGCACGTGGGTGAATATAGCCGACTTTAGCATTGGAACGATAGCTACTCCGAGTAAACCCGTAGCACTGATCACCAATATACTTAAGGTGGCGTATATCCAAGCTGGAATAAATAAATATACCAATATTATTATAAATTGTTGTTGTATAGTTCGATATTGAGTTAGACTGTTGATACCACAAGTTTACACCTTAGTGGTATTTGGCTGCTATTTTACATGAATAATCCTGTATCCTTTGTTTGAATCAGACAAAAAAAATTAGGTTACAGGTTAGGTAAGGTACCCACAAAAATAAAGTTCATTGAGTTACTTACTCCAAAATCTGTCTAATTTCGGTGCTGGTTCTTGTGTTTTGTAACAAGATCGCTGGTCTAGCTGATACACCAGAGCCGGACACATTTCCAGGAATGTTTTGGGCTTTATAGTTACGACTCCCGGCGCCTCGTTCTCCATACCATACACTTCCAAAATTTCTCTTGGAGATAGACATGATTTCCGCAAGATGGGGTCAGCTGAAACTATTAAATTATAGTTGTTAATAAGAATATAAACTAATCTACTACTACAGAATAGTGTTTAGCAATTATTGTTAAGGTTGGAGACCAGTAGTGGCCTGAGAGCTGTGGTGGCCTAGTGGTATCGTCAGTAGGCCACCACAGCTCAGCACAGTAGGTTTGAACACTGGCAGGCGCTAAAGAGCCTTTGTGTTTCAATTTCATAACCACTGCTCTCAAAAGAGCAACAAACACATCAACAACAAAACATCGTCTTAGAGACAAAAACTTCGAAGTCGTGTCACATCTACCAACCCGCACGGGCCAAATCTCTCTCACCGAGATGAGGCCAGTATCACAGGATTGGAAATATTATAGGCTGATTATGTTCTTTATGTAATTATTTAGACAAACAACATTTAAATACGACATTCAGCGCGCTTTACCATCAACGATTGCATCACTGCATACCATCAGGCGGGATTGTAGTTATGCACTAGTTTATATTTAATATTAAAAAAAAAAAAATGTTTATACGGACTTTGACGTAACACTGACACTAGACACTCGTTGAACAAGTGTTTAAGTTTTTGTGGTAAAACCCTTAATTTTTACAAAGACCGACTTCAATTAATCTATAATTCCACTGAATTGTATATAAGTATACAATAAGTCATCATCATCATTTCAGTAATGATATAATATATGTACATATAAGTATGCAATAGTATTTAAGTATACAATAATTCGTGCTCAATAACTAAATAGGTGCTTTGAGACGTATGAACGTACAACTGAATAACAATTTTCAACAATACGATTCATTCATGGATTTATGTGACAGATCCTTGGCCGGGGTCAGACGACTGCGCAAGAGCAGCCGGCCACTCGGTAATAGGATAATCGCGATTATAAAGGACAATAAAATTCTCGGTCCATTGGCGTCATGAGCTTCATGTATTAACAGGCAGAAAGATTTAATACGAGCAGTATAGGCAAAGATTTTTAACAAAATGCCACAAGAAATTGGAAAGTCTTTCTAGGGGTGAAAAGGCATAGTTTTTATGTATTTGGTTTGAAATTAATATTGTGAATGAAACATGTTTCAGTAATTAAATTCTTATGGAAAAAATATGCATGGCAAAACATGTTCCTTCCTATAAGGGCGGCCGACATCGTCACTGGTGTCGCAATAAACGAGAAAGCAGCGGAACTATCTGCACCGCTTTCTACCAAACACTGGTACAAGTCACACCGGATTTAAAAACACTTCATTTGTTGTAGTTAAACATTATTTAAAACAACCACGAATTATTATACGGTTTTCACGTAACAGAATCAATAAGTGTCGAAGACTAAATTGTTTATATTTAGTCTTGAACACATATTTGTTCTGAATAAATCATTCGAGGGACGAGGGCTGGTGAAAACTAGAAAATGGCACATCGTCTCTTTTTGCATCTATTCTGTATCATGTAATCTTAATAATACGTATAAGGTTACCAAAAAGATACCTACATTTTGCGGGAAATATGGATTGAACTATAAAAAGGCAATTTAAAGAGATTGGTCACAGCTCAGAAAGTTTGAATATAACGTACTTTGACTACCTTTGAAATTGATAAAAAATTGTGATAGTCGTCTGGTCAGGAAATAACAACTTTTTGCGTTATTGCACGATGTTTGTAAATTGTATATTTTTATGCAAAATTAATCTTTTCGTAGAATCGGAGCATCAATCATGTTTCATATAAAAAAAAAAAAAACTTAGACAGGCACAGGTCTGCAATGTCCATGAAACACAATGTTTTTGGATTTGTAGGCCAGCGATGTTTTCGCCTTTACACAATACCAACACACGAGCGAGGGTATTATTTTCCAACGTGATCAATCACTATGAATTCAGTTATGATCGGGGCGTTTATTTTTTGGAAGTTTTGGTGACCCAGTGGTAACGGCACTATTAGCGATTTGTAGGTCGCGGGTCGAAGACCAAAGGCAGGCGGTGTACTATGTATCTCTAAACCTATTTTGATCACCACTGCTCTCAAAACGGAGAAGAAAAACATCGTTGAGAAGAACAAAAACTCTACGACATGGGACATCGTAGGTAGCAGTCCACTTCCTCTCTAATTGAGGCGGTCTCTGTCCTAGCAGTGAAAATATTGTAGGCGAATTATGGTGTGCCTATGTTCCAAAATTTGGTAATATATATTTACTCACTATTAAACTCACGGTGTGTGTCCAGTGTGTGTCGCCAGTGATGACTTACGGAACTGAAACGTGGTCCCTCACAATGGGCCTCATACGAAGGCTCAGAGTCACACAAAGGGCAATGGAAAGAGTTATGCTCGGAATTTCTCTGCGTGATGGAATCAGAAATGAGGAGATCCGCAGAAGAACCAAAGTCACATAGCTTTCGCATCGTACCACATACTGGAAGACGCAGCGTAGGGAGGCCCCCAACAAGGTCGACCGATGACCTGGTGAAGGTCGCGGGAAGCCGATGGATGCGGGCAGCACAAGACCGGTCATCGTGGAAAGCCTTGGGGGAGGCCTTTGTCCAGCAGTGGACATCTATAGGCTGAAGAAGAAGAAGATATTTACTCATGCCAGCGCGAAGTAAGACAAAGAACAACTTTTCCTATTGAATGACTACAGGAATCATTCTTGTTAGGCCGATCGATTCGTTTTATAAATATACGTTCAAATCTATATTCTGTTTTCTTTCACTTGATTCTTTAATTAATTAACAGCATGCCCAATTAAAACATGTTTCGGATTTCCACGGAATTGGTTGCAGATAAGTGGTTTCCAGCTTTAGACTTCAGAATTACAATTTGATTAAACAATCGTCACTTAATCAAAATATCGTCAATTCCTAGTGTGAAGGATAAGGCAGAAGTGCATGATCAGGGGCCATAGTCTGCTGTTACAATAGTGTTAGAATGATCAATCAGTGATCTCATAATGATCGATTTTTACAAGTTTCGTAATCTACTAATAAAATGGCATCATTGTGACTTTCCAGTGGTCAATCACAGATACTCCACTCTGTATTAATAAATGTTTGAATTAAGTAGTAGTATTTAGAAAATCATTTATATTAACGGGATTTATAATAATGGCAATACGGCAATGTGATTCAATCACCGTTCCATTACGAGACGACTGATATAATTGATCGATCATTATGAATTTAGCAGATTGCGAACTTTTAAGCACAATGACAATGGAATCGTGTTGGAATGACAAATTTATAAAAATAGCAGACTAAGGCCCCAGGTTGTCTAGTACATTGTGCAGGGGATGATAGCCTGGGTTAATACTTCCAAATCAACACAGTATAATTGTTCCGCAAAATATTACACAATTTTCGGGAATATCGAAAAATCTCTATCTAGAAACTGACTTTAAGCATTTCTTAAGCTGCTGGGAAGTTTGTTCCACCACTTCTTCTTCCCAGCGAAAGCACTCTGCACTAGGAAGTGTCGATGGGTGGGCGTTTTGGGGGGCTGTCTTATGTAATACTAGTTTTCCGCCCGCGGCTTCACCCGCGTGGAATTCGGTTATATCGCGCTTTTTAGATTTCCCTAGGGAATATATATATTTTTTTTTAGTAAAAGGTAGCCTATGTCCTTTCTCAAGGTCTAAAGATTGTCTGTGCCAAATAACGTAACAGACAGACAGAGTTACTTTCGCATTTATAATATTAGTATGGATTGCCGTTCAAAAAGTGCTAATTCTCAGCCTAATTTCAATAAATGACTTGATTACGAATCTTATCTGATCTCCTGATCCTGATCCCTTGCTATTTGTATAACTCCCGATCAGTAAGATCACGTTTTTTTAGTCTATAACTTTACTAGTTTTTGTAATATATTATCAGATAATGCCGATAGTTCATGTTCATTTCAAGGATAAATTAAAATTAACGACATTGTTACAAACATTGATTAGACCGTGTTTCCTCCTTTCCTTCAGGTCTTTATTCATGGCTTTCAAGGTTTATTCGTTAGTCACGTTTAGTGAGTTGCCAGTTTTTTTTTAAAGCCTGCTATGATTTTTGAAGGTTCATCATCGGGTTTCTCTAAATGAGACGGTCAGTAAAACCCGCACAATGCTTTGTGTAGTGTCATGTATATAGATCGAGATGTTTCATGATCATGATGAATGATGTACTTAATTGTAACCTTTTGTCCTTCATATGTATTGTTGTAGTTAGCAATTATGTATGGCACCGTATGATTGTAATCACCCTTAGTTTATAAACTCTCTCAAGAGATTGTAAACTGTCGATTAACTGTGTACTTGCTTACTATATAAAGTATTTATTTTAGATATATTATAATCTATATGTATATGATAGATATATTATAATCTATGTATGATAGATTATATTATACAATATGTAAAGAAAGCCCTGTCCGATCCGTGAAGGTATTGTTAGATATCGATAACTGATTCTACTAATGCATACAAAGACAGGCTAAACTTAAAAAAAATCCATCTAAAAAAATAAATATTATTTCGCAAAAAGAAGTAACTTAGTACATGTGCGGTTGGCAATACATGCGCGGGCGAAGGGCGCCAGGGCAAACAGCACGCGGTTGCATCCCTATTCGCTCATAATAATGCCGTCAAAAATGGTGTTGTCGTTATTGTAAAACTTTAATTCTTCTCGAGAATTGAATGTTATGCACTCTGTTACCTTCCATAAACAGTATTAGAGCAAGGTGCGATCACCTGCAAATTTGATATTAGGTCACAATTTGTCGGTTTCACTTGGTCAGACAATGAACTAATCACAGAAATCGTAATATATGATTTCTGTGGAACTAATGTATGTATGCGTATAAATCCATACTAATATTATAAATGCGAAAGTAACTCTGTCTGTCAGTCTGTCTGTTACGCTTTCCTGCTTAAACCTCTCAACTGATTTTGATAAAATTTGGCACTGACAATCTTTAGACCCTGAGAAAGGACATAGGCTACCTTTTACTGAAAAATTTGATATTCCCGAGGGAAATCTAAAACGCGCGATATAACCGAATTCCACGCGGGCGAAGCCGCGGGCGGAAAGCTAGTATTATTATAAATGGTTTGTTGCGATTAACAATCTATCGATGGTTTATAATTTCAGGAAATGAATTTTAACAATGTTCCCGGACCCACCCGTCGCGTCGCCTACGCGCACTATTACTTTGTTTTTGCTTTTCCTTTCTTTTTCCTTTTTCTTTCTAAACAGTTCCATTGCGTTGTTGTCTTTTAAAAGAGTTCTAGAGTGATGTTATTAAATAGCCTTCCTAAAGAATTCGATTATAAATTACGAACATAACTTTTTAAATCGACTTATACTTCCATAGATTAGAGTATTAAAACAAACCAACAATCAAACTCTTCAACTTTTTTACAATCCTGGTATAAAATAATGTAGATATGTATGGAAGCATATTCTGCTCAACGCGCAGCTTGAATTGTTCCATGCGGTTGTTATCTAATCTTTTATACCTAATTATTAGATATACAAATAAATAGTGTCTGTTATTTATCTATTTATCAAGAATTTACTGCAGAGGCACAGTCTACAACACTAAGTCAATAGATGGAATCATTCATATCATTAAGCATCTCGCTCTGCCTTCGTTTGTTTGTTGAATATAAGGATAAAAGCAACTAACCATACTTTCTCGATTATTGGTAACTAGCTGCGCCTGGCGGTTGCACCCGCGTAAGTTTAGATCCGGTAAGAATATCAGATTAAAAGTTATCAGTGTTACTAATGGTTATAAACGATTTGTATTCCAAATTTAATTCAAATTCGTTCAGAAGTTTTTGCGTGAAAGAGTAATTAAGATCCATCTATCCATTCTCACAAACATTTGCATTTATAATATTAGTAGGATGCCATCACTCTAAGTAACGCTGGAAGTAATTATATTGGATGGTATCCTTCCGAAGGACAGCAAGAAAAACAATTGCCAGGGATGCGGCACAAGTACAGCAAAAACATTCAAGTACAGTTAGGTAGATAGGCACCGCCGCGTCGAGTGAATGTGTTTCTGACACCTGTTAGTGCGACAGGTAGCTATTAAAGATCAAATTCGCAAAACACTTATTCGTTGGACACAAATGAAACTGACGTGTGTCACAAGAACGCATTCCCTCGTCGGCCGCACAATAAGTCAATTTTATATAAATTTAAAATGATTGGTTTACGTAAAAAGTGGCATAGCCAGAGAGAAGTTATGGATAAAATGACAATAGAGATACTTACTAGTAATTGGAGATCTACGGTGCCTGTGCTGAGTATCATGTAGCTGTCGGAAGGTCCCATTGATGCGATGTATGGCGAGGTCGTGAGGTGACGTGAACACCCGGCCTCCGAGTCCTAGGCTATCTAGTAGGTGTTCGAATCCCTGCGAAGATTATATTTAAATGAATTATATTTCAGAAATGACATGTAAGTATTACATTGTATTGCAACGTTAGTATGTTCTCTCGGTGGTAGGTCACAACATCAACCGCCGGCATAAGTTACCACCCACCAGACAAAGACATGCCGCCAAGCGATTCGTCGTGTTCCGGCATGATGTCTGGTGAAGCCGTTCGGAGGACGGGTCTGAGCAGTTGTGTTGCGATGTGTGCCGGGTGCGATGCGCCAGATGGTGTTGTGTCGGGAGTTTGTTCGTGGAGGGTAGCGGGATCCGAAGCACGGTTCTCCGCTGGCCGACCGCAGGTAGTTGGGGGCCCAAGTAGTGTGCCAGCCACATACGAAAGGCTGCCCCGCCAACTGCGAAAAATCCCAGGGTGGCCCCATCGTGCCGGTTGGCGACCGGACGAGAGGACCCGATGGCGATCCCTGGGGGGGTTCGGGCGTCCCCGCAGTCTCCAGAACAATCTCCCTCTGGCCCAGCATTGTTGGTCGTATTGTTGGGTTATCATTGCATCACCTCACTCAACTGCCGTCTTCCTTCCTATTCACTCAATTTTTGAAATTTAATGAAAAGTTCAATAAAGAAAAGTAGGTGTGCACAGCGGGCGCACGTCCTCTCATTTAAAGTGCACCTCACAAATATTAGAGGTCTGCACTCCAATCTCATTGCAGTACATTACCACCTTGAGACTGAAAAGCCACATCTACTTTTCCTGACGGAGACCCAGATCAGATGTCCGTCTGATGCGGCATACCTCGGCTACCCGGGATACTCTTTGGAGCATCATTTCCTGCAGCGTGCCGGGGTCTGTGTGTATGTCCGCAATGACATCTGTTGCCGGCGCCTCCGTCACCTCGAAGACCCTCACTTCTCGTCCCTATGGCTGTTGGTTGACACTGGTGTGGACAAAATTGTTTACACCTGTGTCTACCGATCGCACAGCGGTGATCAGGAGACAACTAGATTATTTGACCACCTCAGTGAGGCTGCTGACAATGCGCTGCATCGGCACCCTGACGCTCAGTTCGTCGCTCTGGGGGACTTCAACGCCTGCCACCAGGACTGGCTCTTCCCATACCAGAGGACCGACCACGCTGGGAGAGAAGCGCGAAACTTCGCGCTTTCTATGGGCCTTTCCCAGCTGGTAAAGCAAGCGACTAGGGTGCCTGATGTAGTTGGCCATACCGCCAACTGTTTGGACCTTCTGCTGACCACTGATCCGGACAGATGTGTTGTAACAGTTTCCTCGCCGTTGGGAACTTCAGACCACTGTCTGGTGAAGTCTGTATCGTCCTTCTCCCCACCAGATCACGACTCTCGTGGTGAACGGCGAATGTGGCGATACAGGTCAGCGGATTGGGATGAGATGCGCCACTTCTTTGCGTCTTATCCTTGGCAGCAGGTCTGCTTCTCTTCTGACAATCCGTCGAGCTGTGCGGACGCTATAACCGATGTGGTGCGTCAAGCTATGGAGTATTTTATCCCATTCAATGACGTGCCCGTCGGTGGCTCGGCTCGCCCATGGTTCAATGCCGATTGTGTCCAAGCTGAACAGCGTAAGCACACGGCATTTCTCGCCTGGGTTGACGCTCGTGACCGCGGAGCTCCGGATCTAAGCTCAAAGAAGAGAGCCTTTAACCGTGCTGCCAAGTCCTACAAGAAGGCGCTCAAGAAGGCTCGCTTCGACCGCATTACCCATATTGGCAACAAGTTATCTGCGCAGCCATCCGGTAGCAGATCTTTTTGGTCCCTTGCCAAATCGGTTGAGGCGAACTTCTGTCGGCCCTCACTGCCTCCGCTGGTTAGGCCTGATGGAACACTGGCTCATACGGCGAGAGAGAAAGCAGGTCTCTTTGCATCTCTCTTTGCCCATAATTCGCGTCTTGATACTGGCAGTGCTACTCCACCTAATTTACCTCATTGCGGAGCTTCAATGCCTGAGGTTCGCATTAGAAACAAGGAGGTTCTGAGAGTACTGTGTCGTCTGGACGTGAATAAGGCTAGTGGTCCGGATGGTATACCAGCGATTGTTCTTAAAGCATGTGCGCCCGAGTTGTCTCCTGTATTGACGCGCTTGTATCGCCTCTCATTTAGGACAGGTATAGTGCCCAAGTCCTGGAAGCTTGCTAACGTGCAGCCTGTGCCCAAGAAGGGTAGTCGTGCCGATCCTGCCAACTATCGGCCGATTTCGATCACCTCCATACTTTGCAAAATTATGGAGCGTGTATTGAACTCGCGCCTCTTGGCATACCTGGAAGGTAACGATCTCCTCAGTGACCGACAGTACGGGTTTCGCCGCAATCGGTCAACTGGGGACCTACTAGTGTATGCCACTCACTTGTGGGGCGAGGCCCTCGAGAGGAATGGGGAAGCGATTGCTGTCTCCCTTGATGTCTCGAAGGCCTTCGACCGGGTTTGGCACGCTGGCCTTTTGAGTAAGTTTCCAGCGTACGGCATTTCCCCTAGCCTGACTGGCTGGGTAAAAGACTTCCTGACTGAACGGTCCCTCCGAGTTGTGGTCGACGGATGCTCTTCTGAGCCCATGTCAACTAATGCCGGTGTTCCTCAGGGGTCTGTTCTCTCTGCAACTCTGTTTCTGCTGCATATTAACGATCTGCTGATGCCCGGTATCTATGGGTATGCAGATGACAGCACAGTTGTAGAGAGATACCTGCCGGATGCTCGGGCTAGTAGGGAATCAATCCGGTCCGAAAGAGAGGCCATGGTTGAGCGAACGAGTGTTGCACTGCAGGCAGTCTCCGAATGGGGCAATGCCAATCTTGTAGCATTCAATGCCGCCAAAACACAGGCGTGTCTTTTCACCGCCAAAAGGAGCCCGTTCACCTTGGCCCCTACTTTTCGGAATGTGTCCTTGGAGTGTTCCGACCGCCTTCAGCTTTTGGGAGTTGAGATTTCCTCGAACCTTAACTTTGGGCGGTTCATTGAGTCCAAGGCCAAGGTGGCTGCCAGGAAACTTGGCGTTATCGCAAAGGTCCGGCAGTACTTCACACCTGGGCAGCTTCTAATGTTATACAAAGCACAGGTCCGTTCGTGTGTGGAGTACTGCAGCCACATTTGGGCTGGTGCTGCCAAGTGTCACCTGGCCACTTTGGATTCAGTGGAGAGACGTGCAAAGAAGCTGATTGGTGACCCTGATCTAACTCGAGTTGGTCTCCAAAGCCTAGAGCACAGGCGTAGAGTAGCCAGCCTTTCGGTGTTCTATAGGATGCATTTCGGGGAGTGTGCGAGGGAATTGCATGATTTAATTCCCCCATCTCCGTTCCACCAGCGGACGACCCGTCGTACGGCTGGTTTCCACCCTTACGTTGTTAACACCACTACGATCCGGACGAAGCGCTTTCGCCTCCTCCTTTATACCGCGTACATCGAGGGACTGGAACAATTTGCCCGCGGCGGTGTTTCCGTCGGACTACAATTTGAGTGTCTTCAAGGCTAGAGTGAATAGGCTCTTAATAAACTAGTGCGCTTTACCATCAACGATTGCGTCACTGCTTACCATCAGGCAGGATTGCGGTCAAGCGCTGGTTTATAATTTGTTAAAAAAAAAAAAAAATGTAGTTTGACCGAAACTTGTGAACTATTGGTTTAAGTGACGCCTAAGCGGTGCTACGCTGAGTCTACGCAGCGCTGCGCAGCTCTACGCAATGCTACGCTGCGTGTTCACGGCACCTACGCGACTGCTACGCGGTGCTATGTTACGACGCTATGACGCCGCTCTAGCTGTATAAATGCTTGGTTCGGACGCCAGCAGGTTCCTTGAGCAGCATTAATGCTCAAGGTTCCTGACCTTGAGCATTCATGCATAAAAGATATAGTTGAAAATCTAATAAAGAAATCTGACACATTGTAGTAGCTTTAGGTGCTGTCGTCTGTACCTACAAAGCCACACGAAATTCTTTTTAGGTCAAAATCATTATTTATTATTGAGTATTGTTCTTGTATGTTTTGTGGGGTGTTATGTAATTGGGTGCGTCAGCCGCGTGGTTGCTAGACTGGTGTTGCCCAAATGTGTCATAAAGAATATTTTGAAAGATTGTTATAGCATTTTTTATATTAAAAATTGGTAAGATTACGTATCCAATAACGGTTCCGGCTTGTGTCGTCATAACTTATCAGTTAATCAATGGTTTATAATAACTGATTCTCACGTGTTTTCGCAAAATGTCTTTATTTAAAATGTTGTGAGGAGCTTTTTTGTACATCTGTGGCATAAGCTAAAAAGTTCTTACACAGACAATAAAAACGGCCAAATGTGAGTTGGGCTCGCACATTAAGAGTTACGCACACCAAGGTAAAAAACACCGAACAAAACACATTTCTTGGTTGAGAGACCCACTTTAACTTTTGACGTGACAATGTCGCACGAAAAAACATGACTCAAGCGGCGTTACCCCGTACCATTTAAGGCTTAAAGTGCAAGCGAGAGCGGAATGAGCGACAAAGAGGCATAGTCGGCCTCCGCGTTCGGCAGCGTTCGATATCTGTCTCTCTCCTACTTGAGTGAGCGAAGCGTCCGCGTAGATAGCTGCTACAAAATAATACATTTACATGTTTTCGTCAAGTATGAAGTGTAGTGAAAAGTGAATGTGGTGTCAATAGGGATGTTTCCTGGGTAAAAAAAAAATTGATTCTATTTATTCTGTCATTCAGATTATAGAAAAATATTGGATACGTATATTTTGTTTTATCAAATCAATAAAAATTGACAAACATAAATGGCATCAAAGATCAGGAGTGGTGGCTGGTGACGTCACTCCTCGCTGAAAAGTTTAGCGTGCACTGACGTCACATGAGTTTTCAACGCACTGTGTCGTTTCCATTTTTTGTTTATATGAAACAAGAAAAAATACATGTCTGGTATTTTTTGAAAATCTGAGTGACGGACTAATTAGTTTTTTTAAGTCAACTACCCTATTGTTTATAGCAACGTTAATTGCGGCGATATAGGTTTGAAAAATGCAACCATTCCATCAGTATTTTCTTATGACGTTGTCACGTGCAACTATCGTCAGTGAACCGATTTTACAGACAAGCGATTTTTTTTTCTTTATTTACGGATGGCCTGATGGACTACGGAGGCTTATTAACTTAAGTATTCTTTAAAAAAAAATCAAAAAAGAAAAGATTTTGATTTTTTTGATTTTGGAGGCTTATTAACTTAAGTATTCTTTTAAGTATGGAACCCTAAAAATAAATAGTTAACGTAAGACGAATAACCGTATTACTATAAAGCTTATTCGGTTATATCTTCTTATTCAGCCTATAGAGGTCCACTGCTACACAAAGGCCTCCCCCAAGGCTTTCCAAGATGACCGGTGTTGCGCTGTCCGCATCCACCGGCTTCCCGCGACCTTCACCAGGTCATCGGTCCACCTTGTTGGGGGCCTCCCTACGCTGCGTCTTCCGGTACGTAGCCGCCACTCCAGAACCTTACTGCCCCATCGGCCATCCGTTCTACGAGCAATGTGCCCTGCCCACTGCCACTTTATTTTAAGCTTCGAAGGTTGTATGTAATGTACTAATCAAAAACGAAAAATGAGGTGATTTTACACTTAGCGCTGGATCGTTTATCGCCAACAATTGAAGAAAGGTGTGGTAGTCGTAGAACTCAGAACGTTACATCAGATTTCACCGAGTCAAGTTGAAGGATAATCTTGTTTTATAATAACAAGTTCTAGTATCAGTGATAAGTGCAACACTTATCGATTCAGACAGTGGGTTATCAGTCAGAATTCGCAAGGATCGCTGTATATAGATAGCTTTTAGTGGGATTAATGTTATAAAGATACTCAGCACGTTTTTAATAATCTATGTATATCTAATGACATGTTTTTGCAGGAATTTGTAAATGACATAGATATTTACTTAAGGATAATTATATTTGTTTATATTCCTAAGTATTTTAGATTAGTTAATAATATAGTTGTTAGTAAACAAAAGTGGGCCGGGGAGGTTGTATAAGAATTCAACCCCGAATGCAATTAGGGTGCTGGAATAGCACCCTAATTGCATAACCCACTATTATTAGCATTTGATATCATTTCGAAGTATATGTATTGCTAATCCATTGCTTCTTATGTTCGAAAATTAGTCTGCTCAGCAACGTAAATAACGCAATGGATGTTGTTGAACTGTCAAAATGAAATCCATTGCTGCGGTGGGTGTGTTACGTAATTACCCTGCTGGTTAGCCAAAGGAGAAAAAAAAAATTACCCTGCTGGTCCGCTTTTAGTTTAATAGAACAATTATTAATCTGACTTAGAAACTACCTTATTTTTTTTCTTCACAAAGTGACGAAATCTCAGAGCTTAAATAATCACTACATATTACAAAACAAAGTCGCTTTCTTTTTCCCTATGTCCCTTTGAATGATTAAATCTTTATAACTACGCAACGGATTCGTTATTAGTACGCAACCATGACATATTATGTTTAATAAAATAAAAGTTTGATTAATTGATTGACAGTTTTTATGTAGTGTATTTAGTATCAGCATTGAACCGGTGCGAAGGCGTGGCGGGTCGCTAGTTTTAAATAAAGACCACATCACCCTTGTACAAGGTATCTTTAATACACTGACGGACTCATAAACTGCATCAAAGTAATAGACAACTTTTAAATAAATATTTTAACAAAGTATGCAAACTTTCTATACAGATTTAAATTGAAACCTCTAGCTTGGTTCGTGAACTTTAAAACAGCATAGGGTCATATCCTTAAGTTTATGTTTGTCTACTGGAAAGGACCTTAAGACTTTTTTGAAGAAAAAACAGAAATTTAAGGAAAATTGGTTCAATAAAAAATTAGTTTTAATAATAGACACAAACTTTATGCAAGGGTTTATTTATGTTTTCATAAGGTATATTACCTCCACGTGCCCTTATTACGGATTCTAATCGGTTCCGCATAGATTTTATTACGGTAAGTAAAAGATTTTGCGGAATATTGTCCCATTCCTATGAAAATGCTGTTCTTAGTGCTGCCACTGTCGTGGGTACAGGATTTTTCGCATACAAAACTCTTTTTAAATTGTCCCAAACATGCTCAATGGGATTAAGAATCGGGCTGCGTGCTGGCCAATTCATTGTACGTATCCCAACCTCTTCGCAATATTGCCGAACTTGTGCAGCAGCGTGCGGCCGGGCATTATCTTGCATTAAAGTAAAATGTTCGCCTATTAATCCCATGTAAGGCACCACGTCATCTTCTAAGATCTCCGTTATGTAGCGATGTGCAGTCAAACTACCGTTTTGACGGACGAACTGCCTCCAAAAGGAACACGCTCCTCAATGCAAATCTGATACTACGAGTAAATTTTCTTTTCCCGGCAATATTACTTTGTTTTACTGCAGTTCTATTTTTAAATTTTGCTTTTTTTAAGATTAAGAGCCAGTCTCTCCATATTTATAAGCCCCGCACGATGATATTGCGACGGAACCTTGTCACAATAACAGCGTTGTGACGTCATCTGTCACACAAAAGGACAGCTAGCAAAAGAATGTTAAATGCAAAATTAATATTAGGGTTAAGGGTTTACTTATATTTTATAATTTTATTACACTCTTTATAAAGAGTGTATGTATAATAAAATTCATATTAATTTTGCATTTAACATTCTTTCGTAGGTATACCTACTCACCCATATTCTGACAAATAAACTTTCATTATTAAAAATTACAAGGAAATAATTTTTGTAGACGTAAGAAAAATATACTTATTCGTATATCTTTCTTACATGTATACTATTTTTTTCTAACTACATTTCTGTTAATTTGCGAGCGGGAATTGAACCAGAGTCCACTGTGTAGTAGTCATGTTTTAATTACTACCTACATCTATCAGCTTATAAATAAAACCAGGATAATATGTAAAAAAATGTATATAGTCTTCCGAATCAGAACTGCTTTCTGTGTCTGTCGTTTCCAATTCACTGTCGTCGTCGTATTTATGACAAATAACTCGTCAGTTATTCGATCTTTATTCCAATATTCCTCTTCAAGCCGTTTAACATGATTGACTTCCTTTCGCCAGTCATCTGGAGTTATTGACGCCAACGCCTCCAACGTCAGAGCTTCAATGCGACTTTCCAACTGCTCCACATTCTTTTCTGACACCCTCATCTTTACCAGGTTCCAGATGTACTCAATGGGGTTGAGGTCGCAGTTGTAAGGTGGTAATCTAACGACTTCATGGCCATTGCCAGCTAATAAATTGTCAATTTTATAATTTTTCGGCGGTCTGTGCCGTTTAAGAAAGTCGATGTTGTGAGCTTGTAGCCACTCAACAATCAACTGTTTTTTATTGTTCATACTTGGTGGCCTATTCTCATCCCTACTGTGATAAGGGGCGTTGTCCATCACAATTTTGGAGTTGCGTGGTATGTTGGGTACTATTTTTTCTGTAAGCCACTTGGTGAAATTCTCAGCATTCATTTGGTCATAGTAATCCCCCGTTTTGGTGTCTGCTTTAAACATTAAAAGGGCATTGTCAACAAAACCGCTTTAACTTCCCGCGTGAACTATTATCCATCGGCGGCCGGGGCTGTCGTTCCGTCTCACTCCATCGGATGTTGTTTGCCAACATTTTTCTACCGTGTAGTGTGCGTGTATCCACGTTTCGTCGAGATAAATAACGAGCCTTTTGTTATTACCAAGCGAGTCATTTTCTTTCGTACGTCGTAAATATTTAGCCCTCCACGCTTGAATTTGGGGTCTTTGAATTAGGGCCAGTCTTTTTTGGTAGCATCGTTTAAATTGGTAGCCTAAATCACATTTAATTATTTTTCTTAATGTAGTTTCACTACCAGTATAATTAAGGTCTACTTTTGAAGCCGCCAAGATTTTGCGCATTGTGGGTATTTCTCTCCTCACCGTACACATTGAATCTATAATATTTCTTAAAGCTGTTAAGGAAAACCCGGCGAAATATTTCTTCTTTTGTCTTTTTCCTTTAGTAGGAGTTCTCATTTTTCTGCCACTGGCTGTTGCTGACTCATGCTCTCGTCTCAATTTCGTCACAGTATTTTTTGCAACGCCTGTGGCACATGCCACACACTCCGCGACTTTGATAGAATTTTGCAAAATATTTTTAATAACTGTAAGCAGTTGCTTCGGTATTAAAATGTCCGAAGCACTTTTTAAAGCACGGTTTATACTTTCAAGAACTAACTTACAATCCTCTTTCTCTTGTAACAAAATAATTGTCCACTTTAATTATAATTTCACGAGCAAGACTATTAATTAATTTCTTACTCATTTTAACGAGTAACAGCTAACAAAACTAAACAACAAAATTCAAGAACAACAATAAAACAGGATAACAAAAACAAAAAGCTAACAAAAATATTCGATGTGCGTAAGTGGGTAAGCGCGGACTGAACTTGCGAACGGTACCGACGTTGCGAGTTCGACTACGTCACCAAGATGGCCGCCAATCGCAATATCATCGTGCGGGGCTTATAAGTATGCATTTGATGAAATACCTATCGTACTTACATGATACTATTGATACTACTAGCCCCGCACGATGATATTGCGATGGAACCTTGTCACAATAACAGCGTTGTGACGTCATCTGTCACACAAAAGGACAGCTAGCAAAAGAATGTTAAATGCAAAATTAATATTAGGGTTAAGGGTTTATTTGTATTTTATAATTTTATTACTCTTTATAAAGAGTGTATGTATAAATTAATATTAGGGTTAAGGGTTTATTTGTATTTTATAATTTTATTACATTCTTTATAAAGAGTGTATGTATATTAAAATTAATATTAATTTTGCATTTAACATTCTTTCTTAGGTATACTTACTCACCCATATTCTGACAAATAAACTTTCATTATTAAAAAATTCAAGGAAATAATTTTTGTAGACGTAAGAAAAATATACTTATTCGTATATCTTTCTTACATGTATACTATGTTTTTCTAACTACATTTCTGTTAATTTGCGAGCGGGAATTGAACCAGAGTCCACTGTGTAGTAGTCATGTTTTAATTACTACCTACATCTATCAGCTTATAAATAAAACCAGGATAATATGTAAAAAAATGTATATAGTCTACCGAATCATAACTGCTTTCTGTGTCTGTCGTTTCCGATTCACTGTCGTCGCCGTATTTATGACAAATAACTCGTCAATTATTCGATCTTTATTCCAATAGGTATTCCTCTTCAAGCCGTTTAACATGATTGACTTACTTTCGCCAGTCATCTGGAGTTATTGACGCCAACGACTCCAACGTCAGAGCTTCAATGCGACTTTCCAACTGCTCCACATTCTTTTCTGACACCCTCATCTTTACCAGATTCCAGATGTACTCAATGGGGTTGAGGTCGCAGTTGTAAGGTGGTAATCTAACGACTTCATGGCCATTGCCAGCTAATAAATTGTCAATTTTATAATGTTTCGGCGGTCTGTGCCGTTTAATTAATAAATACAGTTCAGGTTTTGTACTGTCGTTGGGAAAGTCTCAACAATCAACTGTTTTTTATTGTTCATACTTGGTGGCCTATTCTCACCCCTACTGTGATAAGTGGCATTGTCCATCACAATTTTGGAGTTGCGTGGTATGTTGGGTACTATTTTGTCTGTAAGCCACTTGGTGAAATACTCAGCATTCATTTGATCATAGTAATCCCCCGTTTTGGTGTCTGCTTTAAACATTAAAAGGGCATTGTCAACAAAACCGCTTTAACTTCCCGCGTGAACTATTATCCATCGGCGGCCGGGGCTGTCGTTCCGTCTCACTCCATCGGTTGCTGTTTGCCAACATTTTTCTACCGTGTAGTGTGCATGTATCCACGTTTCGTCGAGATAAATAACGGGTCTTTTGTTATTACCAAGCGAGTCATTTTCTTTCATACGTCGTAAATATTTAGCCCTCCACGCTTGAATTTGGGGTCTTTGAATTAGGGCCAGTCTTTTTTGTAGCATCGTTTAAATTGGTAGCCTAAATCACATTTAATTATTTTTCTTAATGTAGTTTCACTACCAGTATAATTAAGGTCTACTTTTGAAGCCGCCAAGATTTTGCGCATTGTGGGTATTTCTCTCCTCACCGTACACATTGAATCTATAATATTTCTTAAAGCTGTTAAGGAAAACCCGTCGAAATATTTCTTCTTTTGTCTTTTTCCTTTAGTAGGAGTTCTCATTTTGCTGCCACTGGCTGTTGCTGACTCATGCTCTCGTCTCAATTTCGTCACAGTATTTTTTGCAACGCCTGTGGCACATGCCACACACTCCGTGACTTTGATAGAATTTTGCAAAATATTTTTAATAACTGTAAGCAGTTGCTTCGGTATTAAAATGTCCGAAGCACTTTTTAAAGCACGGTTTATACTTTCAAGAACTAACTTACAATCCTCTTTCTCTTTAACAAAATAATTGTCCACTTTAATTATAATTTCACGAGCACGACTATTAATTAATTTCTTACTCATTTTAACGAGTAACAGTTAACAAAACTAAACAACAAAACTCAAGAACAACAATAAAACAGGATAACAAAAACAAAAAGCTAACAAAAATATTCGATGTGCGTAAGTGGGTAAGCGCGGACTGAACTTGCGAACGGTACCGACGGTGCGAGTTCGACTACGTCACCAAGATGGCCGCCAATCGCAATATCATCGTGCGGGGCTTATATATAATTTAATCTAAAAAGGTTGCAAACTTATTAAAAAAAATCATTTCAAAGTAATCCTGAACTTTGATGCAGTTTATGAGTCCGTCAGTGTATTATAATATGTAATAGGTATCATAAGATACTTGTTAATCAACAATAGAACGTTATTGAACTCCGAAATAATTAGGCTTGTCTTAAATGGAAATCGAACAGTATAATAATATTTAAATTCAACTCTAAGAATAGGTAACGCATTGATGATCTGAGCACAGAGATATAATTAAGAAAATAATACTTATTAGGATTTAAATAAGAAATATTTTAGAACTTCAAATACTAGTTAAAATTTAGAAACCGTTATATCAGTGTGCACGAATATGTTTTCACAAAAAAGTACTATTGACATGTACCCAATTTAAAAGGAACTAACGGTAAATAAAAAAATACATCCATAACTTAATTTAACATGTAGTAAGTAGGTATATGGCTACAAATATTACTCACTACAATGAGCTCGTGAAGTTTAAAATATAAAATGAAAATAAATTATCTATTATATAATTTTTATTTTCATTTTATTTATTATATTTAAATATACCCCACGTTTGTAACCTGCCTGTACAGTACCTAACCTACTTATGAACTGTCTACCGTGAGCCTCTTTCAATGCCCATTTTATAAAACATGTAATGTATATAATATCAATACTTATCTATACTAATATATAAAGCTGAAGAGTTCGTTTGTTTGTTTGAACGCGCTAATCTCAGGAAGTACTGATCCGATTTGAAAAAGTCTTTTTACGTCGATAGCTCATTCATCCACGAAGGCTTTAGGCTATGTAACATCATGCTGTGACCAATAGAAGCGGAGCATATCATATTCAAAATCCTAACTCCACGCGAACGAAGTCGCTGGCGAAATCTGTTGGTAAAATCTTATTAAAAGATTTGATATACCTATAGTAGATTCTTGTTCTTAAGAATCTAAGAAGAGCATTCAAAAGCTTTCACGTTTAATACACCTTTATATCATCATCAACCTTTTTTATCGTCCCGCTGCTGGGCATAGGTCTCCTCTCATTCAGAGAAGGACACCTTTATATACGAGTTGACAAATTGTGATATACATATAGCTAGACAATGGGCCAATTACTGTCTAACTATACCTGGTATTATATTACAGCTGTAAATTTAATTATTACTCAGTTAAATTAGTAGATGGTAGACGGTTCCTCAAGGAACAATTATCTGACCACAACATTCGAAAGGTTTCTTAGATTGGATGACGGTATGTTAAAATAACCTTGCATTGTAATACTGATTGTAATACTGATGGACAATTACTGTGAAGATGTGTAGTATGGCATTAATTTGTGTCTTCCGGAAAATTATTGCTAGGTCGGCCTTGACAATACAGCAGTGCGATTCTGAAACCAACTCAACGTGAATAGATGAACTGATCGCGGAGTGAACTCTAATTCCAAATTATGCTAAGGGGTTGATACTATTCACAGTTCATTCTAAACTAAATTTACCAAATTTTACACTGTTATATTTTACTGAATGTGTGTATGGTTAAGATAGTTAAAATATAAACGGTTGGTTTTTTTTATAAATTATAAACCACTGCTTGACCGCAATCCCGCCTGATGGTGACGTAATTGTTCCCGGTAAAGCGCGCTAGTTTGAAGCCTTGAAGACACTTAAACTGTAATCCGACGGAAACACCGCCGCTGGCAAATTGTTTCAGTCCCTCGATGTATGCGGTATAAAAAGGCGGAACGCTTCGTTCGAATTGTTGTGGTGTCAACAAAGTAAGGGTGGAAACTCGCCGTACGACGGGTCGTCCGATGATGGAACGGAGATGGAGGAATTAAATCATGCAATTCCCTCGCACACTCTCCAAAATGCATCCAATAGATCACCGACAGGCTGGTTACTCTTCGCCTGTGCTCCAGGCTTTGGAGACCGTTTTGAACTAAATCTGAATCGCCAATTAGCCTCTTTGCACGACACCCCACTTAATCCAAAGAAGCCAAGTGACATTTTGCAGCACCAGCCCAAATGTAGCTGCAGTAGGTATTCTACACGCGAACGGGCTTTACTCGTTTTATTTTTACTTTTTCGCTTCATAGAAAATACTGGTATTTAGCTCCTTCTACTTTAGACTAGAAGCCGACCAACGTAGTCAAGGCTGTACCCAGCTTCTGGCCTAGGCGAGGTAGGCCTAGGGGAGGATAAGTTAGGGCTAGAGGGGGGCAAGTCAGATTTTTAGGATCGAATTTTAGTGATGGAACCCGGGTGGGTTTTATTAGTAAAAATCCAGTGCGGAAGAGCTCATTGGATAATTTCCGATACAAATAAGTATCGTTATAATACATCGTTTTTGTGATAAAGTGAAAATTACCAATTTTATTTTTTTAACATAAAACAATATTTTATACATTTGCTAATTATTTTGTTATTTAGGGTAAATAAGAATAATATAGGTAGTGATAAAGTCTTCACGTTTACTAATGACCTGAGGGTGACAGGAAGTAGTAAAACAACGTTTTACACAAAAATAGAAACCGACTTCAAAAAAACACTTAAAAGGAAAAAATAACATTACATGGCTCTAGAAGTCGGTGGCGAGCTAAACGACAGAAACCTCGAGATGAGACTTCTAGAGCTATGACAGCCATTCCTTTTAAGTGTTTTTTGAAGTCGCTTTCTTTTTTTTTTTTTGTGAAAGTTTTTATTCTATGCTTTTCAGTGTCTTAGTCGAAATTCGAAAATTACTTTTTCACCTCATAACAACAGTGGCAGGCAAAACCCATGTTAGAATAAGTTCTCATCATTACGAAAAAAATCTCTATCTCAAAAACTACTTAACCGATTTAGATGAAACTTGGAATATTCCCTAAATTGAACAATACCTAGTAAAACAAAAAAGAAATATTTAAATCGGACTTGTAATTAAGGAAATATGCGCGCACAAACATAAAAACATACATACACTTTTGAAGTTTGGAACATTTGTTCAGACGCTGGTATAGACTAACATATACGAAAAGTGGGCAGTTCTGGAAATATTACTTACATACCGGTTGAATTGATTACCTAATTTTTTTTGAAGTCGGTTAAAAATTAAGGGTCTTCCACGCGACAAAACAAACCTGTTTCCGGAACAACCCATTTTATTCCCATTACGACTATCTTAATAACATAGCTAACAACATCTATGCAAACAAATCGTAGAACTTCAATTATGTGTAATTTCCATTAGATATCATTTGCTCTAACTCATTAAAAGATTAGTTATGTTTTTATAATTTTACTATGTTCGCTTATCAGATATTTATTCAAAGTCTACAGGTGCAAACGATGAGTAGGTACTTACTACAATAAAAATGTACGATGCTACTCTGAGCAAACGCATGTGATCGCACGGATGCGGACGATTCCACCGGACAACAAAGTCAGTTTAGGAAATAGGCCGGAAGAATTGTTAAAACAAAGCTGGTTTATTTATTAAATACTAGCTTACCGCCCGTGGCTTCGCCCGCGTGGAGTTCGGTTATATCGCGCTTTTTAGATTTCCCTCGGGAATATCAAATTTTTCCGGGATAAAAAGTACCCTATTATTTAATCCGGACTTCTGACTTTATGTCTGCAAAATTTCAAAGCAATCGGTTCAGTAGTTACGGCGTGAAAGCGGAACAAACAAACTCACTTTCCCATTTATAACATTAGTATAGAATATGGTTTTATGATAGGACATCACTTTTACTATAATCCATACCAATATTATAAATGCGAAAGTAACTCTGTCTGTCTGTCTGTTACGCTTTCCCGCTTAAACATCTCAACCGATTTTGATGAAATTTGGCACAGACAATCCATAGACCCTGAGAAAGGACATAGTATACCTTTTATTGAAAAAAATGATGAATGAACTTTCGGTGAACTTCTTAACCGCAACCAAGTAATTCAAAATAGAAATTATAAATCTGTCAAATAGCCTATTATAATCAGATTTTGTCGACTGTTCGATGGTTCTGGTCACCTGCAGATATATTTAACAAACGTAATCTAATCGGTGAATGAGTGATCCACCTAAGAGCACATTCTACTCTTAGGTACATTTCAAAACATCTGGTTGCATTCGTGCTGTGTTTATCTTTCCGTGAGAGAACAATACCTCAGAACAGAGGTGTAATTTTTCGCAGTTTAATGTTCTTGAAGTTAATTTAGAAATAAAAGTATGCTATAATTATGTATGTGGTCGATATTAAATCTGTGCATAAAGCGTTGTAAATTAATATACACGCACACAGTGGCGTAGCTAGGTGACCAAGGGCCCTGGGGCAAATTAAAAGATGGGGCCTCACTGCTATGTATGTAAACTGATTAGGTTTTATGAAATAAAAATATGAAATATACAAATACTGTAAAAATGCTAGGCTACTTAAGCTCTTTTTTGTGCACTGCAGGGCAGGAAATAAAAATATGAAACAATAACAACATAAAATACAATCCATACCTAAGTACTTGGTGTAGGTTTGGCTAATAAAACTAAATACAGAAATTTCAAGGGTCTATTACATAAATATCGGGTCTACCAACTGACTAAATAACAATTATATTTCCATTTTTTTCCTATCTTTAGTTTACACAAAAGTATCAATAACTTTATTTAAATCCAGCCTTGATGCGGTTTTGTTTTCAATTGCTATTAGCGATAAATTTCGGAGTCGAGTTTGGCCCATATTATTTCTTATATAATTTTATATTATTTTTAATTTGCTGAATAAACCTTTCAGCTGCTGCAGAAGTGACAGGAAGTGTATTATTATTTCCTTAAATATTGGTGAACAGTCCATGCTTGAGTTACGAGTTGAGGTCGTAAATATTAATAAATTGTAGTGAAAAACTAGGACATATATCTTAATATTTTCTTTGGAATTCGTCTGATTCTCCAGTGAATTTTGGTAGTAGATCCCAACGTTTGATGCTGTTTCCGAAAAAGATATACAAATTTTGCAAGAATTTGACGTTTTTCGTTATAACTTAATATTTTGTTCGTGAAGTTTCACAAGTCATAAGAAGATTTATCGTACACATTTTTGAAAAATTTAGAGGTCTGTGGTTCCTCCAAACTCTCCGCTCTTATGTGTGTCATGCAAACGTCAACCAAGTTCTCACACACTTTCCACATGATCGGCGGCGGAGGTATCTCCAACTCTAATATTAGTCGAATCTTCTACAGTTGGCTTCTCAACCAACACTGCAGTACCACATTATTATCATACATCATACACACACATTATTATATACCACATTATTAGAGTCACTATCAATAGAAATATTTTAGCCAGGTGTACTTGCAGAAGTCTGACCAAAAAAACTTGTAAATTTTGGTCAATTTTTGTTTAAAAACTATCTTATCTTCACTACGCTCCTTCTTTGTATCCATCAGTTTAGTTTTCTAATTTATTTAAATGATACAATACTCTCTCGGCAAACTTAGCGTAGGACGCCCTTGGACGAGATGGATGCTAGCACAGAACTGCTCAGGATCGAGCGTGATGCCATAGAAGAAGCCTATGTCCAGCAGTGGGCGAGTAGAGGCTGATGAAGATGATACAATATTAGATTGTGATCTAGTAGGTAGGTAGGTACTCACTGTTCACTGACGACATTAAAAGTAAAATAAAAGGAAAGAGAAACATGACAATGACACGCTACAAGTGTCGTTGGCGAATCATCGGACTTTTTTAAACCGACAACACTGCCAACTTACAGAAAGAATTTAGGGGAATTTTCTGGGCATAACTTTAGAATTTTTTCCAACTGAAAATGGGATGAATTTCCAAAAGTTCCGTTCGATCGAGATTTCTGGTAAGAATTCGGGGCCCCACGAACAATTTCACACCACAGGATGCTAAAGATCGCGCGAAATGGAGGAAATTGAGCAAGAAAGCGGACCCCGGGCTCCAACGCGAAAGCCCCAGATGCAACCGGAATAAATGCTACGATGATGATGAATTCGGGGGCCCCCTGAGCTTAAGGGCCCTGGGGCACTGCCCCGCCTAGCCCCTAGGTAGCTACGCCACTGCACGCACATACATAAAAGCAAGTGCTCATAAGCGGCACAACGAAACATCAAGAATCAGTATATCTAAATAATAATAACTGGAAAGTGAGCATTATGGTATAGGAAATGCGTGTAAGAATTTAATTAGCAATAAAAACAATTACCCGTATTCTTATGATGATATAAAACCAGTCACAGTATAACAAAGGTTTTTTTTTATGAAATACTAGCGGCAGTCAGCGACTTCGTTCGCGTGGTTTAGTTATGCTCCGCTCCTATTGGTCGCAGCGTGATGTTATATAGCCTAAAACCTTCCTGGATTAATGGGCTATCCAATGCAACAAAAAAAATTCAAATCGGACCAGTAGTTCCTGAGATTAGCGCGTTCAAACAAACAAACTCTTCAGCTTTATATATTAGTGTAGATTTTATGACATAATAAATAGTTTTGGTGTACTTTTCTTTTTCTTAATTAGTATTATTCCTTAAGGAAATAATCCCATAATATTCTTTGTATTAGCCTAATCTAAGAATAATATCTGATAATATTTGTTCTATATCCAAAGGACTAGTGTACTCATCTAGTCCCCGTAGACAATCTGCGATTTCCTTTTCCGCAATTATAATACCAGTCGAAGATGTTTGTGCATTGTTAAACGTAAACTCAAGAATACACGCAAGAGGTATTCATTCAATTATTTGTGTTTGTATAAGAATGACCAGTGTTACTTATTACTTACTAGCTTTCCGCCCGCGGCTTCGCCCGCGTGGAGTTCGGTTATATCGCGCTTTTTAGATTGCCCTCGGGAACTTCAAATTTATCCGGGATAAAAGGTAGCCTATGTCCTTTCTCAGAGTCTAAAGATTGTCTGTTCCAAATTTCATCAAAATCAGTTGAGAGGTTTAAGCGGGAAAGCGTAACAGACAGACAGACAGAGTTACTTTCGCATTTGTAATATTAGTAAGGATGAGACGAACCTGGCTCAGACTGATACAGTATAGCATTCAAACAAACTATTCAGTAAAAGAACAAAAGGTGACTGATGTTTTGAGAACATACTCGTAATGTAGTAAGTAGGATATCAAGCGACGAGAAATTGAGTTCAAATTGACAGTTATCAATAGATGCTAGATTTAACTAAATATTGATAAGCTAGAGATAAGAAAAATGGCCTAACATTTTGTACAACTTATGAAATTATATATCACTTTCATAAACTTTCGTTTGTAAAGTAGGAAAAGGTGACTTTTATTGATAACATGTTGAATTAAGTATTTAGTAGAGTATTAGAGTACTCGTTAAAGCGCCTGTATACTTAGTTGCAAAATGTCAAAGAAACCGAGTAAACATAGCGAATGCCTTTTCCATATTCAATCTAAGCAACCACGGAACATAAACAAATTACAATTGTGTGATTAGCTGGCTCTAATCCATAAAAAAAAATATCAATCGTACCCACCTCAAACGTGATGACGCCTTTATCTCCGTATTTATCGAATATTTTGTCAATGAAGTATTGCTCCGCAGGCGGGGTGTCGTTGAGCTGGTTGCCAGCGGCCGTTGCAGGGACAGCGAGGCTGGCTGCTTCAGGGCCGGGGCCACTGCTGCTGTTGGCGGCGCTCAGCGCCAGCGCTAGCACTACGACGGCGCTCGTTGTCAACATGGTCGCGACTGATATCCCCGCGCTCGCACCTCGCACGGTGGCACGCTGCGTGCGCCGGCGGCGGTCCCGCGCCTCCGCACCACACTATCAGCCGATCAGCTTCTACAGCGCTCCGATGAACGTGATAATTTGACGCGTCGCGTGGCGCTCGCGCATCGACACACCGCTCTTTTGTTTATTTGTTTGGAAATTTCAATAATTAAATCGCGAGTTGATTTAAACGTTAGACGCAGTTGTGGAAGCGTGTTTATAACTTGAGGTGAAGTGTGCGTCTGCGACTCTGCGCGGTGACTTTCACTCGTCGCTCTCTGGAGGCTCCGAGCCTCCGAGGCCGGTTGAACACCGTTACTGATAATAAGGTGTATTTACGGAGTGACCGGTATTGAGGCAACCTATCATAGGTGGCTATTTAATTTGCAACAGATAGGGTGCAACTCTACACTCGAAGGTCTATCAGCCTTAACACTTGGGTATAGATTGTGCTACAACGTAATATCTACTGTTGAAAAATAATCGTAGCGTTAGAATTTATATCAATATCGAGTTGTTTACAAATCATATCTTATAAGGTTTTTTGACCGCTTTAAGTTAACAAATCAACGTAAATAGTATTCTTGCCTAGAATTTCATTCACACATTATATGTACTTATGTATTTTGTTTGTTTGTGAGTTCTGTGTTCGTTCAAAATTTGTTTTATTATTCAGTTACAGTGCTAAGTAAGAATATAATAAATAAACATGTAGTCCCACTTCCTTCTTCATATTAGTGCGAAACAAAATCTTTTGTTTTTGCAGTAAGATCAATTTTTGGTCTCGTGTAATACTTTTTAGTCCGAACACGTCTGCATGTTACGTATTGCGATTACTATTCACGTCCAGGCACGTGTTCCTAGATTCCTACCAAGGCAGAGCACATTTACAAAGACACTCAACGTCAGGGCATTGACTATTGTATAAATTGTACGTAATATTTACAATCTTAAATATTAATTACATAACATTGTGCCTTAAACTTTCAAAGAGACAGTTGTGGCTAGTGGCCCCGGTGGACACAAATAAATACAGAGACGTTTCCGCAAACTAAGAGAAAAAGTGTATAAAATGAAAATAAACAATAATAAATTAATTGATTAGTAAGTACGAACCTTGAGGTTGTGTTTACATAGGTTTAGGTAGCTACAAAGTTGATTAGAAAGTACGCCACAGATCAGTGAGCAAGATCAGTTTTTCATCTCTGGTAAACACTAATGATTGTTTAGATAACAATAATGTTACGACAATAGGTCCGAGGTCTAAAGAGGCCACTTTGGCAAAATCATAATGGAATATCGTTATGAATCGTTTTCTAAACCGTATTATGGTCATAAACTGGCAATTGGAAATATTATCTGGGCACAAATTATTCATAGATCAAGCAATTCATCTGTTTGACAGATCTATTTACCGATATTTTTTTCATGCGGTAATATTTACACAAAGCATATGTAGGTACATATAACTTGTATTGAGCTGTTGTGTAAAAAAGTATATAAGTGAAAAACAAAAGTAAAGTATGTAAGTGTATAATTATTGTGCGAATTGTCAATGGCTGCTCGGAATTAAGGAAATTAATCGCTTTTAGAAGTAGTGCTTAATTTAGTTTATTCCTTGTTATCTAATTACCGAGAGTCTGAAAATCTAAAAAAAATCCTCATTATGCTCCTTACCTCATTTAATTTGGTGTCGGCGCAACATGTCTTTTCCTTCCAAACTTCTCTTCTTTTTCTTCTTCTTCACCAGACTATAGAGTTTTTTTGCTGGACAAAGACCTCCCCAAGGCTTTCCACATTGGGGCTTGCCATAATCCCCACTCTTGGAAGGCGGGTTGGCGTCTGGCCAACCCGCCTTCCAATTCTAAGCCTGGTACCACACGGAGGCTGCCACATTTTTTTTACCTATTACTCCAAACTTCTCTATTAGTCGTCATTTCTGCGGTAACCGTACATTCACACAGACCATTGAGACCATCCGTCATATTTTTGGTCATCCCCTACTCCTATAGCCTTCGACATTTATTCTAAATCCTGACGATGATGAATGATTCCTAAAGGACTTTTCAGCCACCGATGCCACTTTCAGACTTGCCATTAATTTTTTTTTATTAATTATAAACTAGCGCTTGACCGCAATCCCGCCTGATGCTAAGCAATGGCGCAATCGATGATGGTAAAGCGCACTAGTTTAATAAGAGCCTATTCACTCTAGCCTTGAAGACACTCAAATTGTAGTCCGACGGAAACACCGCCGCTGGCAAATTGTTCCAGTCCCTCGATGTACGCGGTATGAAAGAGGAGGTGAAACGTTTCGTCCGAATCTTCTTCTACTTCAGCCTATAGATGTCCACTGCTGGACAAAGGCCTCCCCCAAGGCTTTCCACGTTGACCGGTCTTGTGCTGCCCGCAACCATCCGTTTCCCGCGACCTTTACCAGGTCATCGGTCCACCTTGTTGGGGGCCTCCCTACGCTGCATCATCCAGTACGTGGCCGCCACCCCAGAACCTTACTGCCCCATCGGCCATCGGTTCTACGAACAATGTGCCCTGCCCTCTGCCACTTAAGTTTAGCGACGTGCAGAGCTATGTCGGTGACTTTGGTTCTTGTGCGGATCGCCTCATTTCTGATTCGATCACGCAGAAAAAGTCCGAGCATAGCTCTTTCCATTTCCCTTTGTGTGACTCTCAGCCTTCGTATGAGGCCCATCCGAATCGTCCGAATCGTAGTGGTGTTAACGACGTAAGGGTGGAACCTCCCCGTGCGACGGGTCGTCCGATGGTAGAACGGAGAAATGGGGGAACTAAATCATGCAATTCCTTCGCACACTCACCAAAATGAATCCTATAGAATACCGAAAGGCTGGCTACTCTACGCCTGTGCTCTAGGCTTTGGAGACCGTTTTGAATTAAATCTGGGTCGCCAATCAGCCTCTTCGCACGCCTCTCTACCGAATCCAAAGTGGCCAGGTGACATTTCGCAGCACTAGCCCAAATGTGGCTGCGGTACTCCACAGACGAACGGACCTGTTCTTTATACAGCATTAGAAACTGCCCTGGTGTGAAGTACCGCCGGTCCTTTGCGATAATGCCAAGCTTCCTGGCAGCCACCTTGGCCTTAGACACAATGAACCGCCCAAAGTATTAAAAAAAAAACGAAAAATACTACTAAAAAATCATGCATTGTTTTCAAATGTGCTTATGCCTACATAACGAGTAAGCAATAAGCTAATCTGTTTCAATCCATAACGCTAGTATTGTTTTACATGGTTCAAAAGAACAGTGAAATGTGATTAACTAATTTCGAGGGTATAATATGCTTGTAAGTACCGACTTTATACAAATGAATTCGTAAGTATGGTCCCATGTTTCTTTAATTTTATCGTATCGTATAGAGTGATTCAATAACCAAGTAGAATTTTTAACAATTAGGAGATAAATAATGCAGTTGTAATCAAGAATTGTATGATCTACATGTAATTGTTCCCGGGTCTGGCGACGATACAGGAGAAAAACCTAGAGTGGGGCTACCTTTAAAAAAAAATACATGTATACAATATGTAAAGAGAACCCCGTCCGACCCATAAAGATAATAAAGGTTAGGTAAATACATGACCAAATAAAATATGAAATTTTACATAATCCTCATAATATTAGTAACAATACTAATAAATTTTGAAACAATCTTTTTTTTCCGCGAATTAATTCCAACTTCCCTAAGATGTGGTAATTTTTAAAAAGTGACAACACCATTTTTGACGGTATTATTATGAGCGAATAGCGATGCGACCGCGTGCCGCGTGCCCTGTCCCTTTCGCCCGTGCATGTATTGCTTACTGTACATTTAATAAGTTACCTCTTTTTCTTTTCTTTTTGCGAAATAATAAGTATTAATTTTGCGAATTAAGTATAGGCCGGCTTTGTAGGCATTTATAGTAGAATCAGTTATCGATACTTTTACGGATCGGACAGGGTTTTTCTTTACATATTGTACCTATATATTTCAAATAAACCAGTTATAGGCACTTCTGAATTGTCACAGTCACTAAGATGAAGCTAGCTGCCCATTCCAAAGCGTAGCAAAGAACGAAGAAGGAACTCCTCAAATACTCTTTTAAAATCATAAAATGATTACAAAATATTTGATTACATCATTCATGTTGAATTTATTCATGTGGAAACGATGCAGAAAGATTTGCAAGTAGAAAACAGAAAAACAATTCTTACGTAAAATAAATCCAAGCCAAGAGATGACACGGCACCCGTTCACCAACATGTCGTAGGTATGGATCAGGGGACCTACTACGACGTTTAAACAGTTGTGAAAAAGGGATAGCGCTATTCAACCTGTATAGCTCCATCTTTGTCTGACAGTGAAACCATCGTACCACAATTTAGCTCGACCATTTTGAAGGGAACTTGTGATGAACAAGACATAACATATTCTCGACCACCAGCTTATTCAAGTCAATGAATGACGTACCCGGTAAATGGTAGCTTAACAGCAAGTACAGACGACAGAACATCAAGCTTCTACAATCTGTCAGATTTCCTTATTAGATTTTCAACTTTATCTCTAAAGTATTAATCCTCAATGTTGATTGGGAATATCTGACAGTTTGGGGTAGCTTGACCTGCTGTCGTCCGTACATTGCAATTAGGTATACAATATTATGAATTGAATCTATACAATGCAAATATGGTTATTTCCAATGGCGAGCAGTTCCAATGATGTTTCCTAATGCTAATATTAGTATGGAGTATGGATTCTACATTTATTTACATCTTCAAATTTGGTGCGATTTCTATATGTTCGAGCCGTTTGGGGTTGAAACACTAGGGCCATGGGGTCCGAGTGCACACCAATTATTTCGAGAGATCGCCAAACGTATAATCGACTCTTCACGTGACCAGAGGGCTGGGCTATTTTTTGGCCAAAGAATCAGCATCGCCATACAACGTGGCAATGCTGCCAGCCTTTTAGGCACGTTTCCTGTTGACAGCGATGCGGATGAATTTTTTGATGCCCTCTAGTTTTTTCAATTCCTCTTTTATATACTTGTACATATTTTTTTTTAACTTTTTAAATTATGTAAATATTAGCCATGTAATTAATGAAATTGATATAAATAAATATTGAAGATACTAATTAGTTTATGTAACCTGTGGGTCAGGACCAGATTGATCCAAGCACTTTTGTCAGGGATGTAATCCATCAACTTATTCTATGCTCGACTACATAGCGTTTAATACGTGATTTTAATTTCATTTCATTCAATATGTTGGCAGTAATTTTATTATAGGAAAATATTCTGAATCTTAAAAAATCTAGGGAACAGTTACAATATGGAAGTAAAACTTTTATTACAAACGAGTAAAATAATGCAGCTGAAACTTGTAAACACATTAGGGGTTATTCAAGGAATGAATCTTTGTCCGTTATGTACATAAGTACCCGATTAAGTATCTTTAATTTTTCAGAATGTTCCGAAGTTTTATCTGATTTACAATATTCTGTACTTTAGAACGATAATCGAATCATGTGATGAATTTTATCATTATCTAAGTAAAAACCAAGCGTGAGATAGGATTTCCATTTTTCTTCCGATTATAATCGATTAAAGGGATGTTCTCTTCGCTATGAACACCATAAAATTTGAAGATGTAAATGTATGTAGATGTAATGTGAATAAATGTAGAATCCATACTCCATACTAATATTATAAATGCGAAAGTAACTCTGTCTGTCTGTCTGTTACGCTTTCCCGCTCTCAACCGATTTTGATGAAATTTGACACATATAATCTTTAGACCCTAAGAAAGAACATAGGCTACCTTTTATCCCGGAAAAATTTAATGTTCCCGAGGGAAATCTAAAAACCGCGATATAACCGAACTCCACGCGGGTGAAGCCGCGAGCGGAAAGCTAGTATAATATAATATAATGCGTTGTGTGTCACTGAATTAATTTATTTGAGATTATCATGTACCTTCACTTCATGATTATTTAATTTCCTATTATAATTCTCCAAAGCCTGAAACCGCCTGAAACCTGGCCACAAAGTGGCGTATGATGCAGATGATTAGATTATTCCAAAAATTATTAAATAGATTCATATTGAGATGGAGTTCTTCGAGGAACAAAACTTGGTCCGAAAATTCTGGCACAGCTATAAATTAATTTGCTACATTTTTATTTTATGTGTTAGGTACCTATAGTTACTATAAAACCGCTGTACAGACAAATATAAAAAGCGGCTTTAATTTATTTACGTACAGATGGAAAGGCCGACCTATGTATATCAAAAGGTGATTTAAACTCTATGGAAACTCAATTCCCGAAAAAGTCTTATCGAAAGTAGTTTCAGCTAATGTCGTAGTCAATAACGAACTGTATCACACAATGGCCTTAATTTTATCACCAGTATCAATTATACGGGATTAGAGAGATACTGTAATGTAGTCGTAAATATATCCTTAACAGTAGTAAATAAGGCAATGTCAATGTTAACTCTATCAACCGAGAAGGTTTGTTGTGACAATCATTTATGTAATATATATATTTACGTATAGCCATTTTATTGTTTTTGTTTTTATGGTATAAAAACAATTGAATATTAATTTGGTTTTTATTTGGACAGTGGATATGTCGCCCTTGATCCTTGCGAAATCAAGCAAAACCAAAAGGCCTTTAAGTAGAAAAAATAAAAATAAAACACGAATAATATTAATAGTAATATTGCTACTATTACTAACAGTAAGAATCAGCATTGTCCTAAAAAGGCAATACCTGGCAACTTGGTAACGCTGTCAACCTTTTGGGGGCCCTTTTCCTGATGAAAACAGTGCGGATGAATTTTTTGTTACAATATGTTTCTTAAACCTTCCATTTTTAACTTTTGTTGGTACAATAAGCTATGTTGGGTTACGATAAGAAAGTAATTCTGGAGAAAGCAATTCTCATAACAAGTCTCGACTAAATATTAGGGTACAGCTGCTTTTACGTCCCATGTAAATTAATAATTAAATAATTATTTGTCCCAGGCAAATTTATTGAGCTCAATTAAATCTCCTTGAATGCAGGGAAAATCTATACTAACACTTATATTTATAAAGCTGAAGAGTGTGTTTGTTTGTATGTTTGTTTGTTTGAACACGCTAATCTCAGGAACCACTGGTCCAATTTGAAAAATTATTTTAGCCTTCAGATAGCCCATTAAATCAGGAAGCCTTTAGGCTATATAACATCACGCTGCAATCAACGACCGACCAATAGGAGCGGAGCACATTAAAAAAACATATCGAAACCTACACGGGTGAAACCGCGTAGCGCAGCTAGTTTACTGTAAATAATTATTTCCATTACAAAAATCGTTAAGTTCGGTGGGCTTCCGACCTCAATATCAAAATTTAAATTAAAAATGATTGGCTTTTACAATGTTTTCTAACTAGATCAACCAAGTCTCCAGTGAGTACCTAACCTAAGTAATTTGTCGATGTGTAGACAAGTTGACAATAATACCTAATAATAATTGGATTTTTTATTTCAGAAAACTATATAGTCCATAGGTACTTAATTTAAAAATTATTACATCCAAATGACTACAAATAAAACAGATAAAAATCCAAAGTAAAACAATGACTAATTAAACTAAAATATTAATCAACAAATATTTATCTGCTTCAGCCTGATGATGATGATGATGATTTATCAACATATTAAAGAAATGTATTGAAATATTTAGCCCTGCCAAATTAAGATATTCCATAGATTGTTTAGAAGTGATTTAAACATGGTGATTAAACATCATCATCATCATCTCAGCGTTAATCGCAGTCGCATCCGAAGCCTTTTCAGCTTTGGAGTCTGGGGTCCGCTTTACCAGTTCAACTGCGGATATGGCTAAATTTCGACATTTTCCGTGAAGCGACTGCCGTCTGACCTCCACAACCCGAAGGCGACATCGAAGCATTGCAGTTAGACCAATTGTTGGACTTTTGAGGGCTCCAACAACCCGTAACGACTGCCACTAGATGTTCGTACGGTGATTAAACATACGTATACATACATATACTAAACTCTTACTTTTCATAATGAAATAAATAGAAAGAAAAATATGCACATAAACTATCGGAATGTTTAATCGTCTGTGCTCAGTCTTATAGTGTAGTAACTTCACACGGACTTTCATAGAATTTTGTCTGCGCAACAAATCGGTGCATACAAAAGTCTGTATAATAAAAAAGTCTGAGTGAAAAAAGTCGGAGTACCAAAGTCTGAGCATAAAAGTTGGAAGTTTGTACGCATGTGTTGAAAAATTTCGAAAATTGGCATGCTCTGAGTAATTCAAGTCTGAGCCAATGATAAGTCTGCACAAACATCATGCCATCGCTCAAACTTATGATTTTTACAGAGACTTCACATTTCACTCAGACTTTAGATTTTTACTCAAACTTTTAGTTCGTACAGATATTTGTACAAACATAAAGTCTGTATCGTGTGGACCCACCTTAATAGATACACGAAATTGAAGATATTATTTACACAAATTAAAGGATCTACTGGCGCTGATTCTGTTGTCAAATTAAGATACTCTATAGACAGTTTAGGGTGGTTTGGCGGGAATGTCAAGATGAGTGTCACGCTCATTTTTCATTGGACTTTTAAAATTATTTATAGTGTCGTTTACTAAATAAAAACGCGTGATTTATGTAGTAAAAAGTGCATTCAGTGAATAATTCAAAAGAACAGTGAAATATTGTAGCATAGTGGCCTCATCATGTCTTTACGCTAAACCGCTCCTTATCGTCCAAACGCGTAAAACGAAAGGAGTTAGTTTAGGTTAAGTTATGCTAGGATAAGTTAGGATAAATTAGGATAAGTTAGGATAAGTTAGGATAGATATTTAATGAAGAAAAACAATTACTGAAGACTTGGCTGTATGGCGTACTATGCCTTTGCCTTTTCCATTAGCCCGAACGGAAAGAAATGAACCAAAAAAAAAAGACAGTTTACTAAAAATACGTCAAGAGCGCACTAATTTGACAGATCTAAACTGACATTTTATCTTCTGTCCTTTTCTTAATGAAACAGAAACAAAAGGATGCACTTAACTTTAATTTAATTTAGTCTCTGAACAAGAGAATCATCGGGGCCATTGTCTGGGTCGAAGGCAGTCGGGGTCGAATCCATCGGATCACTGAAATTACAATGATTTATCAGTAGATTAGCTTTTCGGAGTAGCCAAATCTTTTAATAATTATTTCTTCGGGCTAATGATGTATTATCATCACAACAAAAACATGATAAAAACATAGGTGTTTGTTGATACTTACACCTATTTTGATAACATGTTGCTGTTGACGAAAAGAAAGCACTCGAAATAGTCCAAGACGCTACTATATTTATCGGTGTAGTAAATGATTGCCAAATCAGTCTTTATAAACTTATTGATGTAGATAAAAATTATGCTTATCCGTATAAGTTTCGGTTAGTTCCAGTTGCCCTCTATTTGGATTTTAGGTGGACTATACATGTTTCGTACCAGGAAGGCTTTAGGCAGGTATATAGCAGCATCACGCTGCGACCAATAGAAGCGGAGCATAACTAACTCTACGCGAACGAAATTGCTGGCGGCCGCTAGTTTCTTCTTTTTACAGAAACTTCTTCACATATACCTAATAATATCAAACAGCCTGAGTCGCACTATAAATCCTACATCATTTTGGCACTGAACCGAGACGAGCCGTTCTCACATAACGATCTTTCATACATACCTACTGCAATTGATTTGAGGCGTATACAATCAAAAAAATCCTTTGGATTCAGTGGAGAGACGTGCGAAGAGGCTGATTGGTGACCCTAATCTAACTCGAGTTCGTCTCCAAAGCCACAGGCGCACAGGCGTAGAGTAGCCAGCCTTTCGGTGTTCTATAGGATGCATTTTGGGGAGTGTGCGAGGGAATTGCATGATTTAATTCCCCCATCTCCGTTCCACCATCGGACGACCCGTCGTACGGCTGGTTTCCACCCTTACGTTGTTAACACCACTACGATCCGGACGAAGCGTTTCGCCTCCTCCTTTATACCGCGTACATCGAGGGACTGAAACAATTTGCCAGCGGCGGTGTTTCCGTCGGACTACAATTTGAGTGTCTTCAAGGCTAGAGTGAATAGGCTCTTAATAAACTAGTGCGCTTTACCATCAACGATTGCGTCACTGCTTACCATCAGGCAGGATTGCGGTCAAGCGCTAGTTTATAATATATATATATAAAAAAAAAACAGCTAAATCCATTTATGGTCATTTTTAAGCTGGGTATACCATTTTATTCGTTAAGGAAAATACTAACTATGTCCTCAATTCTTTGGCACCAAAAGCAGATAGAGCCACCTTTAAAATTGTTATAAAAAATGCAGTTAGTAACAGAGGTAGCTATAGCGCGCTTCCTGAGAATCAAAGACAGCTAAAGTTATAACCGACCAATCAGAGAGCTCTGTTGTGCTTCCAATCTGGCAGATCTCATACTATCGAGTTCATTTTTAACCGACTTCAAAAAGGAGGAAGTTTCTCAATTCGACCGTATATATGTTTTTTTTTTATATTTTTGTTCACGCATAACTTCGTCGTTTATGAACCGATTTTGATAATTCTTTTTCTGTTGGAAAGAAGACGTTCCCAAGGTGGTCCCAAGATAGGGATATCAGGGTTTGATGATGGAAGACCAGAGAAAACAAGGGCAACTTTCAAAAATTGCAGGGGCGACTAGTGCATTTCTTAGTATTCTCATTAAGTATTTTAAAGCACCACAATTTAATAAAGGTCTGAAGTAGATCTGATGATGGAGCCGGGAGACAGTCGAAGGAACTCCTCAACAATTCACAGCAGCTACTTTGTGTTTGGGCTCGATTAATTTGTATTGATAAGAACTTTACACCTAGATGGGTTGTGACTGTCATAAGAGCTCTGATGATGAAGACAAAGGCCAGTTCCGGGAACTCCTTACGGAACGGTTTATAGTAGCTACTTTGCGTTTGGACTTAATTCATTTATATTGATGAGACCTTTACACCCATTGGATTAAAATAATGATCTACAGTAAATTTAATGATGAAGACCATAGGCAGTCGAGGGAATACCTACGGGTAAAAATTAAAGTAAACAAAATAACGTCGTTTCCCAACTATATTTGCGTCAGCTTCCAGTCTTGCCGGATGCTACTGAATACATAGTACTTTTAACAACTAAGAAGTGTAAAATAAAAACTTTTTTTACAAAAAAACAACCGACTTCCAAAAACTACTACAAAGTGAAAAATAACTAATTTCGGAAGTCGGTGTCAAAAACGAAAATACACAAACCAAAGACACCGACTTCCGAAATTAGTTATTTTTCACTTTGTAGTGGTTTTTGGAAGTCGGTTGTTTTTTTTGTAAAAAAAGTTTTTTGTGTAGGTACTGTTATTTAAATGAAAACTTGGGTTTTGGGTTGTTTCGGGAATAAAACAGAATAAAAAACTTGGTGTACCAGAAGCTATACCAGGGAAGGCGTAATGAATAAATTACTGGAAACGAAGTCAGCTATTTCCGGTCTAATTCTAAAAGTGGGATCAATATTAGCTATGTATATTTTATTTAATTCAATATAAAAAGAACTTTGCACTTTGGTAGTTTAGATGGTTATCCATGAGCTTTTAATAACTTCTCTATATGTCTAGAACAAAATTCGTACAATGTATCTAGCCTAAAAATATCAAAGTGTTTCTTTATTTGTGAAAAAAAATATAATTTTAGTTAGCTGTGTTTGATTTTATACGCCTGATTTTTAACAATATATTCCAATTTTCATGATTATAAAATATTTTTTCTACCTTTAATTTACTTCCTACTATAAGTAGTAACGTACTGTAGCACTGCCTAAGGTACCCCTCTGGGAAAATGATAATATATGAATTATTAGCTTTCAGCCCGCGGCTTCGCCCGCGTGGAGGTCGGTTATATCGCGCTTTTTAGATTTCCCTCGGGAACATCAATTTTTCCGGGATAACAAGTAACCTATGTTCTTTCTCAGGGTCTAAAGATTGTCTGTGCTAAATTTCATCAAAATCGGTTGAGAGGTTTAAGCGGGAAAGCGTAACAGACAGACAGACAGACAGAGTTACTTTCGCATTTATGATATTAGCATAGAATAAAGAGGGGAAGTAGGTTATCTGCGACCCAATCCGCGATTTAATTGCCTACTGTCTTAGGGTTGACGACTGTCCGCGCTTCGTCAGTTACGGTTGTCGCCCAAACCGCTAATAAATATTTATAGACTAAGGTCCGTATTACAGAACGTTACTCAAAACTCAAGCTCTACTTAAGTCTCGTTTCAAGCCATTTGATTGGTTGAAACTAGTTTTAAGTAATGCTTAAGCAGAGATCAATGCTTGAGTTTCCTTCTGTAATACGCACCTAAGAGCTTATGTTTAAATTATTTGCTTAGTATTTAGTTTACATATACTAGTCAGTTTTTTTTTTTTGGAATTTTTATTTTTAGTTTTGTACACATAAAGAACCATATTTATTTTTATTTTTAATTAATACAAATATAATGAATACAAACATAACATCTATTGAATCACACATTTAATACAAAATTACAAATTAGCTACAGAAAAATACCTACTTTCTTCGGTTTCGACTATTACGAAACGCGTTGTTATTAAACTTTAATGTGTAATATATCCGTATCCTTGTAAATAACTTTTAGAAATATAATTTGAAAAATATAAGTCTTTTATTTGTTCATAAATAGACATTCCAACTTTGCAGTTTATGTGATCATTTTTTAAAAGCTAATGTGCCGAAAAGTCGTGACGCGCGAACCTCGTTCCGTGCTAGCCGCGACTAGCGCAGTCATAGGCACTCTAATATTGTGTTTAGGTGTGCGTGCGGCGACGCATAGATACTATGGCGCACACATACAAGCCGCGCGCGGTCCGTTTGTATGAAGATAACGTACTTCCCTCTCTTTATTCTATGATATTAGTATGGATTACGGGACTTATTCATGTATGTAGTACATATATGTGTGTAAAGCGCAGGTGTGTTGCGCTTCTATCGAGGACTTAGAAAATGAGACTCCAGATTCTTCTCAGTACGTTAGATTTATATTCTAGAAAATAAAATAAATGTGATGTTAACTAATCTGTCGCTCATTACGCACTGATGTCGCTTTCGATACACGACACTGTCAAAATGTTGCGATCTGCATGATTGTTAATAGAAGCGATTAGGCGCCTAGACTTGCTTGTTGGCCGTAACACTAAGTAAATCCCTTGTGTTCGTAAGTGCGATTGCAGAGTGTGAGGTCCTGCCATGGTTTGATTCTCAGGTCGAGCAGTGTTATTGTTTTTTCTATTGGAAATTCCAAAACAACAGATTGCGAATTATCTGTATGTTACTCTCTCGTGTGATATATCGAAAAACACGATAAGCCAGACCTCTCTCCGATCGTTCGGATAGTTCCTATCAATCGGATAGAATCAAACAATGAAGTGAGGGAAGAGTGAGAGTAGGTATCTACGTGTATCTGTTCACGCTCTACGAATATACCTAAGTAATATCTCTCTCGCATAAGGCTGGTCTCCGCTGATTTTGGTAGCCATCGCCGAGAGGGCCACTCGGTCTAGGAGATTTTATTTTATTTATTAATGTATATGATTATAAATAGATTCCCATCACGAAGGCATTAGTGCCGTAGTGATGACGTGATTTCTTGAAAAAAAATCATTCAATTTGTTCAAGAAATAAACATAAGTTAAAATACCAGATTACATTCGTAAGGACATAAAAAGTCCACAAAGTAAGGACATACTTCGGAACGAGTACCCACGTAGCTTCTTTAATACTACACTTGAATGTTGAATGACGTTGTCCCCGACGCTTTTTAGAACTACTCCGATGTTTATTAGTACTCATTGCTTACTCGAGCGATGTGTGAACGTATGTAGATACTACTGTTTGTAGCAGTATTTACCGACTGCGCCTCAAGCAAACATTCCCATCCACCGGGACAGATAGCCAGAATAAACATGATACTCTAATCAATATATCAACATCAATTAAAACATCGATAATATATATAGATTTTCATAACATGCGAGTATCACATGATCGGTGGAAACAGTTGTCTGTTTTCAGAGCTGGATCATTTTTAATTCGTATAAAATATGCGATTGTACTAAAGAAAATGGAAGGTATGTCGTATAGAGGATCATAGGCTTTGTATATGGAATAAGAATAGTGAGCAAACAGATCGTAAGTTCGAACACCGAAGGCACTTTGTGTAGGTATTTAATTTCATCACCACTTCACCACATTTAAAACCGGACCTACAGGAAAACATCTTGAAGAAACCAACATGTTCAAAAACTTAGAAGATAATTAACATCCATCAAACCATACTGGGCTCACGTGGTTTGATAGATTCTGGCCCTGATCCTCTCACACAGCAAAGACCTGTGTCCCAGCAGTGGGAAAAATAAATGCGCTGGTGCGATCGTGATTAAGGAACTAATTCACCAGTTTGTTACTGCTGAATCAAGTTTGCTGCATCAAGGTTGTCGAATTACGTAATGAATTTATTAACCTAAAATGCTTCCATATCTGGGACCCAGGACTCCTCTCTTGGAGAGGGAGTGGTGGCTATACTACGCGAGCCCGGTGGTGTCTTGACCGGTTTTACGGTAAACGATGGGTCACTGCTGGACATAGGCCTCCTCCAAGGATTTTCAAAAATATCGGTTGGACGTGGCCTGCATCCAGCGCTTCCCTGTAAACGTTGGATGGAGTGTCTCAATGATGATAAGGTTAAGAAGAAGGTGACTACGGAGATGACGTCTAATAGATAGGTAAAAGGAAAACTGTCATAGCTAAGTAGGCTTTACACGGGCGAGCATGATTTTCAACTACAATAATAGTAAGTTTAAGTTTATTCTTGGGACAAATTAATTCCAATTCATTCTCTCCTTCGTTGTGCGTGATGAGATGCACACTTCAGCTGTTCTTTGAATTAAACATTGAAATATGTTGGCCCTGTAACCTTTATTTGCAGGTAAACCTGTTCACCTGTGCCGTAATGGCAGGTACTCGTACATACGTGAACTGTTTGTCCACGTGTCAGATTTAAACTTTTCGACATTATATGGGGTGTGATAATGGTTGGCCGTTGGCCCTTCGTTTAACCATAACAACCAATTTCCGCCTGTCAACTCTTGCCCATGTGTGGAGATAAGCAACGTACAAAATATGTAAATATGTAACTACGTAACTTTTTTTCAGTCCTGGTGGCAAATATTCAATTCTATTTGTTTTACTATGTTTATTTAATAAAATACTGTTTGCAGAATCCATATACTGCGGAATTCCTGAACTATTGAATGGAATTTTGACTTGTTAAAAATGTTTTCGTTCAAGTTTTGCGCGAAACCTCCGCCCGAAATCTTTTATACGAAGATGGCTGTACAAAACTATAGGAAGAATAAAAGCTAAAATTGACATATTTTTAGTCGTAATATTTAGTCACATCTAAACAGTTTATGACTGATTCCAAGGTGAAGGAAAACATCTTGAGGAAACCTGGACTTTAAGCCTGAACTCACCAACTCGCATTCAGCAAGCGTGGTGATTACGCTCAATCCTTCTCTGTATAAGAGGTGACCTGTGCCCAGCAGTGGGACGATAAAAAGGTTGATGATGATGATGAAACAGTCGATGATGAAACAGAAATCATCATCATCCCAGCGTTAATCCCAGTCGCATCCGAAGCCTTTTCAGCTTTGGAGTCTGGGGCCGCTTACCAGTCCAACTGCTGATATGGCTAAACTTCGACATTTTCCGTGAAGCGACTGCCGTCCGAACTCCACAACCCGAAGGCGACATCGAAGCATTGAAGTTAGACCAATTGTTGAACTTTTGAGGGCTCCAACGACCTGTAACGACTGCCATTAGATGTTCGTATGGCAACCGGGACCAACGGCTTAACGTGCTTTCCGAGGCACGACCAGACCACTGCAAATATTCATATTCATGCATACAAATACTTGCACTGTGCGGGGATCGAACCCGCGCCGCCTTGCGCAGCGGCCGCGTCCGCTACCGCTACGCCACGGAGGCTGTCATGTGATGATGAAACAGAAATGAAGTATCTTAATTTGGCAGGGCTAAACTAGTTTATTTTATCTTCCGTCCCTTTCCATAATGAAATAGCAAGAAAACTGCACTTAACTTAAATTTAGGTAAACTTGTAAACCAAGGCACTGTCTCAGGTACGTTTAGGTAGTACGAATTATTTGGCCCGAATGTTTAACCTCTTTTTATGTTCTATCCTAGTCAAATTTTACGGAAACACAAAGCAAGCTAAGCGTAACCATAGGGGCACCAAGATCTTACACAGATGTTCTCAACAGGGCAGGAGACTTTTTTTACAATTTTCCTCCAACACAATCGGAGTCATTTTTGTGCTATTATTTTTCTACTCATTCATTCCAGTTCTCGCTCGTATGCCTCGCGTCCTTTTATTTCTCTTACTATCTCTTTCTTTCATTCATCATATCTTTCTTTCTCGAGGTCGGGATAGACCATCTAGCTTCTATTAATTTTGGGAAATAATTTGTTAACACACGAAGATATTTAATTACACTACAAAACAAATAGAGCACGTTTTTATATTAAGCTACCTTCACTGGGCGTGTATCTATAACTCCAGAGTTACTGTATGTAAGTACACGTAGTTTTCTTAGCTACTTATTCCTCTCGATGTACTTGTTTGCCTTTGCTATGCAGTACTTTAAATATGTTCTTCTCGTTTTGCTGTCTTTCATTAATTGACTTAATTTTTTTGCCTTGACCACGGTTTGGCCAGGAGACTTAATGGGCTTGGAGGGAGGTGGGCTGGTTAGAATAACCGCCAACGGCCGCCATGGCCCACGCTCAGTGGTCCACTGGAGGGACTGAGTACGGAAATCAAACTCGTAACATAGACGGAAACACAAAATAGATCCGCATAAAATTTCCGCAAAAATCCCGAACCGGTAGTTATATTATTGCAGAATAACCTTTGTATTGAACTATAGAGAACGTTTTGTGGGCTTCCGTAACGGTTACGAAACTTTAATTTGGTCAATTTTCACGGTAACCATACAAAGGCGACGCGACTAATACCTACCTACTTCATAACATTGGTTAGTAATGTACGTGATTTCAAAACCAAGCACGTCAGTTTTCATGCCTCGCCGAGCAGCGCTTTAGTCAAAAAACTCGCGACAAAATAAACGCCAGCAAATTATTTGTTGAATAAATAACTCAAATACCTAGATATTACTAGACTAAGTCTCCGTTTTTTTTGTGTTATAATATAATATAAATAAATAATTATTATCTAAATAAACGCATGAGTAGACACAGCGGCTTCCTAGTCTAGGTACATTAGATATACAGTATGTTAAATAACAGAGGGCGTTCCCTTAAACTCGTTAATATATATCATTAATAGATTAAAATAAAAATATATATCAGCATAGAAAAATAAGCATAAAAAAATCCGAATAAAAAAAATTCTAATTGGAAATAAATTTGAAACCTCCTGTTTTAAATCAAAATAGTAATCGTCATGTATAAATAAATTGCGACGTTGCCGTCTTTCATGTTCGCGTGTACAGTGTGTTTCTTTTACATGTCAATTTAAAACTTTTATTGAATATTTTCATATTGGAAAAATTTTTAAAACATTTTGTTTTCGAATGGAAATATTTTTTTTAGCATGTATGTATGCTATACTATTTCGAGTTAACGGGAACGCCCTCTGTTAGTTAACATACTGTATATATAAAAAAAAAATCAAAATGTATTTTCCGGATTTTCTTTGTGAGACAATTTGAAATGGAAAAGTAACGTGGTATAGTGATTCACAGTGCATAAATAAATAACAATGATAGGAAATGGCCAAGGTGGGACGTGAATCGAAAGACAACCAGGGACGTCGTGTTGGACACGCTGTTTACTGTGTGATAGACGTAATTTGTTTACCTTACCATGTACATTATTTTCACATGGCACTTCACAGCGGTATGCATCATCTCCTCACCCCGTCGGTTGCGGTCTAATGCTGAGATTTAAATAAAACTATAGTTTTAAGTGAGGTTCTGTAATACGGACCTAAGTGCCTTAGACCAGTGTAAGCAGTAAAATTGTTCTATTTTTTTAAAATCTGGAATCACTTGTTTACTTTGATATTGGAAAACCCTAAGTATTGGCCTAAGCAATGTAGACAGTTAACTTCAGACCATACATGATCCAGAATTGCAGGAAATAAAAAAGATGAACACTTGTCGAAACTGCCAGTTGAAAGTGTCTTTCTATCTGCCGATACCTATATATTTTATTATATACTCCATTTCATAGCTCCATTTCTCCATTCCCTTTGGAATGTTGCAAAAAACAACACACTTCACAGCAGCATGCATCATCTCCTCACCCCATCGGTTGCAGTCAAATGCGGATGGGAAATTATCAAATGACCTCTCCCGCTCTTGGCGGAGTGGAAGAGCCTGTCAGACTTTTACTGACTAAAGCCCACCCATGTTTCTTCACATGCTTGTGCGCCAGGGCCACCGTTTCTTTTTAACCAACCCGTAACTCTGACCCAGTAGGTCTCAGTCTTCATGGACCGCGATCATGTGAAACATAACGCGCCGTCGTCCCAGGCCTGGTCCTTACCGGGCGGCGAGCAGGGGGCAGCTCGCTGCAAGTCCGCGCCTACGGTGGCCGGGAGTTCGATGTTTTCTTCCGACCAGGGTGTCTCCTGCGGCGGCTAGAGGCATTAGGGCGCTGGGATTCCCATTCCCTCACGCACCCGCCTCCTAGTCGACTAGCCTAGCTGAAGGTGACAAGCCTACATAAGCTTCGGCTCAGCTTAAGCGGATTGAAGCGCTGCTGTAAGCTGGTGACTGCTTTTAACTAGCTGATCCTGAGTTGAGGCACGCCGTTGTTTAAGTGCGCTTTGCAGTGCCGAGTTATTCCAGAATATATTGTAGACGATGAAACTTATCAATGACTTTTTTATGTAAAGTGTAGAACGTTATCTATTGAGCATCGGTGAGCTCTATAATACCGGTGTATTAATGACAGACGGCACGGTTGACGTAGTGGTTAAGCTATTGACTGCCGTGCTGTGTACCGCGGGTTCGATTCCCGCACGGAACAAATATTTATATGACCTACAAGTGGTTGTTCCGGGTCAGTATGTTTGTCTATGTGAGTTTATGTTTTTTTAACGCACTCACGATACAGGAGATATTCCTAGTGTGGGGCAACGTGCCGTACGGAAGAAAGAAAACAAGACGCCTCATATACACATCGTGACGGGTCCACGAAGACCGATGCCACGGTCAGGGTTGCGGGTTGGTCAAAAGAGAAACCTTGGCCCTGGCACAGAGACAAGTGAAGGAACACGGGTGGGTTTTAGTCAGTAAAAGTCTGACACGCCCTTCCGGTCCACTCAAAGCGGGAGATCATTTGATGATTTCCCACCCACAAAAAAAACCCAATGCACTGATGACTTTAGACCAGGTTGGGCGAAACCCGAAACACGTGACCAGTATTTTTAAGTAAAGAATCTATGTACAAAATTTCAAAAAGGTACTTATAATGAAAAACCACAAAGTTATAAGCTTGCTACTTGGTCCTCCCATCAAAAATATGGTGAAAGCTCCGATCGGGCGGGCGAGCGCAGGGCGTTGACCTCTGGCGTCAGCTGTGACGCGCGTCGCAAGTACTATGATCTGTCGTAACCACTCTGCAACAATTTCCAAATTTATTTGGAAAAAAAATTATCATGGGGTAAAAATTATTGGAATCGATTTAGTTGCTTATTCTGAACAAACTATATTCAGGTTTCGTATAAACTAAAAATAAAGTTGTATAATCTAACTTATCTAACGGTGGTAGGGCTCCAAATGTATAGAAGCTCCATATACCATGATCTATCTGCCTAACTAGAGCTTCTCCATAGATCATCATCATCATCATTTCAGCCGAAAGACGTCCACTGCTGGACATAGGCCTCCCCCAAGGTTTTCCACGACGACCGGTCCTGCGCCTCCCGCATCCAGCGATTTCCCGCGACATTCATCTGGTCGTCGGTCCACCTTGTAGAAGGCCTACCCACGCTACGTCTTCCGGTGCGTGGTTACCACTCGAGAACCCGTCGGCCCCATCGGGCATCGGTCCTACGGGCAACGTGTCCAGCCCACTGCCACTTTAGTGTTGCAATTCTTCGGGCTATGTCGGTTACTCTCGTTCTTTTGCGGATCTCCTCATTCCTGATTCGATCGCGCAGTGAAACCCTAAGCATAGCCCTCTCCATTGCCCTTTGAGTGACTTTGAGCCTTCTTATAAGGCCCATTGTTAGCGACCACGTCTCAATTCCTTAAGTTATCACTGGCAGCACACACTGGTCGAAGACTTTTGTCTTGAGACACTGCGGTATTTCGGACGACAAGATTTTACGTAGCTTCCCGAAAGCAGCCCAGCCGAGTTGGATTCGACGATTGACCTCTTTCTCGAAGTTGGACTTTCCTAATTGGATAGTTTATCCCAGGTAAACGTCACTGTCAACAACTTCGAGAAAAGAGTCTCCAATCTTAATAGGAGTCGGTACAACATAGGCATTAGACATGACTTTCGTCTTGTCCATGTTCATTTTATGACCGACTCGCTCGGAGGCTCTACTGTGTCACTCTACTACTCGCCATTGATGTTGATGCCCAGTCCTTTCCAGTCTAGAACCTTGAAGATATCCTCCAATGCAGCCGTGAACAGTTTCGGGGAGATCATCTCCCTGTCTGACACCACGCTGCAGAGGTATTGGTTTCGAGGTCTGGTCCTGTATTCGGACTGACATGGTGGCGTTTTCGTACAAACCCTTCAGCGCTTCAATACACCGATAGTCTATTTGGCACCGCTGGAGAGACTGCAGTACAGCCCAGGTCTCGATCGAATCAAAGGCTTTTTCGTAGTCCACAAACGCCAAGCAAGGTAGGTTATACTTCTCGGTCTTCTGTATAACCTGCCGCAGTGTATGTATGTGGTCTACTGTGCTGAAGCCCTTTCGGAAACCGGCTTGTTCGGGAGGCTGGTAGTCATCAAACCTGCAGGCGAGACGATTCGTGAGGACTCTCGAAAACAACTTATAGACATGACTCAGAAGTGAGATGGGTCTGTAGTTTTTCAAAAGGGTGTTGTCACCCTTTTTGAAAAAGAGTACCACCACACTTCTGTGCCATGCCTGTGGTGTGTTCTCCATAGATATTTTATGTTATTTGAGATTGTTGAATATTTGGCATTATAGTCCATTGACCCTAAGTTCTGTTGGTAAAGTAAGCGCTAAATTAAATTTATTTAGCAGTAGGTGACAACATCAAAAACGACGACGACATCAAAAAGGTGGCTGGTAGTGGCTGGCGGAGAACTGCTCAGGATCGAGCTTGTTGGCGTGCCATGAAGGAGGCCTATGTCCAGCAGTGGACGAGTAGGGGCTGATGATGGTGGTGGTGGAAGTGTACCTACTGCTAAATAAATTTAGCGCTTACTTTAATGGTTCTCTATAGAAAACCATTTCAGGGCACCTGTAAATCAACCTGTAAAGTCTCAAGTGGATGTCTACAGAGAGCTTCTCTTGGGGCACCCGAATCATCCCCATTTATGTTCCGGATTTTTTTTTAGTTTTCGTGTTATGATTTCTATTTTGAATATACATATAGGTACAATTTTTATCATAAAAAGCTTTTTTAATTAATTGACTTGTAAATGAATTTCCGACTCCAACTGAAACTTCTTCAATTTTACTTTTATACATGAAATCAGTGAATTCAGCTTCGTAACTTTGACCAAAATTATGAAAATATTAGTAGGTATAATGCCAAAAATGTATGATTGAATGGCTTAAATGTTTATCTTTATCCATACTAATATTATAAATGCGAAAATATCTCTGTCTGTCTGTCTGTCCGGCTTTCACGCCAAAACTACTGAACCGATTGTAATGAAATTTGGTACACAGATAGTCTAGAGCCTGAGAAAGGACATAGGCTATAAAACATTCCGCTATGACCAATAGAAGCAGAGCAGGAACAAAAAATGCTGCGAAAACAGGAGCAAACGCCGACGTACATATTGCTCCCATTATTTTAACAGGCGCTTATTTTATATCAACTGAGCTCTTTCGGTTCGAAACTTACGAGGGTGAAACCTCGGGGCACAGCTAGTAGGATATTATAATATAGGAGCGGATCAATAGGAGCGGAGCATAACTAACTCCACGCGAACGAAGTTGCTGGTGCCCGCTAGTTATTAATAAAATATTGAACAGTTGGAAATCTATGGATCAAAAACGTGTTATTATCAGAAATATTAACAAAAAGCAATAACTTTGATTTGACGTGGCTGCGTTACTGTAATTGGAAACTCACTCAAATCCTTATTGTAGTGACATTCTGCGTTCTATGTAGGTACTATGAGGTGTTATGCTAGGCGTGTAGATTTAACCTTCACAAACTAAGCATAATGGAGAATTAACGAGAGACGAGAACTGTAGCAGTAACGTGTTACCATCTATACAAATAATAATTATAATTATTATTAATTTTAGAGTTACTATACCGGCTATATTAATGCGCACCGGGTCATGACGCAGGCAGCGGGTAACATCTGAATAAATACACGAAATAACAATGATTGTATTGTATTATCAAGAAGAATTTTGTCATATACTTAACATCTATTCACATATAGATCCTTAACCTATAATTGCATAGGAATCGTCAGCTTATCTTAGTTATAACAGATCTGTACTTAATATTATGCCAATCAAACATATGTCACGTAAATCGACATATAATAAAATAAAAATAGCAAAAATAATTATTCAGATCACACTAAATATTTCAAAAAGTTACATATAACGTAAAGATCATAATTCCTTGGAATCTTCGGGGAGGCATAGGAATATTTTGGAGCAGGCGAGGTTAAAGGAGTTGCACACTGTGAGCAGCCATTGGGGTTTGTTGCTCCATACTATGAAGACGTAGTAAACTGGAACCCCGATGGCGATGAAGGCGATGCCGATGCCGACCTCCATGGGATGTGTGAAACAGGAACAGATAACAACGAAAGTGCAGATAATGAGGAAGGAGACGGGCAGGATGATGTTGACACGGATGGGCCGCATGAGGTTCGGCCGAGTGAAGCGCATCCACAGCAGGCCGGCGACAGACGCCAGCGTGAACAGCGCCTCCACTGCCGTCACGTACACTATAAGGGATTCCACGTTGTTCGACAGTAGTAGCATCAGCGTCGCTATGCACTGGAAGAAAGAAATTATTTGCTTTAATAATTATTTCTCTAACAACTCTGCAGAAGGTGTTAGCAGTTAAAACATTTTGGAGACTATCTAGAAGAGATAGTTTTGTTAAGGGTCGAACTAGAGAGAAGTTTATTTTAGATTTAATAATTGTTATTTCAGTAGCCGACGTTCACGATATCCAAAATCAAAATCAAAATCGTTTATTTCAAATTAACCATCACTTGGTACTTTTGAATAGTGAATGTCGGTCAGTTCAAGAAAAGTGAAGCTAAATTGCACGTTCCAAAGCGTAGATCTCTATGGAGAAGAACGTGCAAGAAACTCCATGGACACCAAGGATCCAAGTATTGTTATATACAGAAATTAGAAACTGAATTTGCGGTCAAAAATACTTTAGAGCCTCTTTATTAGAGATAACGAGGAATTAATTTAAAACTTTCAGGAGTGTGTCGTGCCAACTACCACGCATACTAATTACTGGTTAGTAGATCACATGTGTTCGAATTTTCGATTCTAGGACATCCTCCTCACGATATTTTCTTCACCTGTTAGGAAGGAGTCGTAACTAAAATTATTTACACAAAGTAAAGGACCTGTCTGGGCTCCAACCCACGACCAACAACTCGCTGTTTCTCGATTAAGACACAAACACTGAAACTATGTTTGGTTTAAAGCTTTTATTTTATTTTATTAAACTTTGAGGAGGCACCTCACGACATAAAAAAGGATTTAAGAACTATAAAGATGCAACTTGGGGTTGATTAATATTTTGATATATGTAATTTTAAATCGTTGGATCAAAACTCAACTTATGTACTTTTTTACGAACAGGATGATTAAATAATGAAGGAAATATTAAATATCCTATTAAGTAACAAAAAAGTATGTCTTTGTGTGAGTGAATTATTTGCAAGTACAGACTACAGCACATCAAGCTATGTACTACAATCTGTCAGATTTCTTTATTAGATTTTCAACTTTATATCTGAAACATTAAAGTTCAAGGTTGGTTGGGAATATTTGACAGTTTCGTAGAGCTTGACCTCCGTACATAGGCTGTCGTCCGTACATAGGTACTTTCTCCCCACGCTATAAATGCGTCTGCTTTGCAGGCGACTACGTTATTGACAAACACAAATAAACAGCTAGTCAATATTAAAGGGATGGGTTTGAATTCTTTGACTTCTAATATCAGCCAAAAAAAATTAAAACCGAGGTAAGAGTACAATTTTTTAAATACAGTGTCGAAGTACCCATTAACAATGATATCTGGATATTAATGTAAAAAAATATTGTTTTATTAGCTCCACCCCGTTGTTTCACCTGCATAAGTTTTGATCCTGTGGAAATATCCTTTGTTGTGAATTTAATATGTAAGAAGTATCACTACATGTTATAAAACAAAGTCACTTTCGCTTTCCCTATGTCCCTTTGTATGATAAATTCTTTAAAATTCCGCAACGGATTCTGATGCGGTTTTTTTAATAGATGGAGTGATTAAAGAGGAAGGTTTATATGTCTTTTTAACATCCATTAAATCGTGGATAATTACTATTATTTTTGAGATTTCTGTTATGTTGTAAATAATTATATTTTTACCGCGTTTACAGTGAAACGCAGGCTGAACCCTACGAGATTTATATCGAGATTTATACGAGATTGATATTGTACAAATTGAAAAGGTCTACAGGGTTAAAAAGTCCGTGTTGGTATATGTCTATCTCTTATGGATATCCCACAGTAACATTTTTTAGTCCTTTACTTTTTACGACAAATACCGGCTAATTTTCAAACTGATTTTAACCAATACAGCAGTTAACCTTATCCAATTTAATAAAACCTTTAATAAATTGTTGATTTAATAAAGATCTATATTGCCCTTAATACTATATGATTTAAATGAATATTTTCGAAGATATTACAGATTTAAAAATTGCGGGCAGGAGCAGAGCCAGCCGGTGCGGCAAGAGCCACGGCGGGCCGCTATGTTTTTTATACATTCACAATTTTTCGGCGGGCGGGTCGCTAGTTTTACTATAATTTCTAAACTCCAAAGCATCTAGTTTTATTAAGTGATATCACCGGCTGAGATTACTGGTTAAACTGTAATTGGCCACTGTGCAAGTCTTAAGATGTACTTAAGAGGGGACTCTGGTGCCGAGGAATTTGGAAAATAGGTATTTGAAAAATTTATTGCCGTCGCGCTGCTTCCAATCTCTCCCGGTAAAGTGCGAAAAGGACAGTTGCAGTTGCTCAGGCTGATTTTACTTACAAAATCGTTGACCAAAAGACATTTCGTATTCCGCTGTTTTCTTTTTCAAAACACGACAGATCTTAATTATTTTTATATCAAAATTTAGAGGAAACGTATACCTATGCTTCTATTATTTTCTTTTTTCTTTTTTGTCAACAACTTATCACGTTTGTCTAATAGTCATCTGAATATCACGGTAAAAATGGGTTATTTTTAAAGTATCGTCTTTCTTTTATTAATTAAGTTTAGGAAAAAAATCAAATTATAGGCACACGTATAATCACAGTGTAAAATTGTAGAAAATAAATAATTGCTCTAAAGCATTATTCACGAAGAAAACAGCGGAGTACGTTTGTATAGAGAAAGCACCACTAGAGTTCCCTCTTAAGATATATTCAGAAGCTGTTGGTGCACCTTTATAAATAAAGTACCTATTCTCCGCATGATTAATCAATCCTGTGCTATTCATCCTCTCCGCGCATAGGATGGATGCAAAGCAGCACATGAAGTGATTTTTGCTTAATTGGTGTACCTAATTGCTATGTAGCGTTTCAGTGTGACGATAAATAAATAAATAAAAGAGTGTTGGGATTAAATAAAGGCTAAAGCCATCTTGCCTGTTATAATATAATGAAAGACGTACGTAAATATACATATATACATACGAGTACATACTTGTAGCGGTAGCTACAAACGCCACATGGAACAGCGCGTCATAGTGACGTCACACGAATTCTACATCTCGCAATCAGAGTTTACCGTGGAACTAGCATACATACAACTTCCCAATTTCAAGCATTGGGCAAGTGCCCGCCAGACATAACATCCGTCTGGTCGGAGAATCCTCCCTTTTCTATGGAGGATGAGTGAACTTTAGTCTCTGTTCCTCATACCTCCACATACTCAAACTATAATGTTCCCCTTCTGGCACACAGGGCTCATCACTGTTAAAGGAAGTGGTAGTAATCTAATACGCGGAACCTAGAGCGAGGTGGTTGAAGTCTATAATAAGACATATCTTTGAAGTTTTAGTTGATTCTTGGACATGCAGAGCGGTTTCTTCATGACATTATCCAGTGCAGTGTAGAGCAGTGGTGATAATATCTTCATGACGTTATCCAGTGCAGTGGTGATAATTTAATTCGAACCTACGACCTACAACCACCGCTCTACTACTTTGCCTACCTACATATATCATAATATGATTATTTTCTTTTTAATAAGTTTTCCATTATGACCGTGTCAGAAATATCATCATAAAATGGTAATAACGTTTATCATCTTTATGCAATCTAAAAGTCGTTATTTAATGGAGGCATTAAAGAGAGTAAATTGAAAGAACGTATTGAATACTTCCTAGCTTATCTCAAATGTGCCTAATTAGCCCACAATCTTGTTATGATACCGGTTACACACTTTTCCATTGCCTTTTGTGGGTTATATTATTGGAAACAAATGAAAAACCAGCATCAAAATTCATTAAAAAGTTATTAGAATCAAGATTAGGTATTTTGTTAACTACATTGTTTTCCAGTATTGTGTTTACAGATGTATATTTTCGTTTATTTAGTCATTTGTTAGATAGTTTAACTGAACATTAGTTTGGTAGCAATTTATTGAATAGCTTGGGTTCATTAATGTTGTCGTCCTTCGTGGCGCAGCGGTCAACACGCCTGCCTGCGACGTGAGGCCCGGGGTTCGATCCCCGGCCAGGTCATGATGGAAAACGATATTTTCCTGATTGGCCCGGGTCTTGGATGTTTATCTATATATATATATATGTATCTATTATAAATATAGTATTGTTGAGTTAGTATCCCATAACACAAGTTTCGAACTTACTTTGGGGCTTGCTCAATCTGTGTGATTAGTCCATATATGTATATTTATTATTTATTTATAAATAGATTCTTGTTATTAGATCCTACTTACTTTTCTAGAATCCATACTAATATTATAAATACGAAAGTAACTCTGTCTGTCTGTCTGTCTGTTATGCTTTCCCGCTTAAACCTCTCAACCGATTTTGATGAAATTTGGCACAGACAATCTTTAGACCATGAGGAAGAACATAAGCTACCTTTTATCCCGGAAAAATTTGATTTTCCCGAGGGAAATCTAAAAAGCGCGATATAACCGAATTCCACGCGGGCGAAGCCGCGGGCGGAAAGCTATTTAATTAAGAAAGTTAGTAATATTTCCTTGTCCTTGTAATGGTCGATGGGGCAACTAGAGCTTCAATATTATTTTCTTTATAAGTAGATAAGTATTATCGAACTATTAAATATATATACAACGTGTAACAAAAAGGGTATACACATACCAAGGGCATGGCATCTTTAGATGATATCAAACGATATCGGAAGGGTTTCAACTCAAAATAAAATACTCAAAAAATTGGTACCAAATTTTCGGTTTCGTGTGTTTCTTAAAATCAAATCATAACAAAGTGGCAGCACACTACATACGTTAATAACTACTCGTTATACGTTACAAAATCCGATAAATGTCTTCAATATCTCTGTGCGACTAGTATGATAGTAGCCTATCACAGGCGGTGTTTTTCCTCAAACTTCCTAACATAAAGGATAGGATTAAAAAACCCTTCCAATATCGTTTGATATCATGTAAAGATGCCATGCCTTTGTTATGTATATACCCTTTATGTTACACGTTGTATATATATATATATATATAATCTACGTAGGGTATACTTACAAGGAATAATAACGAAGGCACAGGAGTCAACCTCTTCACATCAATCAGTGATATCGCAAGTGGTAAGTGTCCATTCCTGGCTCCAACGAAGAACAGCCTGGATGAGGCATAGATGGCCCCGTTTAGGGACCCAAAGGTGCATAAAGCAACGAATAGAGGCATGATCCAGGACATCATGCCGAGGATCTTGACGCTGAAGGTGACGGCGACGGCCTGGGAGGCGTGGATCTCATCGTTGGTGAGGACTGCGAAGTAGGCTACGTTGGTCAGCGCGTAGACTAACGTCACCACAGGCATGGAAATGCAGATGGCACGTGGAAGGTTCCTGGAAAGGGAAACATACATGGTTTTAGTAGGTTTAGTAAACAAGTTGTTTGTGTTACAGTATACAGTATGTTAACTAACAGAGGGCGTTCCCGTTAACCCGAAATAGTATAGCATACATACATGCTAAAAAAAATATTTCCATTCGAAAACAAAGGGTTTTAAAATTTTTTCCAATATGAAAATATTCAATAAAAATTTTACATTGACATGTAAAAGAAACACACTGTACACGCGAACTTGAAAGACGGCAACGTCGCAATTTATTTATACACTAGCTTTCCGCCCGCGGCTTCGCCCGCGTGGAGTTCGGTTTTATCGCGCTTTTTAGATTTCTCAGTGTTTCTCTACTATATTACGCATTTATTATACATACAAACCTTCCTTAAGAATCACTCTATCTATTAAAAAAAACCGCGTCAAAATCCGTTGCGTAGTTTTAAAGATCTAAGCATACATACGTACATACAGGGAAAGCGACTTTGTTTTATGCTATGTATTGATGACGACTACTATTTTGATTTAAAACAGGAGGTTTCAAATTTATTTACAATTAGAATTTTTTTTATTCGGATTTTTTTATGCTTATTTTTCTATGCTGATATTTTTATATTAATCTATTAATGATATATATTAACGAGTTTAAGGGAACGCCCTCTGTTATTTAACATACTGTATATCGACGTCGTGGTGGCCTAGTGGTTAACATACCAGCCTCTCAATGGTATGAGTGCGCGGGTTCGATTCCACGTCAGGCAAGTAACTTGTACACGTGTAACGTAACAAGCAACAACCAATGTAACTTTTCTAAGTTATATGTACTTTCTAAGTATATCTTGGACACCAATGACTGATTACAAGCTTAATGAAAACATCTTGAGGAAATCTGGACTTTAAGTCTGAAATAGCCATGAGCAAGCATGGTGATTACGCTTAATCCTTCTCTGTATGAGAGGAGACCTGTGCCCAGCAGTGGGACGATAAATAAATTGATGATGATGATCGATCAGGTAGATATTAAATCTGTAAGGCTCGTAAAATAGCTACTACACTTCATAGCAGAACTTAGTATATCATATTATACAATATGTAAAGAAAACCCTGTCCGACCCATAAGGATAATAAAGGTTAGGTAAACACTTGACCAAATATAATATAAAATTTTACCTAATCATCACAGTAACAATAATAATGAATTTTGAAATAATCTTTTTTTCCCGGGTATTAATTCCAATTTCCCCGAAATTTGGTAATTTTTAAAAAACTGACAACACCATTTGTTACGGAGCGAATAGCGATGCGACCACGTGCCGCATGGCCCCGCCCCCCTTCACCCGCGCATACATGCGCGGGTGAAGGGGGCGGGGCTATCGGGTTGCCTACCGCACATGCATTAAGTTACCTCGCTTTTTCGAAATAATATTTATTTTTTTTGGGGGATTTTTTTTTAAGTTTAGCCCGGCTTTGTAGGCATTATTAGAATCAGATAACGATACCTAACAATACCTTCACGGATCGGACAGGGTTTTCTTTACATATTGTATACATAACAGTGCAGAGCTGTCCAAATAAACAACAAAAATGTATCCTTGAAATACACCGACCACATTCAGCTTTTGGGAGTTGAAATATCCTCAAACCTATTTGGGCGCTTCAATTGGTCTGTAGCGGTAATTACAAACGGCACATGCGAACAACGTCATACTGATGCCACACTGATCATACTGATCCTGCATCTTTTGTCTGATCTTTTCTTTTTGCGATACCTGAATACAGTTTGTTTAGAATAAGCAACTTAATCGATTCCATTAATTTTTACACCATCTTATATTTTTTCCCAAATACATTTAGAAATTGTTGCAGTGTGGTTACCGACCGCCCCACGCAGTTTACGATAGATCATAGTACTACGCATAGAATAAATGACGCCAGAGGTCAACGCAGCGGTCTCCCGCCCGAGCGGAGCGTGGACCATATTTTTGTTGAGACAGCGAATTAGGATAACTTTGTGGTCTTTCATGATATTTTTTGAAATTTTGTACATAGATTCTTTACTTTAAAATACTGGACACGTGTGTCGGGTTTCGCATTTAAAAATAATGTAGTATACAACTTCCCAAAATCAACCGGTGGGCCAATGAGCGCCAGACACAACACTCGGCTGGTAGGAGGACCCTCCCTTTTCTATGGGGGATGACTGAACTTTGCACCCTGTTCCCTGTACCTCTTAAATTGGCGACCCCGAACATGCAAAGGCTTTAACGGGTATTCTAACCACCAGCATGCAGCGACAGCGCATACCTGCTCATAACCCTCACCCTCATCAGCAACCTCGGAAGAATCCTCTCGACGGTTCTGATCGGTTCCCAGTTCCCACTCATCATCATCATCTTAGCGTTTATACCGGTTGCACCTCTGAGTCAGTATTTGTATTTCGAACTTATCCGCGGCTATCGCGTTGGACCCCCGAGGTCTGCCTTCCTGTTCTTTCTCCTCCATTTCGCGCGATCTTTAGCATCCTGTGGTAAGAGATTGTTGGCACGCATGTCATCTCTGACAACGTCAAGCCAGCATTTCTTTGGACTACCCCGCTTGATCTGGCCCGGCGGAGGTGCCAAGGCAAGATATTTGTTACGCACGTAACATGCCGGTTTTCGTAAGACGTGGCCGTACCAGCGTAGCCGACCCTCCTGCAGTTTGTCTGCTAGGTTACGGACACGAAAACCGCCACGGATGCAGGAGTTCTGATCGGTTCCCTCTCCTTAGCATTAAGGGGGGACTCTAGTGCCGAGGAATTTGGAAAATGGGTATCTGAAGAAACTATTGCCGTCGCGCTGCTACCAATCTCTCCCGGTAAAGTACGAAAAGGACAGTTGCAGCTCAGGTTAAATTATACCTACAAAAACGTTGACCAGAAGACGTTTCGTATTCCGCTGTTTTCTTTTTCAAATCACGACAGATCTCAAATAATTTTATATCAAAATTTAGAGGAAAGGTATACCTATGCCTCTATTATTTTCTTTTTTGTCAAAAACTAAATCACGTTTGCCTCATAGTCATCTGAACATCACGGTAAAAATGGGATAATTTTCGCGATTTTGAAGTATCATATTTCTTTTATTAATTAAGTTTCGGAAAAAATCAAATGATAGAGTCACGTGTAATCACGGTGTAAAATTGAAGAAAAAAATTGCTCTAAAAGCATTATCCACGAAGAAAACAGCGGAATAAGTTTTGTATAGAGACAGCACCACTAGAGTCCCCTCTTAAGCTGGAATGATAGCTCACTCCACCCTCATCTCACCTAAGTTTTCATTGTAGTCACAGAATCTTTTTATACCTACTGCAATAGGAATAAAAAGAATGAAAAGTAGAACTGATTTCAATCGTATTTCCATTTTCTTTACATTGCTACTACAAATAACAATGATAATTAATCAGGAACATCTTTGTGAAAATCTACAAGTCATCAACATCAAACGAACTACCTACGGAGAGAGCTAACCCTACTGTCACCGACCCGTCGTCGGCCCACTTTGGGATTGGAAACTAAGCCAGAACTCGCTTTAAAACCAGGAACTTTGTTCCTTAGAAACATAAGCAGATGTATCTTATCTTAATTACGTATGGGTAATGACCTTTTATAAATATATTTATTATGAATGTAGATAAATTTACAACAACAAACTTTATAACAAAAGTGCATGAATTCCCACGACTCATAATAGTTTACATTTACGAACTTTATGATTATATTATTGTGTTTACACTATTTATACTACGGATGAACAAATGACCCACAACTAATGAGAGAGGGGAGATAATGTGCTCCCAACATAAATACAGAACACAGAATAAATACTACTGGTTCACATTAGGTAATGCAGCTGTAATCATTCTATGAGAACTTTTAATGATAATGCCTTGGTTTGTTGTCAACACAAACATTACCCCGCTAAGTACAAGTTCTTTTATCTAACTATTTAATATTTCTTTTTTAATATCTTTTTTATTTAGGGACATTTATAATCGCAATGCGTTTGTCAGTACCACCGTACCCTAAATACTTAATATGTCGTTGACAAACTCTGTTCACAGATGAGTGGTGAGCAGAATTTGACAATAACATCTGTAGTTCGCCTTCATACTCGTAGATTGAGATCATTACATATAAAAGCCAGAAGGAGGACTAAATTAACATTCAAAGACTCCTTTACAATAGTAAAGAGTTTATATATCGAAATAACAAACTATTTATCAATCAACTCACTTGTACGGTTCTTTCAATTCCTCCGTGACGAAGTTTAAGTAGTTCCATCCGGAGTAAGAGAAGAGCCCCGTATAAAAGGCAATGGCCAGCTCTCCGGGCTTTGTGATCGTGCCCTGCATCATGTTCTCCAAGTTCTCTGTGTGCCCGGAGAATAAGTACCATAGACTGGCGAAGAACGTGACCAGAAGAGCAAGAATCTTCGCCGCTGTGAATGAGTCTTGCACTCGCGTCACCCACTTAACATTGTAGCAGTTTATAACTGTCAGGAAACCTGGAATGAAACAATTGAACAAATTAGATTACTTAATATGGATGTTTTTACCATCTTATTGCACGAATCATAACGTTTTGATTTGCTTTTGTACGGCAGTGTATTATTATAGTGATGATAATAATATTAGTGAGTGAGTATAATATCATAGTGTTCAAGAGTCCACGATGCAGAACGGGATGGCAATGACCCGTCGTGAAGATGTATACTTGTCCTTGATTTGGAATTTTGCAGTACTTTACTGATTTTAATGATAAAACAGAATATTTGCAAATAATTCGTTATTTTCCCCTCTCTTGACATACCATAGAATATAGCCGATTCTTGTTTGTTTTGCCGTGAATGATCTGGCGTGTACTAAGGACCTAAATCTAAAACACATAACGGATTTAGCCAATCATCCCATAGCAATTACGCATTTAGTAAAGCAGGACAAAACTCTTACGGAAGTCGTCGTTTACATGGCAATAGCAAAATCACGTCGGGTTATTAAGTGCCCTTACTGTACGTTGAGCGTGATAATTCCGCACAAGAGCGTGTGTCAGTACGATGCGGGAGGAAGCTCTCATTATCCTGTCAGGCGCAATCGGCGACCGCGCCACAGTACACCTATATACCTATCGAGAGATAAAGACGCGGACACAGTAGCCCTACTGGAGTAACGGCCTGAGGCCTCAAGCATAATAGTACCACCGTAGTCAAACGTATCAAGCATATATCGTAATGGATGCGCGGTATATCATATTGAAGCGATGTCACACATCTTGTGGAGTTGCCGCATCATTTTACATCAGTAACGGACGGACCGGGGTGTAATGAAAGTAGGCGTTGAATGTAGCTGAATTTGTGCTGATAGAATTTACACTGGTCTGGTCGTGCCTCGGAAAGCACGTTAAGCTGTTGATCCCGGTTGCCATACGAACATCTAATGGCAGTCGTTACGGATTGTTGGAGCCCTCAAAAGTCCAACAATTGATCTAACTGCAATGCTTCGATATCGCTTACGGGTTGTGGAGGTGACGGTAGTCGCTTCACGGAGAATATCGAAGTTTAAACAAAAATCAGCAGCTAGACTGGAAAAGCGGATCCCAGACTCCAAAGCTGAAAAGGCTTCGGTTGCGACTGGGATTAACGCTGAGATGATGATGATTGAAGTATTAGTCGCCATTTTAGTATTTATTATTTTCACAGAAAATACAATAAGTAGGTTCTGTCTTCTGGATTTCAATGGGGTTGTGGTAATTGTAGAAGAAGCTTGCAAATGCATCAGCGGTTATTTTTGTAGAACATACAGCAATGAATCTCCGGCAGGATCAAAAATCCGGCAGGAGTGTGCTGTCTCGGAGTGTCAATATGGGTTTCGGCCAGGGTACGGAACCATGGACCCTATCTTCGCACCAAGGATCGCCATGGAGAGATACAGATCGAAGAACACGCCTCTGCATATGCTCTTTCTAGATATGCAGAAGGCCTTCGACTGTGTCCCACGCGGGGTGATCTGGTGGGCACTGAGGTCCAAAGGGGTACCTGAAGCCTATGTCGACATAATTCGAGACATGTACCTCAATTCCGATTCCGTTGTCAGGACCGCTGTTGGCGACACTAAACCCTTCCCCATCACCGTCGGAGTCCACCAGGGATCCGTCCTTAGTCCATTTCTGTTCAGCGTGATATTAGACGTTTTGTCAGACAGCATCAAGGACTCACATGAGCAGCCTCCCTGGCTACTCATGTATGCTGACGATATCGCGCTGGCGGACGCGGACAGGGAACGGTTGGTGCGGCGTGTGAATGCGTGGAAGGACTCGCTTGAGAACGGAGGTCTGAAACTCAACGTGTCGAAGACCGTATACTTGGCCAGCAACACGACAGACCCCATGTCTGTGCGCATAGGCGGAGATATGGTCGAGCGCACGGACCAGTTTAAATACTTGGGGTCTGTGCTTCACGCGTCCGGCGACATTGATTGCGACGTCAAGGCACGTATTTCCGCAGCTTGGGCGAAATGGCGTGAGGTGACAGGTGTCACTTGTGACCCCAAAATGCCGGTTAAGCTTAAGGGACAGGTCTATAAAACCATCATTAGACCTGTTCTCCTGTATGGCAGTGAGGCGTGGCCTGTGCTTGAGCGACACAAGCAGGAGCTGCGTGTCACGGAGATGAATATGCTGCGGTGGATGTGTGGAGTTACGCGGAAAGACCGCATCAGGAACTCCCGCATCCGGGGCAGCCTTCGTGTCCGTGACATTGTAGACAAACTGCAGGAGGGTCGCCTACGCTGGTACGGCCACGTCTTACGGAAACCGGCATGTTACGTGGGTAACAAATGTCTTGCCATGGCGCCTCCGCCGGGCCGGAACAAGCGGGGTAGACCAAAGAAGTGCTGGCTTGACGTTGTAAGAGATGACATGCATGCCAACAAGCTCTTACCACAGGACGCTAAAGATCGTGCGAAATGGAGGAGAATGTGCAGGAAAGCGGACCCCGGGCTCCAACGCGAAAGCCGCGGATGCAACCGGGATAACGCTGAGATGATGATGATGATACAGCAATGAATCTAGATTTGAAGATGTCTGAATCTATGTAATAAGTCTTAAAATTGCATGAAGGACTTGTCGCTGAGTTATAGTCACTTACACCAGGTAAGGTATGCAACTATGAAAGGTAATTTAAAGCACTTTTGATGAAGTCAACAATCCAGTCATGTCAGATGAATATGAGACTTCGCCAATAATCATTATATACAACTCACGACTCATAATTACTTTGCTAACCAGATTTTATAATAACAGGCTCCCCTAATTCTTGGAAGCAATTTTTGAAAAGCAAAAATAAATCATTGGAACTTTATTCCAAGGAATCAAACCGGTTCGCAACATGGGGTGATGATAATGCGTCCTCTGACGGCGAAAAATTGTTTCTTATTATCGAGCAAAACTACATAACACGATGAATGCATGTGCAAATTCCTTGAGAGAATTCTTAAATCATGGAACAAATTTCTTGGAAGCTGAGCATCGATACAGGTTTCATGTTGAGATTTCTACGTATGATTGAGATGGGATTAAAATAAGTTTAAACCTTTTCCATAATGAGGCAATGCCTCTTCTATTTTGTATTCATAACCAATGGATCTTATTGCTGTATAAAAGATTGCAAACATTCCAAGGACGAGTCAGATATATATTTGTAATTATATCTTGTCACAACCGTAATGATTTAAATTCTTTATAAACAATATACTCAATACAGCCCTTACCTTTTATGTATGGCCACGTAATTGTGAAATCGCTGATAAAAATAATAATAAAGGTATGTTGTTTGTTACTTATTGTTGAGTTTAATAAAGCAACATTGAATATAGGCGTAGATACAATACAATTTAACAAGGCTATGTTAAGCAAACATACGATAGATCTGTGCAAACAAAAAAAAAATGATCATAAAGGCGACCTATAACCAACGGGGATTATCATTGACTACATTGATTCCATGTTCGGTTTATTGATGTGAATTGGGAAAGGAGTGTTTATCCAAGCATCTGCTAGCATCATTGTGATCGTTCCATGGAGAATATTTTATTTTGGAGTGATTCTATTTATATAGTCTATTTCTATTATCAACACGAAGACTACATTTTTAATAGATAATTTTCAATATTGAGCGCACATTTGGCACAACACACTATTTGCATACCATTTGTCTTTGGAAGACATTAAGTACTTCTATTTTACTACTCTGTTCCACGCGTGGAAAGTAGTTAGTAGACTATTTAAACATTATAAAAATTGAATATCTTGCCATAAAGTGGTGATGTTCTATTGATATTAGTACAATTTACTTCAAGTATCAAAAGAACTCTTCACATATTATCTATTAGAACTTAGTCACAGTTAGAAACATAGCTTTATAATAGTGATAATAGCAGAGTGTCAAATATAATCACGAGAAGTGGGCCTTAATATCAGACCAAGTAGGGTTAAAGTGTTCAACGATGTGTTTTTTATTCATCACCTATTTGATAAACAACACATCGTTTATTTGGATACTAACATGTAATTAAAGCAGCTATCAGGCTCACAGCAGTGTCTGGAGGTGTGCAAGCTGGCCACAAAGGTTTGAGTATGTTCTGAGCGAAGGTCAGCGCTGTGATCGCGTTGCCAGTGGGCACCAGGATGAACAGCGCCACCCACAAGTACAGGAATGAAGGTAGAGGACCGAACGCTTCTCCTATGTATGCGTAGTCGCCTCCAGATTTTGGAATCATTGTACCTGAAATTGAAAAACTATTATACAATTTATTGAGAAGTCACTGAAATAAAACAAATTTTGGTTATCTGGGATCGCCGGAGAAACTTAATGAACAAAAAGTAAACGAAACATTTTTCCCACAGCGATAATAAATAGGTAATTGGATCCGATGTTCTTGTTCACGAACTAAACTAAATTTATGTAACTAATGGCGCCGATTCTGTTGTTCACAAACTAAACTAATTTTAAGTTAAGTCCATCTTTTTCTTTCCATTTCTATAAGAAAAGGACAGAAGATAAAATGTCAGTTTAGACCTGTCAAATTAGTGCACTCATGACGTAAACTGGCGTATTTTTAGCCGCCATGTTTATAATCGCATCTAAACTGTCTATGGATTAAATTAAAATGTTATCTTCTATCCTTTTCTCAACGAAATGGAAAGAAAAAGATGCACTTAACTTAAAATTAGTTTAGTTTGTGAACAATAGACTCGGCGCTAATATCTTATTCTTCCTACTTCGTTAAGATCTTCGTAACTCGAAGATCTTAACGAAGTTAAGAAAATTAGTCAGCACCTGAAATAAGTTGACTTATTTTCATCACGTCTGAACTATTCATGGACTATTTTAATTTGACAGGACTAAACTAATACTTTATAGTCTGCCCTTTTCATAATAAAATAGGAAGAAAAAGATGCACTGAACATAAATTTAGTTTAGTTAATATACAGGGGAATCGGTACTAAAATTGACTAAAAAAATATATTAATAAATAATTTAAAAAAATTGGCAGTAAAGCAGCAAAACAAAAAATAATAATTGGTTTTCCAGAAATATATGGACGACAGTAAGTCAAACCACTCGAAACTGTCAGATATTTCTAATCAACCTTAAGCCTTCTCGGGTTCGATTCCAGGTCAGCCAGGTACCAATGTAATTTTTCTAAGTTTGTGTTTTTGTAAGTAGTAAAGTACTTTCTAAGTATATCTTGGACACCAATGGCTGATTACAAGGTGAAGGAAAATATCTTGAGGAAACCTGGACTTTAAGTCTGAAATCGCCAACCCGCATTGTGCAAGCGCAAGCTTGACCTGGAATCGAAGCCACACACTCATACTTGAGAGGCTAGCGTTTTAACCACTACCCCACCACGACACCACTAGGCTGTGATTGACGTGGTGATTACCCTCAATCCTTCTCTGAATGAGAGGAGACCTGTGCCCAGCAGTGGGAGGATAAAAAGGTTGATGATGATGAATCTTGAGCCTTAATGCTTTAGCCATAAAGTTAGAATCTAATAAAGAAATTTGACAGAGTAGCTTGATGTGCTGTCGTATGTAAATAGGTAAGACGAGTCTAAAGATGTCATGAACTATAAACTTAATAGTAACAGTCTTTTAGGTATCGTGTTAACTATATTAATTGCAAGGATTAACCAACCTGTGCTTACTATTACTATACTTTATGCCTGTAAACGCACCCATGATATAGGAGAAACCCCTAGTGTGGGGCAACGTTTAAGTAATAAAAACTTAGTGTACATTACATTTACTTGGTAAGGCTTTCATTAACTCCCTGGTCGGGAGACAACATCGAACTCCCGGCCACCGTAGGCGCGGGCCTGCGGGCGGTGAGCAGTCGGCAGCTCGCCGCCCGGTAAGGACCAGGCCCGAATCGACGACGTGTTGTGTTTCACGCGCCTCAAAGAGATGTCAACGCATCGTGACGGGATCCACGAAGACCGATGCCTCCTGGGTCAGGGTTGCGGGTTGGTTAAAAAAGAAACATTCATTTTCATTGACTTGAATGTGCTGTGGCGGTTGAGAGTTTGTCATGCTCAAGCTCAATCTAATAGGTATATCGTTGGTGGTGTGGTGACGTGTGTGTTGGATCATTAAGTTCCCTTCAGAATGAGCTGATCCTCAAGTCATGTTCGTGAATGCGCCACGGCTTATTTCAATTATCCTTTTTTTTTTCTTTTTGTTTTCTGTAACGGACGCCTTTAACATTCTTTCTGCATCGTTCTCAAATGGATAAGTTCAACATGAATGATGTACCTAATCAAATATTTTGAAATAATTTTATCATTTTAAAAGAGTGTCCTTGGAGTTTCTTGTCAGTTCTTCTCCATAGAGACCTACGCTTTGGAATGGGCAACTAACTTTCTTTAGCCACGGTTTCTTTTTTAACCAACCCGCAACCCTGTCCCAATATAGCTTCATCTTACTGACTGACCAACCAGCTCCCTAATTGCGTAACACACTAGGTATTACTATCAGTTGGAGTCATTTCAAGCAAATTGCCAATACATTGCTTCTTATGCTCGAAAATGTGTCGGGTCAGCAACGTAAATAACGCAATGAATGTTGTTGAACTGTCAAAATGAAACATTGGTACTGATAGTGATTACGCAATGAAAATTTAAAAGTGCAAGTAATTGATTAATTTGAAATAAATGCTTTGATTTTGTGATTCTTACGCTAACTTATAAAAGTACATCAAAGCATTATTCATAATATTTTCAAGGTTCTGTTTTCAAGATACACTTAACTGCGCGTTGGCGTTAACCAATTGTTTTTTTGGCGTATCTGGCTGATGTAACTTCTTTGCACGGTTTCGCGAGTTTAAATCAAGTACCTTTGTTGTGAGAGAGAGGCTTTCGAACCTAAACCGGTTTTTGTTCAAATTTTGAGATGATGAAACAATGTTGAACGATTTCAAGTACCTAAATGAAATTAGATTTTTATTGATTGATTCAAGTAAGTGAAGTGTTTTCCTCCGTTTGTAAAACAATAATGTGCGTTGGGGTAAGATCGACCTTGGGGTAAGAACGTACAAATCAAATATCCCATTTATCTGGCTTTATTTTCTAATGCTAGCTAAATGTAGCTAGCATTAAAAAATAAAGCCATGCTGGCTAAATATAGCTAGTTTTAAGAAATAAACCCAAATAACTGGGATATTTAATTTGTACGTTTTTACCCCAAGGCCGATCTTACCCCAACGCACTTTATATAACAAAATTAGATTTTTATTGATTGATTCAAGTAAGTGAAGTGATCCGTTTGTAAAATACTTATTTTATAGTTATAAATGTTGAACGATCGATTCAAGCGACCCTAATCTGAACTTAAGGTCGAGCTATTGTATTTAGTTCTGTCTTATGTGTATGTAAACTGGAACATTGACCGATTTTCTTTAACCTTTGTTATTTACCTGGCCGTAAACAGTTGACAATATCTGTTCCGGGGTAAAATCACCCACAGAAGTTGACTAATACATATTCAAAAATAGAATGCCATTATGTCTGGTTTTCCTTTTTAGTGGAGAGAACCGGTCATTTCTAAATCGATATACCTAATATGTAGTTCAATATGTCAAGTATCTTTTTAAAATGCCTACATATTAATAATATTATAATGAAGCTGTTTGTTACGCAACTCATATTCTAGTCACTAATTTGACGACAGCACAACAAGCTACTACCTATAATATGTCAAATTTCTTTCTTTTTTTTTTTGTGGCGTCTCGTAGTTGATCTTTAGAGGCCGTGACTACTTAACCGGACTATCCTGTGGATGCCTTAATTAAAATTAAAGCCTCCAGCCAGGTTCAAATTTCTTTATTAGATTGTCATCTTTATAACTAAAGCATCAGTGTTGATTGGAAATATTTGACAGTTTCGAGTAGTGACCTGCTGTTGTCCGTACCTATATTATTAACGCTACATTTTTTTTAAGTTATCCCGTTTTTAGTCTCCATTCAAGTTATAACATTGGGCTATTCGTTTTAAAAATACAAGGTCCTGTAAGTTTAAATTTGGGTTCGTAATAACTGCCATAAAACATCTACCTGTGCTGTTTAAAAAGAATGCCCTCGGCAACAAAGGGTTGTAATTTTGCGAGCGTCGAGACTACCAATGCCAGTGTAATTGTATACGAATACTTTACACGATTCCAGCCCCCTAATCGGCGAACACATTTTTGTCAAATGATTGCGACTAGTTGGGATCGTTTGGACCGAACGGACCAATGGGCGGTCAGGCATGTATCAATGTAACTTTTCTAAGTTATATGTACTTTCTAATTATTTCTTGTACACCAATGACTGATTATAAGGTGAAGGAAAACATCTTGAGGAAACCTGAACTTTAAGTCTGAAATCGCCAGCGTGGTGAGTGGTGATTACGCTCAATCCTTCTCTGTATGAGAGAAGACCTGTGCCCAGCAGTGGGACGATAAAAAGGTTGATGATGATGATGACTTTTAGCGCTGGACACAGAAAAGACGTAAGACGCAGACGGGGCGCGGACATTTGTCTCTAACGCGTCCCTTTTATACAAACCCCCGTATTCATAAACGCTGCTTAAAGTTAACTAGTGATTAGCGATTGTTTAACCATACATTTTAGACGATTGCACGTCACTTAACTGTCATCATCGTTTATGAATAAACCCCTTAAACACTCATAATCTCTCATTTCTAACGTTAATCCCAGTCGCATCCGAAGTTTTTTTTTTTTTTTTTTGAAAAAAATGTTTTGTGTAATCAACGTGGTATCATAAAAAGAAACATCTTAAGAATACGTTGATCAGACCGTCCGAGGCAGTATTTTTTTCTGAATGCAATTATTAATATTTTATGTATAAAAGTGTTCTGCATAAAATTATAAGTTTTTTTTTTAATTTGGGCTAAATTTGCCGCCCCTTTAAATCTGCCGCCTTAGGCTCCAGCATACTACATAACCTCAATAGGCTAAGTAGGCTGAATAATGAAATAACAAAAAAAAACACTATAATTTTATGCAGAAATCATTTTTTGAATTATGCAAGTCAGAAAGGCAGTTTCTTCTTGTATTTTAAAATGCGCGCATGTAGCTGAAATACAATTATTAGGTACGCACCATAAAAAAAATCAATTTAATAAACTTGCACTTAGTTTTACCAACACACAAGTAATAATAGCATGCAATTGTACATAAACAGCAGAAAACTTGTAATTTTTACTAGCTGACTCGTGCGAAAAATTCGCACTATACTAACAGAACCGCTTGAGGGGAAAGAAAGTATGGGAAATTCGTTTTTATAAATAAACAGTGAAGCGGAATAATTTGAAAATAGTATTCCATGGTACCAGGGACGAATATCTGTCGATTGGTGGGTCAGATGTTCTGCATGGTTCGATAGAAAGAGAGAAAAAGGGAGAAAATGGTTTCAGACCCTTGGAGAAATAATATATGTTGATAGAATTAACAGCGGTTCTCAAACTACACACAGCCTATATTTATTTTATTTTATATACTTTCGCACATGGACTGTATAGAGGCGGACTTAATGCCTTAGGCATTCTCTACCAGTCAACCTCGGGTGGTGAAGAGATTAGATGGCAGGTGTTTTAGTTGGAAAAAATATAAGGAAGAAACAAAAATACTAAAATTCCTAAGTTAAACAAATACTTAAATAAGCTATATGCATATACATACTATTACCAAAATATATACTTATAATATATGCAAAACTAAAACTTGGGAGAGAGGTGATGAAATGACTCTACCTTAATTGTTACGAAAATAAGCTCTGCAATTTCCGTTTAAATGGAAACCGACTGGCGGCCGTCCTGATTTCAAGAGGAAGCGCATTCCACAGAAGAATGGATTGAATATGAAATGAAGAATGAACAAGACGTATGTGAAGGACAGAGTAAGAGAAGATTCTTCAAAGAACGCAGATTCTTAGTGTGTGAAAAACATAAATATTGGAAGTGAGTCATAAGATAAGAAGGAGGAGTGGGTGATTTAAGGGCATCCATTTAAGTTCAGACCGACACATGGTCTTATTTCATGAGATTGAATAGGAACCGGATCCCATTGTAGAGCAATATCTTGGTGACCCCAATATAATACTCGTACATCGCTATTCCAAGGGTGGAACTCTATTAGACTAGAATGGCAGAATCTTTGTGTCCTAGTTCCTTCTTCCCTGTGGTTCCACCAACACTTTCATCAGCGTTTCACTGATTACTTCATATACCTATATAAAGCTGAAGAGTTTGTTTATTTGTTTGAATGACTTGACTAATCTCAAGAATTACTGGCCCGATTTGAAAAATTATCCAGGTAGGCTTTAGGCTATACGTATAGCATCAAGCTGCGATCAATAGGTGCGAAGCATAACTAACTCCACGCAAACGAAGTCGCTAGCGGCCGCTAGTTACTTTATACTTATCTATATACTAGCTTTCCGCTCGCGGCTTCGCCCGCGTAGAGATCGGTTATATCGCGCTTTTTAGATTTGCCTCGGGAACATCAATTTTTTCCGGGATAAAAGGTAGCCCATGTTCTTTCTCAGGGTCTAAAGATTGTCTGTGCCAAATTTCATCAAAATCGGTTGAGAGGTTTAGGCGGGAAAGCGTAACAGACAGACAGACAGAGTTACTTTCGCATTTATAATATTAGTATGGATTACAGATGGTACTGATTTATATATGAGAGGCTTGTGGATAAGTAATGATAGCTGCACGGGTCTAATGATCAAATTAGGTAAGCTAAGCTTGCCGCGGGTGGTTCATAGATAGTTGACCATTTTTAAATACCAATACCTCTCTGTGTTTCGGAAAGCATATTATACTGTATGTAGATGCCGTAGGTGACGGTTGTCTTTCTAAGATGTTTAACAGTCGCTACGGATCGTGAGAAGTTTGAAATTCCGACAGCTTCCATCATTATCATCTCAGCGTTAATCCCAGTCACATCCGAAGCTTTTTCAGCTTTGGAGTCTGGGGTCCGCTTTACCAGTTTAACTGCTGATTTGGGCGAAACTTTGATATTTTCGGTGAAATTCTGACAGCTTATCTTACCTTACGGTGTTACCCAGCAACTGAAATACTGGTATTCAGCTGCATTCTGTTAGACTGCAAGCCGAGCCATACTTGGCTGGGAAAAGGCTAATAATGATGATATAATGGTACTGATTGATTAATTTTCTAGTTCGACAACAGAGTCACCTACTGTTTCGCCATAATTCTGCCTATGTATATATTGACCTTATTGGCACATAATATTATGAATACTTTATGGGGAAAGAAATACCGAATACCGCAAAAGCAAAGCGAAAGGAATACCGCAGTGTCTCAAGACAAAAGTCTTCGACCAGTGTGTGTTGCCACTTGGCAGTGATGACTTATGGAATTGAGATGTGGTCGCTAACAATGGGCCTTATAAGAAGGCTCAAAGTCACTCAAAGGGCAATGGAGAGGGCTATGCTTGGGGTTTCACTGCGCGATCGAATCAGGAATGAGGAGATCCGCAGAAGAACGAGAGTAACCGACATAGCCCGAAGAATAGCAACACTAAAGTGGCAGTGGGCTGGACACATTGCCCGTAGGACCGATGCCCGATGGAGCCGACGGGTTCTCGAGTGGCGACCACGCACCGGAAGACTTAGCGTGGGTAGGCCCCCTACAAGGTGGACCGACGACCTGGTGAAGGTCGCGGGAAACCGCTGGATGCGGGAGGCGCAGGTCCGGTCGTCCGCGTCGTGGAGAACCTTGGAGGAGGCCTATGTCCAGCAGTGGACGTCTCTCGGCTGAAATGATGATGATGATGGGGAAGAACAAAATCATATAAAGTTAGCTACTTTTACTCGGTGGTAGGCCAAAATATCGGCTGCCGGCAGAAGTTACCACCCACCAGAGAAAGTCTTGCCGCCAAGCGATTCGTCGTGTTCCGGCATGATGTCTGAGCTGTTGTGTTGCTATGTGTGCCGGGTACGATGCGTCAAATGTTGTTGTGGTTTGGTCGTGGAGGGTCTCCGGATCAATCTCCCTCGAGCGCAACGTCGTTGGTCGTGTTGTTGGTCGTGTGTTCCTTCCTTTTAACACAGTTTTTTTTTTTTGTGTGTGAATAGGCTCTTAATAAAGAAGCGCGCTTTACCATCAACGATTGTATCACTGCTTACCATCAGACGGGATTGCGATCAAGCACTAGTTTATGATTATTAAATAAATATATTATAATTATTAATTATTAAAAAATTAAATTATTCTTAACTGGTAATACAGCTATCCTCGTCGTATCATATCGGGAACTTATTACTAAGCTTGCCACTAATATACATCATAATTTTTTACATTCAGAATGCCCAATGTGGAGACAAATAAGGTTTACTAATAGTACCTAAGTACAAAGACTACAGTATCCGTGACCCCAACAATATAGATATAGTCTTTTTTAATATATCTAGATTTATAATTTTAAAATCCTTCACATTGTTTTAAGACGTCTATGCGACTATGCTTCTAAGGACTGTGGGATTGAATAGTTAATTAATAGATATGTGGTGATATTATACCCAGTTAATGCCTTATGCAGACTCTAAGTTTCTGCAAATAGACTCCGTAACCCAGTTGATAACTCTTATATGCCGATGTCCGCATTGCGCTTCAGGTCAACTGTACGTGTTTCAGTAGCTTATTAACCTTATTTACGAGACCATTTATATTTCTTTATGCAGCTTTTATTGTACACCTAAAATACATAACATACAAAATATGCTTACAATGAGCGGCGATATTATCGCTATGGCGATTTAACGATTAATTTCCAAAGATGTTTCTTATCGTGTCATTTTAGATTAAAGATTATATATTACATTAAAGATTATTACATAAAAATGTAGTAACCTAGCTTTAATCATGACACGCATGACAATCATGACATGCATGACAATAAGTAGGTACGTTTTTCCGATGGTAGAACCACTATTTTTTGGTATCGTAATTAACGGCGATTAATAGATTCCGTCCTGGAAGTCAACTAAACTCGGTCAGATTAACATAAAAGGTATTGGATATGTGAAACACCGCGTGTTTTAAATAAACGACAACAATATATAAATGAGGTAGGGATCTAATACCTAATTTTATTATTTTAACTATTAAAAAATTCTATAAATTAAAAGAAACCTAGGGGAGACGATAAGTAGGCGTTCAGTGCCCCACACAGTCAGCCCGGGTGTCAACCTTGCTGACTGGACAATCTTTATATCATGACGCGATGGCATGATATAGGTATTCTCGTAACACAAGAAATAGACGGACCACTGTTATATACAGTTATAATGGACGGATTGTTTTGCTGGATGATCGTGAAAGGTGTAGGTGTCAATAAAAGCATCCATGCATGACAGTTTTCTGGTCTTATTAGATTCTTTTTGATACCTAAGTACATTTTTATTATATTAATTAGGTACTTCAATTAAATGCGTAAAGCTATCAAGACCCACTGTTATCGATAATGGAGAATATAAAGCTGAAAACAGGTGTGATAGACTCATTACAGTTTAATTACACTATTTAGCTTCCATCATCATTAATTAACGTGCTATGAAGGCAGAAACATTTTTGCTTCATGATTAGTTCTCTTACCTAACTCTGCATAGCAGAGAGCTCCGATCATTGAGAGGAACCCGGAGAGTACCCACACGATCAACGCCATGCCCTTGGACCCAGCATATTTGAGAGCCAGGCTTGGGGACACGAATATCCCTGATCCAACTATCACACCGACTATGATAGCCACTCCATTTACTAGACCTAGCTCTTTCTTCAAACGTACGCCTTCATTGGATCCTTTATCAACAATGTCTTCAGTTTCTGGACCTATTTCCATCGTTATCGGCGGCAGAACATCGATATCACTCACTTTCGCCATGATCAACGTTTATAAATAACAAATTCTTTATAGCCACACGCGACTTGTATGCGTAACACTAATAAAAATTTTAAACACTTTTACACATTGTCAAACAGCAAGATGTAGCTCAGCCGAAATTCTGAAGCACTGTCATACAAACATTGCATCACACTGCGGTGTGAGCTACGGCGGGAAACACCACGTGTGGCGATGAACACCATCGAACTACCATGGACTGATAAAAAAAACTCCTGCGGCAACTAGCCGACAGTAGCTGATAACACGACAGAAACCAACAATAAATATTAGCGTAAAACAGTTTCACGTTGTTGTATATAGGTTAAAATATTCAGCACATTCAGGGCACCTGTTTTTAAAATATCTAAGCTACTGCGTTCTTAATTGTCATAAAAAAATATCAGCTTAATTTAATTTATGAGAAAATATTTTATATCGCTTTTTTCCCGGTCGCGATCTTATCCATATGCTACGAGGAATAGACGTCCGGCGTTACGTCCGTATGCCTTATTCACTAAGCTACTTTGCAAGTTAACCACGAGCAGTCGAGCACAGTCGTCTGCGTCCGCAAGGATGACTCAGACACGAAACGGCATGGGTCGACCACCATACAGAGTAAAACTCAACTTTAATGTTAAAGCAATTGAGCATATTTTCAGTGTTGTGACGGGCGCGAGAATTCACTGCCAAGTTCGAACAACTAGTTTTTTTTATCTCGTTCTCACAATCATCGTCCTATGTGCAGCACACGTGTACTACATTTGGCAAAGTATTTTTTAACAATAATAACTATAATATAATAAAATGCCATCACGTATAGCCATGGCCACATTCACCGTCTATAAGAGGATTGTGTTCTTCGCATAAGCAGGATATGAGCAATTCATATACCTACAGCTTGCTCACTGCAAAGAGGTCAATGACAGTGTGGTGATACGAGGTATCAATCAGTACCTATAGTGAAAGCTACTACTACTTCCCATCCGACTACCTAGATACATGTTATAATCCAACCATTGCATTGTAGGTATTACTTTAGAATTTAGATAAGTTATGAATTTGTGATATCTATTATTTAGCTATTAAAATTAAAAATAGAAAACAAAATAGATAAAATTAAAAAAATTAAACTTTGTCCAGTACCTACTGTCATTTGTCCTATATATTAATTTGGTTCTAGCAGGATGCACGAAGGCTTGTTAGTGTGTTAACAGTTAACCAACATGTTAACTGTTTTAGGGTTCCGTAGTCAACTAGGAACCCTTATACTTTCGCCAAGTCTTTCTGTCCGTCCGCGGCTAATCTCAGTGGCCATTAGGACTAGAGAGCTGAAATTTGGTACCTACAAATATGTATATTGACCACCGACAAAGTGCTAAAACAAAAAGTGGAAAACGATATTTTATTAGGGTACGTATCCCCCCATAGGTACACTTAAAGTGGAGAGCGATTTTTTTTTCATTTCCACTCTAACGAACGATATATTGTTGGATAGGTATTTAAAAATGAATGGCGATGATTAGGCTCCGAAAGGAAAATAAAAGCGCCTCCTCCCTCTAGCTTTCGAATCATACGTTTGAAAAATTTGAAAAAAGTCTCAAAAGTAGAAAATATTTTCTGGAATAAGGTTGTAAATTAACCATAATATCCAAACATTTTTTTATATTAATTTACATATTTTATTATCTTGGTCGTATATTCTTTCAAATAAAAAAGATCGGTTCATGTAAAATTACCACCGAAACTCCGAAACCCGTTTCATCATTATCATCATCAACGTTTTTATCGTCCCACTGCTGGGCACAGGTCTCCTCTCATACAGTGAAGGATTGAGCGTAATCACCACGCTTGCTCAATACGGGTTGGCGATTTCAGACTTATAAAGTCCAGGTTTCCTCACCATATTTTCCTTCACCTTCAGTCATTGGTGTCCAAGATATAGTTAGAAAGTACATATAACTTTAGAAAAGTTACATTGGTACTTGCCTGACCTGGAATCGAACCCGCGCACTCATAGTTGAGAGGCTTGTGTTTTAACCACTAGGCCACCACGACATACATAACCCGTCTAACTTGTATAAATTAGTAACGCAATTTCCCAAGCGATGGCTCTGTACTTCGCGGTGTTAAGTTTTTTCCTGAGTTGATGGGGTCAGGATTGGTATGAGCTATAGAAAAATTAAAGTAACAATAACTTTTTCTTTAGTTATTTATCGTTCTTTGTATGCCCGTTTTTAGGATTCTGTACTTAGTATCTCAACTTGATGTAATAAATAGCCTATTTTTTAACTCTTTCCTAAGTTGCGGCGGTGTTTCCGTTACACTACATTTGAGTGTCTTCAAGGCTGAGTGAATAGGCTCTTAATAAACTAGCCCGCTTTACCATCAACGACCGCATCACTGCTTACCTACCATCAGGCGGGATTGCGGTCAAGCGCTATTTATAATTTAAAAAAAAAGTGGGGTCACTTATTGTGACGGACGGGAACCCTACTAAGCGTGGCCCAAAACGCTCTTGGCCGCTTTTTAAATTAATTCAGGTTTATATTCAGCCAGCGGGGTGTGTTTAAGTGTTTTTTTTTATTGTGAATAACTTTTTGCATTTCGTTTTGAAGGGGCGAGCCAATTGGGAACAGCTTCGCACGAATCTAAACTCCGGGCTGGTACCTACTCAAAAATTTCTATGAGCCGCAGTGGTGCTTACAACGACTAACTCAACAAGACTTTGATAAATAATTGGAAAAAAGCTTAATAAAAGCTATTAACTTGTACTAATACACTAACTTTTAGTTAAGAAATTAAACTTTCTGAAGACACCCCTACTGACCCGATTTTATTTTACTGTATCTTGCAGACATAGCAAGTGTTTGGTACCGTGGAAAACTTGCCTAGGGGCTGATTTTCAAGTTTTGTCTGAGGAATAAATATGTACGGACGACAGCAGGTCAAGCTACCCGAAACTGTCAGATTTTCCCAATCAAAGTAGAGCCTTAATGCTTTAGCGATAAAGTTGAAAATCTATTAAAGAAATCTGACAGGCATACTCCGGCAATTATTAAATCCGTCCTATGAAAATACACGTTGTTTCTGGAGGCCACCTCAGTGTAGTTAGCTATCTAAATCAAACAGAATTGATTTTGGTGATAGGGTAAGATCGTGATTATTTTCTAATTAGTAAGACTTTAGCCAAATAGTAGGAATACAGATGAATTTTGGCTTGTGTTTTTTTTTTTTATAGTTATAAACTAGTGCTTGACTGCAATCCCGCCTGATGGTAAGCAGTGATGCAATCGTTGATGGTAAAGCGCACTAGCTTATTAAGCCTATTCACTCAAAAAAACTGAGTGAACCCAACAACACGACCAACAATGCTGCGCAAGAGGATGATCTGGAGACCCTCCACGACCAAACTCCCGACACAACAAAATTAGGCACATCGTACCCGGCACACATCGCAACACAACTGCTCAGACCCGTCCTCCGTACGGCTTCACCAGACATCATGCCGGAACACGACGAATCGCTTGGCGGCAAGACTTTGTCTGGTGGATGGTAACTTGTGCCGGCGGCTGATGTTGTTGCCAGAAACGAATTTATGTTCGTGTTTCCGTCTACTTAAGTAGTATGTTATTTTTTCTTTATAAGTACGAAACCTGAATATATAGCTTGTTCAGAATAAGCAACTGAATCGATTCCTACGACTGCACGGTTAGCGCTGTAGTTAAGTTATTCACTGCTGGGCTGCGTGTCGTGGGTTCGATTCCTGTACGGAAGAAATATTTGTATGACCTACAAGTAGGTAGGTAGTTGTTCCGGGTCTGGCTGTTTGTGTATGTGAGTTTAAATTTTTGTAAACGCACCCACGATACAGGATTAATTCCTACACTGGCGTATTGGGGGATTTTTATAAAAAAGAAAGTATAAAACATGTAAGTGTTGTAAAAAATATTTCTACAGCATGTTATATTTTATCCCAAATACATTATTTTATAAATTGCCATACGAACATCTAGTGGCAGTCGTTACGGGTTGTTGGAGCCCTCAAAAATCTAACAATTGGTCTAACTGCAATGCTTCGATGTCGCCTTCGGGTTGTGGAGGTCAGACGGCAGTCGCTTCACGGAAAATGTCGAAGTTTAGCCATATCAGCAGTTGGACTGGTAAAGCGGACCCCAGACTCCAAAGCTGAAAAGGCTTCGGATACGACTGGGATTAACGCTGGGATGATGATGACAATAATTTATAAATTGTTGCAGTGTGGTGACCGAGCGCACATAACAGCTGGCGGTAATCATAGTACCTACTATAAGGTCAGTGAGACAGGCCACCCTCGCGCCATTGCGCTGTAGGAGAGGGCGAGCGAACGGTGCGTTAACCATATTTTTGTTGAGACAATCAGATAAGATAACAAGCTCATAACTTTGTGATTTTCTATGACATCTCCTTGAAATTTTGTACGGACGACAGCAGGTCAACCTACCCGAATCTGTCAAAAATTCCCAATCTTGAGCCTTAGCTTTATAGATAAAGTTGAAAATGTAATAAAGAAATCTGACAGATTGTAGTAGCTTTACATGCTGTCGTCTGTACATAGATTCTTTACTTAAAAGCTCTTTACTTAAAGTACGGCATCTCGCCGTGGCACCTAAATCTACATATAATAATAATACACAATATGTTAAGAAAACCCTGTCCGACCCGTAAGGATAGTAAAGGTTAGGTAAACACATGGCCAAATAACATATGAAATTAAAATTTCACTACGATGATTATGTAAACATAATCATCATAGTAACAATACCAATGAATTTTGAAATTAACTTTTTTTCCCGCGATATAATTCCAACTTACCCAAAATTAGATAATTTTTAAAAACTGACAAAATTATTTTTGACGGTATAATTCTGAGCGAATAGCGATGCGACCGCGTGCCGCGTGCCCTGCCCCTCTTCGCCCGCGCCTGGATGGCCTACCGCACATGTTTTAAGTTACCTCTTTTTGCAAAATAATTTTTTTTTGGGGGATTTTTTTTTTAAGTTTAGCCCGACTTTGTAGGCATTTGTAGAATCAGTTATCGATACCTAACAATACCTTCACGGATCGGACAGTTTTCTTTACATCTATACTAATATATAAAGCTGAAGTGTTTGTTTGTATGTTTGTTCGCGCTAATCTCGGGAACTACTGGTCCGATTTGAAAAAATATTTTTGCGTTGGATAGCCAATTAATCCAGGAAGGCTTTAGGCTATATAACATCACGCTGCGACCAATAGGAGCGGAGCATATAAAAAAAGCGGGTGAAACCGTGTGGCGCAGCTAGTCTTGCATAATGAGAGAAGATATCAAGATATCCCGGGTTCGATCCCCGGCCAGGTCATGATGGAAAACGATCTTTTCCTGATTGACTTGGGTCTTGGATGTTTATCTATATATGTATTTATTATAAATATAGTATCGTTGAGTTAGTATCCCATAACACAAGTCTCGAACTTACTTTGGGGCTAGCTCAATCTGTGTGATTTGTCCGTATATATTTATATTTATTTATTTATTATATCAACGTATGGAGAACAGTTTCTATTGAATTCGATGCCACTACGTGATTACAAGTTGCGATAATCTCACCTGTATAGATGGAGCTATAGGGATCTAACTGCTACACCAGCGTTGTTCGATTGAAGGAAAAGAAGCAGCAGCTGACACCGGTCCAGTTTTTACTCGAGGATTCAATATTTCTACATCACCCTAAACAGACAAATATGGATAGATGTAGCATTATCAGCCTATAAGGTTCCCATTGTTGGGACACTACCGCAGGTCTCTTTTTGTATACAAATTCCACAAAAAGGCATCTGAATTCAGCTCAGATTCCCATGTCTCGTCGTGTGGCGGTTGTAGTGTGAGAGCTGCCTTAGCACAGCCGAGTGGGCGATCATTTAACATACTGTACTGTATTGTGAAAATAATGAACCTGGATGTAGGATAAAAATATAATAAGCGCCAGGGTGTCACCACTGTGTGAATCATTCGGAAGACACATTGATTTGGCGGTGCTCTGCCCGGCTTGGGTCGAGCACCGCCAGCTGTCCTCATGGAGGCGATCTCTCGCGTCCAACCCTGGTATAGAACGAGCGTGATTGGGCGGCCATCTCCTGTGAAGCAGTAATGCTAACAGAGGCGGAGCGTGTGAGGGAGAGGAAATCTCTGCGCCCTCACTCCCCTAGTCGCCACAGAAAACGTTATGGACGTCAAAAGTTAGCAGCAGACTTGCCCACCGTAGGCGCAAGCTGTCGTGAGGCGAGCAGAGGATAATTTGCCGTTCGATGATAACCATGCCAGGGTCGACGGCGCGTTGTGTTCCACGCGTGCCTCAGAGATGTCAGCATAGTGACGGGTTCCGCTAGGACCAATGCCTGCCAGGACCGCGGGTCGTTCGAGTTACGGTGGTCCCTGGTACAGTTAAATGCAGGAACACGGGTAGATTTTAGGCACTAAGTCAGACACAACCTCCCGCTCCGCCCAGAGCAGAAGGCATTTGAAAAAAAATCATAATGAGAGTATTCAGATTTGACTTTCATGTATTTTATAAAGAAATAGACTAAAAATGTGATAATATATTACATTAAATATTAAAAAAAAAATAATAATTAGCGAGCTGAGAGAGATTAATTATTTAAATAAAAGATGTTTTAATTATTGTCTTTGTTTACTTCATATTTAAATATCCTTGCGGTTCCATCATCAGAGGTACTTAATATTAAGCTTTCTTTTGGGTTGTAACATAGATCTAAGACTTCAGAGCGGTGTCCTGTTAGCATCTGGCTCCTCTCTCCTGTCCTGCCTTCGTATACACGTATAGATCCATCGAGGCAGCCGGTGACCAGGTGGTTCTTGACCCACACCATCTTGGTGACGCCGCCTACCTCGTCATCTGATTTGGCACACTGATGACGAACCATTTGTCTCGGGATATCCCATATGCTTACAGCTCCTGTTAGTGTCCCTGTAACATTTATTATATATTGTAAATAAAGAGTTGAATGTTGGAATGCATTGTTATCTGGTTTGATCTAGCCTTTTCTCTTGTATGATAGGGTCAGCTTTCAGTCATAACTAAATACAGCCTAATACCAGTATTTCACATGGAGTGACGGAGTGACGGAGTGGGACTTTCTCAGACCCTCTAATTGGACTGTGGTGTGACGTCACATATGTCATGTACACTACAGTTTAGTTATATCACGCATGTGTTAGAATAGTATCATATAAAATAACATTTGTCTATAAACAATGCGTATTTAAAAGGGGTCAAAAGTTACTGATACTCCCATCGAGCTCTTTGTAACTCTCGTGTTTGAGTGCACCATAATCGTCTCCACACAGGCATAGTAAACAGAACAGTAAAACATCTTCATACAAACGTGCCACTCTCGGTTTGAATGTATGTATGCGTCCGCGCTGCGCGCCTTGTCGGCACGCGATATCACGCACACGCTGGCATAATATAACTGGGATTTAACGAGGGGGCAGTACGGGCTGTGCCGCGTGACTGTGACCACGCGCGTAAGTTACATGACCGCTCGCCTTCGTCAACTCTCGCCGGCCACTTACCAAAATATTAATTATTACGAGTATCATGACTAAAAAAGGGGAAATAAATATTGTATTGTTTTCGGGTGCCTCAATAACGATTTCGCAAACCCGGACTTATCATTCTTCATAATTCCTACTGAACCAGAAATATAAGTACCTATTTATACTTAAATCATATTAGAAAATATTTGTATTGTTTATTTCACAGTTTATTTGCTTTATTAAGAGCGTAGCCGAGTCGCATTTTTCCATATAAATGTATTCCCAAATTTACTTCCTGAATACATGTTTAGAGCTAAAGTTTATTTTAAGAAGCCTAGTTTTCCTATAAAACAGAGGATTGAGTACGAAATATCGTTTATAATAGGTACACGTATTTGGCGCGTATAGTGTAATAAGAGCAATTTCGCATTAATTACCTACCACTGCAAATTAATATTTTTTTTATTGTCTTATGTATTGTTTGATCCAAATATGGCGTCTTAATCATAATATTAACTCAAAAAAATTATAGTAAGATGTGACCGACTAACGCTTAAGGTTACCACCACTTTTACTTTTAGCTAAATGGGACATAAAGCCAAATAGACAACCCTGGGGATCAACGAAAGAGTAGGCAAATAACTCGGCGGGCGGCCTTAGATAACCTACTGTTCTGTTTACTGTGACACAGGCCAGGCAATGCCGGCCGGCGCCCAACACCACATAGCGATCTTGTCAGGGCCATCCAGGTACAGTTTATATACAAATTTTATATGTGATAGTATTCTAACACAGACATGATAGAACTAAAGTATGTAATGTATGTGCCACCACAGGACCAATTGTCAGTATACATAATGGGAGGTCAACCATCAAACAATAGTCCACATCCAGCATAGCTTAACACATTATCAACACTGATATTATAGGGAATAATTATAAAATTGTAAGTGCCAAGATGGCCTGGCCTGGCAAACTTGAAATGAGAGATTACATTAATGGATAAGTTTTTGTAAGATCATTAGGAGAACCTCATTTTCTGGAGGCAGCAACACTTCTTGAAGGCTATTGGTTTGCGTTTGAAGCTCCTTTCATTCATTACAGGATACAGATAATATGAAAATCATTACTTACCGGTAGCAAGAAATCCTAACTGTGGATCTTGTCCAAATGCAACAGTTTCTAAGTCATTCTCTGTTTCCATCTGGCCTACAACTTTACCATTGTTTGTGGTGGTCAATACAATTTTACCTGTGGAAAATATGACACATTTTTTCAGAAAAAATAATAATTAAGAGTGATGAAAGTAACAATACTATAAACCAGTTAAAAATGTAAAATAATATACAATCTTCCTAATCTAGCAATATTCATAATTTCAGGTAATTTATATTCTCGTTTCATCAGATTTAGGTTGCAGTGGAATTTCAGCTTTGTTAAAAATGACATTCAATCTATTATTGTAGATAACTACAAGTAAAATTAGGATTGAAATCTCACCATCTGTAGAAATAGATGCCATAAGGTTGCCATCAGGATGTATATCAATAGCTGTCACTCTGATCTCATGGACTGTAGCAGGTACCTGCTGCAGGACAGTAGATGTTTTGAGGTCCCATATCTTTACCGCTCCATCTTCATAGCCTGCCGCTAAGCGAACTCCATCTTGGAACAGCTGGAATCATAATAATTCTTATCAATAGTTGTAAAAATAATATATGTATGTATGATGGCTGACCTAATATTGTTTTTCCATATACTATTATTTATAGGAAATGTTGCCAGATTCTCGGACCTACCAGATATGCTAACAAAATGTCATACAAATTGGTCCAGCCGTTTTGGAAGAGTTTGGTAAATAACACCACAATGTGAGAAGTTTTATATACTAGATAAAGATTACTTTAATATCTTGGTAACATGCTTAAGGATGAATAAAAAAAGTAGAAGAGTAAAATTGTTGTTACAATTTTACTCTTAATGTGACATGACTTGCAAAATTAACAACACTTTGCAATTTAGAGTGTGAGTCACTTAAATATGAGTCTTATTGGTGACTCTGCTAACCAGCACCCTAATTGTATAACATACTATCAATCTCAATTTAAAGGAGATTAGTAATCCATTACTTCATATAACTGAAAAACTATCTGCTTAACAACTTAAATAATGGAATGAATGTTGACCATGTGTCAAAACGAAACCTAATACTAGTGCAAGTGTGTTACACAATTATTATGCTGAAGAGTAAAATTTTTCCAAGATACAGAATCAATCATTAATGATGCCATTTAAAGAGAAACCTCCCATTTATGCTTACCTTTCCACACTCTACTTTTGTATTGTGTCCTTGCAAAACTTTGGTCTCTCCAGAGGGTACTTTGAATACATAAATATCTCCAGATACTGTTCCAAATACAAGCACTCGAGCTTTATCATGCCAGAAGCCCCATGTTAAGTCATCAGCTTCATATTCAAATGCAACTGTCCATGGTTGTCGCTGGTTTTCTTCTGTGTTACATTTCCAAACTTTGATTACTCCAGACATGTCAGCTGTGGCCAAGTATGCTCCATCATAACTGAAGCCAACAAATATGACAGAGTCTTTATGACCGACACAGTCCATGAACAACTGCCCATCACTCACTGACCACACATAGGCCCTATCATCTTCTCCGCCAGTGACTGCTAGTTTGCCATCGGGATGAATATCACAACAAAACACTGAGCCGACATGCTTACTGAACACAAAGGCTGCATGATCTTCTGGAGGTTCCATGTCCATATCCTCTTCTTCTACACCTAACATCTCTTCTAGATCTTCTAACTGCACCTCTTCAACCTCATCTTCATAGAACATTTCTTCTTCATCCATGCCTGTTATTTCGTCGCCGTTCACAGACGAAGGCGGTGTTTCTTCTTGCTGATCTCGCATGATCTAAAGCCATTACAGAATTATGAATACAATATTAAACAGTAAACAGAATAATAGCATAATATCAAAGATTAAAATTAGTAAACTAACCTCTTTCTTGTATATGTTATGGTTTAAATAAAGTTATTATTAGAATTGTTTCTGTGTTTAATAATAGATTTGTAACTACGAATCCGATAATCGTCTCTTGTTAACACGTTCAAACGTTGTGCGAATTTTAATAGTCTACTTACGAAAAAATCTACTACGGACGGAGAGGATGACGTCCTGACTAGGGATGAGCAAATATCGATATATCAAATATCGATATTTTTTCAGAAAAATATCGATATTTATCGGCGATCGATATTTATATCGATATTTTTTTTCACGCGATATATCGATTTTCGATATTTATTTTCAGATATCAAAATCGATATCTGCTGTATGCTCATGCGTCACATCATGTATTTGACCAAACCGATTTCTTAAATTTAGAACAAGAATAGGTAGGACGTAGGTATGCAGCAAGCTGTATGGGTTTAGTTTCTTTACTTCAAACACAAACAAAAATTACAGTCTATGACGATACGGGATTTTAGTGCTCTTCTTGGACTTTTCAAAGAAGCTGCCGAGGAAATATGTGGTGCGAATTATGTAACGTCAAGTTTAGCCGTTCCTCTTACAAATTTAGTAACCCAAGTTACGGATCAAGCAACTTCATCAACCTCTTTAGGGTTGATTGATAAAAAGCTTTACTGAAAAAATTGGTTGCCTGTAAAGTCGGTATACGGGCGAAAGTTTTACGTGACAACGACTTTGAGTGGTAAAATAATGATTGAAAACTACCACAACACTGTGATTACTATAACATAACCTATTCACTTATGTCTTAGTCATTTATATCATCATGTTATATTATCAGTCTGAAATTATTTACCTTTGCTGTTTGAATTGTTGCGATGGACGAAACTACCTTCACATTATCCTTAGTCATTTATTTCATCATGTTATATTATCAGTCTGAAATTATTTACCTTTGCTGTTTGAATTGTTGCGATGGACGAAACTACCTTCACATTATCACTACACAATTGTTTTACAATTAACTGGCAACGTTTAAACTTGTATGCAGGTGCCTAAGCGAAATAGAAGCGCAAGACATGAACCGGTGTGTATGCCTATCTCTCTCACTTTCTCTCTCGCTCTGTCTCTCTCGCTCTTAGGCGGGCTAACCATGCCCGAATGGAAGGGACGCGTGCCTCTCACTCGCTCTCATTGTGAGCGCATAACGTGAGCGGAGCGTAAGGCAGTTTCTTGAAGTGTCACCCGGCAAACCAATTTATAAGACGTTGTCACGTCAAAAGTTGAAGGCAATCTGGCTTCTTTAGAGAGAAATCCTTTTCTCTCAGTAGCTACTATTTTGGACCCTCGGTTCAAGCGTATTCACTTTACCTCGCTTCTGTTGTATCAAATCCTATATCCAAAATTAGTGCTGAAATTCATGCAGAACTGTTGAGGTTGAATTTGATTATTGTCTCTGGCAGCTAACTTTTATAAGCAAAAATATTTTAAGTTTGGAAGATTACGGAGACAGGAGAAAAAGATTCATTGTTTTATGTGATCACTGTTTGTTTCGGTAGCATGAAGAGTAGCAAGACTGCAGTCAATCGATAATGTTTGATATATAATATTGTAATGTTTTTTTTTTATAGAGTGTTTGGAAGTTGGGCTTAAAATATTAAAAATTATGAAGTGCTTATTGTAGTGTATGCGTTTTATCATTGACCACAGACAACACTGTCACTGTCACTGTCAAACAGACAACGCTGTCACTGTTACTGTCAAACAGATAACACTGTCTCGAGCGCACCACGTCGGTCAGTCTTACGAGAGCCACGAGCGAGAGTAGACGTGTCGGTAGTCTGTCCGTTAAGTGCGTGTGCGAGCCTGTGATATTCAACGAAGTAAAGGTTTTACAAGTGGCGACGAGCAAAAAGGTATTTTGTTGAACAACAAAAAAAAAATAAAAGGGAAAAGGATACAAAACAGTGAGTAGTTTCACATTCCTTAAGTATTGGTAGAAAATTTCTTTCTGTATACATAATTATATTAAATCATGGAGTAATTTATTATGGAACGCATAATGTAAACACATTAAAATGAACAGTCAGTTATTCTGTGAGGTTTTATATTCCGCGGAAGGCAAACATTGATAATACGTATACTTCTGGCAGCCTCGAAACCCGGGTAGATAAATAGGTATTGGAGGTACCTAATACTTACTGGCTAACTATATACAATAAGATTAATTAGGTACTTATTTGATACTATTTTAACCAAATTGTGAAAGTTGAATAAATCGAATTGTGGGTACTTAACCTGTATGATACATACTGGTGTATAACGTCGAGCGCAACGTTTTTGTTCTTTAATAATTTTGGGAGTAGGTAGTTATCCGTGTTATCTGCTACAGGCCAGTGTTATTTGCAGAAGTACGTGTTTTTTACGCGTGTAAACCCGAGGTGCCTTGTACCTATGTATTTGTTATGATATGGAAGTATTCGTGGTACAAACTTGCGAAGGTGCCCAGCGAAGGTTATATCGACGTCCGAGATGTCGTTGCTGCTGTTTTGCGTAGTCCTTTGACCCTCCATTGGAAGTATATCCACCGTTCTTGCAATTTATAAGTAGCTAGGTTTGAAGTTAAACTTTTGAACAATAGTTAAATTGAGATTAAATGTTGTACATATGTAGAACTATGCCCAACTACAAACTTAGCATATACCCCACGTAAAATATACAGCTATCAAATAAATACATATTTTAATTTACGCGTGATGTTTGAACTTGGCCAACCAGGTATACAATCCACTCACTTGCGTAGTTTGCACAGTTTCACAGAATTTGAATTAATTGACGACACGGTTGGTGTAGTCGTTGAGCGATGGACTGCTGCGCTGCGTGTCGCGGGTTCGGTTCCCGCGTGGATCGGTTAGTTGGGAGGTGGTTCTGGCTCTGGCTGTTTGTGAGTGTGAGTTTGGGTGTTTTTGAGCGCGCCCGTGATACGGGAGTGGTTCCTGGTGTGGGAGCAAGGAAAAGAAAAAAAATATTCGCAACACGGGCGTGTTAAGTTCGATTACAAATGAACTCGCAATATACTTTGGTCAATGTTCTACATCGAACTGTGAATTTGAACAATCCGCACATCACATCTTATGGGAGTGTTTTCTTTGGCAGAATGAACGCAATATTATGTTGGATAGTGTACAAGTTACATCCGGAGTTGTTTATTATACGGACCTTGTAGAAACTAGAACTAATTTCCGTGCGTTCAGGCGCTTTTGCCATACCTATTATTGGAATCAATTGTAACAAAACATATCTACTTAGGACCCATTAACTTAATCAAATTTTATTCCGTGGTGCTTGGCAATCTGGGCTTCTCCCAGTTGCAATAATGTCCCTTTGTGCCGATTGGCCTAGTTCTGTTCTGTCTCCTGCTTGTTATGGAGAGAAGTGGAAAAAAAAATCTTTTTTCTTACTCCTCCGCTATTCTTTTTCTGATTAATTTCGTTGCGGGACCCAAGACAGTTGAATCGTTTCTCCGGGACTCGTCGAGCTTCATTGCTCGGCGTTTTTCTGGCGGTCTCCACTGCTGATTCAGGCTTTCAGGAGTTGCAGTGGGTTGGGAACAGTGTGGCGGGTTTTGTCCCATTAAAAATATACTTTGAAAGAAAGAAAGAAAGAAAGAAGAAATAAATATATTTATTCCGCACAAACAAAACGCACGTTACAATTAGATACCATAAAATGTATCATTACTATTAAACGTAAAAAGAAAAAAAGTACATAAAAAAAAAAATATATATATATAACCTAAAGTCTCGTACTCGAACATAGAAACTACTAAAACTACAGTTTGCTGTCAAAGCCTGGGCCATAGATAGCTCAAATTATTTGACATTTGACATTACATCTTTGGTAACTAGGTACTAACTCTGTATTAGCCATTGACTATTGCGGTGCACTATACAATATACACATACCTAATTTTGGTATATTTGTACCCATAGCTATGTATAGGCTATCCCCATGGAGCAATTATTTGCTCCATGGCTATCCCCCTATATACACATTTATCTGTATATTTTTTGAAGGTTATTTTATATTTTTTGAAGGTTATTTTAAGGAAAATGGTTGAATGTGATGGATGTCTTTCTCCAAGTCCCAGGACACACTAATGTGATAATTCCTAAAGATTTTTAGAAAGATAACTCTAAATATTAGACACCCTATGTAACTGCGCCCGGAAACGTATTATATGTTTTGCTTATTTACTTACTTTTAACTTCATTGTAATTTATAGTTTTGTGCCAAGTTTGTTCTCCTCGGTAAATGAGTCACCACCGTAGATTGACTGGTACGCGGTGCCCAGGATATTAAGCCGGCCTGTTCCTCTTTGAGTAAGTAGATAAATTACAATATTTATTAATAAACAATACCGAAATGAGTATTGATGTTAGTTCAAAAATATGGGAAGTTGTAGGAAAAACTGACACCATAGCAAAGGGCTTTGCTTGTCTTAATATAGTCAGCCAGACAAGCAGACGCCAACCTTCCAGGGTAAACGCGAGAAGGCTTTAAAAAAAAACAAAACAGTATGTGTAGTTAGCTCCTATTTAGTTCTAGCACAAGAACGTAGGCTCAGATGACTTCAGTATTCAACAGTATTATACCGTTTATCTTAGACAGATAAATATAGTATTTTCATTTAAATACTTCCGTGGATCATCGTCGATCTTAACAGTGACCTGTCGTTTTCCACCCCTTATTCCAGCACAATGTCGTATGATTGAAATGACGATGGTTTCATTACTGCAAAAGAGACTAAAGGGCGGCAGCAACCAGGTTAATTCATGTATTGGCTGGGCGAGTTTGGCATTAACATGTAAATTTAATTAAACTGGAAGTTAAGTATTATTAGTTCATGAACAGATTCGTTCATAACAAACGAGTGTATTGGTATAAGAATAATTTGCTGTTATACACTATTTGTGTTCTTTCTGGAACACGGTGATAATGTTGTGTGATCTTATGGCAGATTTCTATGTGAGACTTCCTTTACTATTAAAAGGCTTCTTTCCTGTTCACCCACAATACCTCCCCACAGTATAGCACAGTTACAATGGTAAAATATTGTGTTGTTTTGAGGATTGACTTTATTATCAGTGGTACGTGTCTGGTATTCTAATTTTAGTGTATTGTCCATATTTACGTGTGTACTAGTAGAGGGAGACTATTTCTTTCTTCATAACTGGATTTAAAAAGGATGGAAATTATCCGTAACTCCGTAACAGGTTTCGGAACTGACGGATAATCTGGTGTAATTTCATATCCATATCCGGTGTCTGTGGTTGTCTACGTTATACGACTGCAAAGCATTGACTCTGAAAGAGGACACACGACGCTTGCAGGCTTTTGAAATGTGGTCAGCGCGTTCAAATGCCTCGAAAGTTGTTGCCCACCATAAAGAAACGCAAAATAGATTATCTCGGCCACGTGCTCCGACACGGTAGATATACGCTACCCTAACTCATTATGATGGGCAAGGTAGAAGGAAAAAGGCGCGCTGGATGAAACAGAAAGTCGTGGCTGCGTAACATCAGGGAGTGGACTGGCATTACTTCCGTCGAAGAACTGTTCCAACTCGCCGTTGACAATATCGAGTACAAGAAGCTGATGGCCAACCTTCAGGATTGAAGAGGCACAGGAAGAAGAAGAAGAAGTGGTTGTCCGCGTGACTAGTGACATTTTGCGAAAGAGGGACCTGGTCACCTGGCCACTTTGGATTCGGAGGGGCGTGCGAGGGTACTGATTGGCGACCCTGATCCGTCGTCCCTGACCCGTCGTGCGGTGGGTTTTCGCCTTGCGTTGTTGACGCCGCTGCGGTCCGGACGAGGCGTTACGCCTCCTCTTTTGTGCCGCGTGCATCGAGGGACTGGAGCGGTTTGCCGGCGGCGGTGTTTCCGTCGGACTGCTATTTGGGTTTCTTCGGGGCTGAAAAGGCCATGTCTAATCATCATCAACCTTTTATGGTCCCACTGCTGGGCAAAGGTCTCCTCTCATACAGAGAAGGATTGAGCGTAATCACCACGCTTGCTCAATGCGGGTTGGCGATTTCAGACTTATAAAGTCCAGGTTTCCTCAAGATTCAGAATTTCCTTGACCTTTAGTCATTTGTGTCCAAGATATATTTAGAAAGTACATATAACTTTGGAAAAGTTACATTGGTACTTGCCTAACCTGGAATCGAACCCGCATACTCATACTTGAGAACATACTTGCCGTGTTGAATGCTACCATAGAATTGGTAGATTGTGTCGAATGCTGCCATTAAATTGGTAGGTCATGCTAAATGCTGCCATTAAATTGGTAGGTCGTGTCAAATGCTGCCATTAAATTGGTAGGTCGTATCGAATGCTGCCATTAAATTGGTAGGCCGTGACGAATGCTGCCATTAAATTGGTAGGCCGTGTCGAATGCTGCCATTAAATTGGTAGGTTGTGTCTAATGCTGCCATTAAATTGGTAGGTCATGCTAAATGCTGCCATTAAATTGGTAGGTCGTGTCAAATGCTGCCATTAAATTGGTAGGTTGTGTCAAATGCTGCCATTAAATTGGTAGGTCATGCTAAATGCTGCCATTAAATTGGTAGGTCGTGTCAAATGCTGCCATTAAATTGGTAGGTCGTATCGAATGCTGCCATTAAATTGGTAGGCCGTGACGAATGCTGCCATTAAATTGGTAGGCCGTGTCGAATGCTGCCATTAAATTGGTAGGTCATGCTAAATGCTGCCATTAAATTGGTAGGTCGTGTCAAATGCTGCCATTAAATTGGTAGGCCGTGTCGAATGCTGCCATTAAATTGGTAGGTCATGCTAAACGCTGCCATTAAATTGGTAGGTCGTGTCAAATGCTGCCATTCAATTGGTAGGTCGTGTCGAATGCTGCCATTAAATTGTAGGCAATGCTGCCAGCATATCCATCCGAACTTTTCTTCCATAGATTAAATAGGGACAAAATTCCTTCATTAGAAAGTCGAAGTAAAAATAATAATGATTCAAATGTGAGACAGAAATAAGAGTCAGAGAAAATTGTGAGTGATACAGTTTATGTATGTAAGAAAGAAATGGAGAAAACAAATAAATTGGCGCCAAACTTGGATCAGCCTCAGCATACTGTAGAGGGCGCTAATGGAGGAGATTGTGTTGTATGAATTTAAGAAACAGGACAGTCTTATAGATAGAGCATTATTTATTTGGAAAAAGTTGAAGGGGAATGGAAGCCAGTGACACCGGATGAGCAGTCGGTACACGGAAGTTCAAAGGAAAAAATAATAATGTTATATTTTGATTTGTTGGATTTAATCAGTTATAATAAATATGTTTCAAGAGATATAGTATTTATAGATAAAATTTTGTTAATTTGCTACCAAGTTGATATAATAAAATAAATAAATAAATATAATAGGAAAGGGATGTAGTGTATGCGTTTTATCATTGACCACAGACAACACTGTCACTGTCACTGTCAAACAGACAACGCTGTCACTGTCACTGTCAAACAGATAACACTGTCTCGAGCGCACCACGTCGGTCAGTCTTACGAGAGCCACGAGCGAGAGTAGACGTGTCGGTAGTCTGTCCGTTAAGTGCGTGTGCGAGCCTGTGATATTCAACGAAGTAAAGGTTTTACACTTATAATGGTGTATTAATTGATTTTGGAGTTATTTAAAATGTAAAGGATCCCAGAAGGTACTGTCTGCACTCAAATTACTATTTATTCATAACTACAACAAGAACATTGGCGAAGAGGACATTTTTTTTTTTTTTTTTGATTTGACATTTCGTAGTTGACCTAGAGAGGTCGTGACTACTTAACCGGACTAACCTGTGGCTGCCTTAAATGAATTTAAAGCATCCAGGGCAACTAAAACTAAGCGACTACACGCTAAGGGCACCCCCTGTGGGGTACGAACCTCGGCTTAGGGCGTCGCTAGAGAGAACAGCAAGGGACGGCTGGATCGATTTTATTTTAATTCGGTTTGATGACCGCGGCGTTTCCTAGTACTAGCTCTGAGAAGAAACGTCCGAAACAAACTCAGAGGTCATAGTTGGGAATTTATATTTACTGGCTCAGCTGCGGCGCTGGCTGGCCTTCATCGGACAAGGGACGGGAGAGGGGACTACTACGATGAACGCGTCGCGAATCGCGATGGACCTTGGCGGCGAGGTCGGTAGGTCGGTCTTTTTTTGTGTATTGTGCTGGTGGCCCTATTGGTCTCTTGGAGGAGGGTTATGGGGTCATCGGGGTCTGTGAGGGCATGCCGTGGACGGCGAAGCTTGGAGATGGTGGAGGGGGTATAGTTAGCAGCCACTGCTATCAGGGAATTGCGGTGCTTGGCGGCAGTGTCAAAGAAGCGTTTGGAAAGACGTTTCATGAACTGCTGGATGGTGGGGATTTTGAGATCAAGGTGGAGGATCTCATTACGGACGAACTAAGGGGCATTTGTGGCTTTACGGAGGAAACGGTTTTGGACTACTTGCATCCTATGGATATGACGCGGCTTGGCATGTGCGAAGACTGGACAAGCGTATGTCATAATCGGGCGTATGCATGCTGTGTACAAGCGCAATTTGCACTTGAGTGACAGTTTGCTACGCGAGTTGAGGACGGGGTGCAGTCGACCCAGAGCGAAGGCGGCGCGAGAGCGGACCGTCTCAATGTGCTCTGAGAAGTTGAGGTTGCGGTCGAGAATCACACCTAGGTATTTGGCTTGCTTCTCCCAAGGGATCGGCTTGCCAGCCATGGTGATGGGTCGTGGAGGGGTGACATTGAGTCGCGGTCTCGTGTAGAGTACCGCTTGGCTTTTTTGAGGCTTGTCTTCGATCCTCAATTTCTTAAACCAGTCAGCGAGCTTGTTGACCGCGGATTGAAGATGGAGGCGAATCCGGTCTGGACTGCGTCCCGAGCAGTAGATGGCTGTGTCGTCTGCGAACAGAGCGAGTTGAGCCTTACTGGTTTTCGGGATATCGCTAGTGAAAAGCGTGAAAATGAGTGGGGCTAGTACAGAGCCCTGGGGAACACCTGCACGGATGGGGCGGGCGGAGGAGAGCGCTCCTTCGATTTTATAGCGAAAGGTGCGGTTTGACAGAAAGTCCCGTAAGATGAGGACGAGACGGTCAGGCACACCGAGTTGGTACAGCTTATATATTAAGCCGTTGTGCCAGACTTTGCCAAACGCCTTCGCTATATCGAAGTAAACTACATACATACCACGCAGGAAGCCTGCGTGAATATGTTCAGTGATGCGTAGGATCTGTTGCGGACAGGAGTGTTGGGTACGGACCCCGAATTGCTCGTTTGGGATAAGGCCCTTGTTATCGGCGAAGGCTCTGAGACGCTTATATATAAGCCTCTCATAAATCTTACCGAGAACTTTGAGTAAGCTGATGGGACGGTAGCTCGACGGTTCGGCTTTTGGCTTACCGGGCTTGGGCGTAGAGGACAATGTTCTCCGGACAAAAATCCTGATCAAGCAGTATCAACGCAAGTGGGTCCTCTATCTGGACCAGACATGAGAAATTATTAAATCTGACCATAACTTCGTCAGAGGTAGCAGTAGCTGTGTCCCCAGTGAACTGAAGCAGTATTTGGACCAACCACTTTTAGAACGAAAATCTGATCCAATAAAGTTCTGGGTAAATTAGCAACATTTCACGTCGATTCCCTCGGATATCGGTCTAAAATATTTGATTTGTCAAGCTTCTTCAGTGTCATCTGAAAGGGTAGTCATCATCATCCCAGCGTTAATCCCAGTCGCATCCGGAGCCTTTTCAGCTTTGGAGTCTGGGGTTCGTCTTACCAGTCCAACTGCTGATATGGCTAAACTTCGACATTTTCTATGAAGCGACTGCCGTCTGACCTCCACAACCCGAAGGCGACATCGAAGCATTGCAGTTAGACAAATTGTAGGACTTTGAGGGCTCCAACAACCCGTAACGACTGCCACTAGATGTTCGTAGGGCAACCGGGACCAACGGCTTAACGTGCTTTCCGAGGCACGACCAGACCAGTACAAATATTCATATTCATGCATACAAATACTTGCAATGTGCGGGGATCGAAACCGCGCCACCTTGCGCAGCGGCCGCGTCCGCTACCGCTACGCCACGGAGGCTGTCATCTGAAAGGGTAGATTCAGTGCTAAATTTGGTTGTGCCAAATGGTTGAAGCAGACTAACAAGGGCATACATCAAACAAAGAGTGCTCCTGATGTCAATATCAGACAAATACTGGTTTGAATTATGTTATTTTTACTGCTGTTTTTTTATGTCAAACAATTCGCACGCCTGATGGCAAAGATCACCTCTGTCCATGGATAGCTGCAGTGCCAAAGAGTAACCAAGAATTACTCAGTTACTGCTCTAATACTGCCCTGCACTACAGTTATTAGGTCTCATATACCCAGCAATTACACTAGCAAAGTGTTGTATTGAAGAAGTTGATTTTTCTGGTACATGAACCTGTTTTTTTTAATAATAAAACTTATGTCATAACAGCCATAGGTGTATTTGCTTTAAAATTTCGAATACTTTGGCAATTTTTGTAATTAATTGCAAATTGGGCAAAAAATATCGATATATCAAAATATCGATATTTTTTGGGTGATTATATCGATATATTTGAAAAATATCGATACGATAAATATCGATATATTATTTCCATTTGCCCATCCCTAGTCCTGACTCTTGAACACGTCTTGTAAGTAGTTATTATACTCTTATTATACTCTTTCTTTGACGTCTTGTAAGATCAGTAAGATGCTTGACTTACTATACTCAATTCAATTCAATTCTTGATTAATGGCCTGGTTTTTTTTTTGACAGGATAGCTAAGATGAATGTCACGCTTATTTTTCATTGAACTTTTAAATTATATATAGTGTCGTTTACTAAATATAAGCGCGTGATTTATGTAGTAAAAAGTGCATTCAGTGAATAATTCATAAAGAACATTGAAATATCGCAGCATAGTGGCCACATCATGGCTTTGCATCAAATCTCCTCGTAGTCGGCTAACGCGGCCGTTTTTTCAACTGTCATTGGCGATATCCGCCATTATTGTGAAATAATTTATTTAATGAATTTCTATAATTTGTTACACGTGTTATTGGCAAAATTGTGGTATCTAACCACAGGGGCCATTGAAGAGTTGAAGTAGTATTCACTCATAAGAAAAGAAAAGAAAGAAAAAGATTAATGGCCTTTATGGGAGAGACACCACAATTTTGCCAAGAAGAACAAACTTAACTTTGCTTCATTGCTTGTATTGTAAGGTAAGTTTATGTAAGGACTAAGGTTCAGTTACGTCAAACTTCAAAGATTCTATTAGTCACATTCTCTGTCATTCACATTCTGCAATGCATTCTGCGCTCTGCGGTACCGTCAGTTGATTGTCATCTGTCAGTAAAGAATCATGTCAGTTTAAATCTTGGTTGGTTAACTTCTTTTTCTTCTTTTTTCAAGGTGAGATTCAACCTCTACTCTTGATCAATGACCTCTGTGGAATAGATACCACAATTTTGCCAATAACATAACATGTGTAACAAATTATAGAAATTCTTTGAAAATTTTATTTCATAATAATGGCGGATATCGCCAATGCCAGTTGAAAAAGACGGCCGCGTGGACCGTCTATGAGGGGGGTTTGAGGCAAAGTCATCATGCGGCCTATAAGCTGCGATATTTCAATGTTCTTTATGAATGATTTAAAACCCCCGGCTTGGTTTATATCCACTGAGGTTTTTTAACGGGAAAGCTAAGATGAGTGTCACGCGCACGGCGCATTTTTCATTGGACTTTTAAAATTATTTATAGTGTCGTTTACTAAATAAAAGCTCGTGATTTATGTAGTACAAAGTGCATCCAGTAAATAATTAATTAAGAACATTGAAAAATATCGCAGCATCGTGACTTTACTCAAACGTCACTCCTAGTCGGGTCCGCGGGAAACGAAAGGAGATAGGTTAGATTTTAGTTAAGTTAGAAAAGTAGGATAGATTGCCAAAAGAAAACAAGATTACCGAAGAAATAGCTGAAAGGTCTTAGCAACCAAGCCACTCCTATAAAAAAAATGATTTCTGACATGATTTGTCAATATCAGGAGGTTTGGCGGGAATGTCAAGATGAGTGTCACGCTCATTTTTCATTGGACTTTTAAAATTATTTATAGTGTCGTTTACTAAATAAAAACGCGTGATTTATGTAGTAAAAGTGCATTCAGTGAATAATTCAAAAAGAACAGTGAAATATTGTAGCATAGTGGCCTCATCATGTCTTTACGCTAAACCGCCCCTTATCGTCCAAACGCGTAAAACGAAACGAGGTAGTTTAGGTTAAGTTATGTTAGGATAAGTTAGGATAGATATTTAATGTAGAAAAAAATTTACTGAAGACTTGCCTGTATGGCGTACACGTACCTTTGCCTTTTCCATTCGCCCGAACGGAAAGAATTGAACCAAAAAAAAAAAAATGTCAATATCAAACTGACAATCTGATTTTGACGTTGTGTAAAATTTTTAGGTTAAGTGTACTGAAATAAATAATTATTTCTTAAAAGCTTTTGTTAAAATTGGAACTTAAATCTACTGATAGCCAGAATAAGTAGTACTTTAAAATGGCGTCACTTAAAAAAGGTAACAAATAATTATATTAAGATTATCAGCAATTTCTACACCTTATAAAATTTATTATAATTGTGATCTTTTATTTTCGGTGTTTCAGTTTTGTTACCAACACAGGCTTCATTTCTGATATCTAAACGATTTCGTGGGAAGATTAATATCCAAAGACCGAAGAAACCTCACTTCGAGAGACAGCTTCTGATAGACATATCTAAACCTGTGTATGGGCCTCCCAAATATACTTTACCCGATGCTGCTCTTTGCGATAGAGGAAAGAAACGTTACGCAAGGGAGATTGACAATCCCTTCGAAAGAATATTAGCGAATGAATGCCTTAACTGGTTCAACACATCAAAAATGGTTATATTTTTACATGTCAATGCAATAAGTATGGAAGATAAAACTCCGATTTTCGCTGCACTAGTAAAAAACAATATGCATTTGAGAAGTTATGGCAAAAAGATTGTCAGTATGGCCACCACTGGGACTCGTTATGAAGCTGTGAATCACTTGTTCACATCACACCAAAACATGATCTTTGGACAACCTGAAAATGTTGCTAAGATGTTCAAGATAATGAAGAAAGCGCCTCAATTAGTTATAATGGGTTGGTATTAATGCAAACTTATTATTTGATGATTTTACTATTTAAGTCAAAGACATAGTATTTTATTTGTTGAACAATATTTATTAATAGTAACACAATTTTTTGTCTTATGTTTATAAAAACAAGGATTTCATTTTCTCCTCTCAATGGATAACCACACAACACACATGTAACACATACAACATAATTATTTGTTTATGTGAAACCTGAATAAAGTTTGTTCAGAATAAGCAACTGTATCAAATTCAATCATTTTAACACAATGTTATATTTTTTTTCCAAATATCTTTTTGAAATTTTGTACATTTTTTGTAGATTCTTTACTTAAAAATACTGGACACGTGTTTCGGGTTTCATATAAACAAAAAATAATGTATAGTATCACTGGAACAATTTGCCAGCGGCGGTGTTTCCATCAGACTACAATTTGAGTGTCTTCAAGGCTAGAGTGAATAGGCTCTTAATAAACTAGTGCGCTTTACCATCAACGATTATGTCACTGCTTACCATCAGGCAGGATTGCGGTCAAGCGCTAGTTTATAATATGTAAAAAAAAAAAAAGTAAAGAAAATTCTAGTCAAGGGTATTGTATTACTTGGTAACAGGGTTGTGGAAGTCAGATTGGCAATAGGGTAATAATTATTTATTTCACTTAGACACATTATTTTTACTTTATTTCAGATAGTATTTAGTGTAGGGTAGTTGACTAAAAAAACTAATTAGTCCATCAGTCAGATTTCCAAAAATAAGTATATTTCTTTTATCATATAAACAAAAAATGAAAACAAAACAGTGCGTTGAAAACTTGTGTGATGTCACTGTCCGCTACACTTTTTAGCGAGCAGTGACGTCACCAGCCACCACTCTTGATCTTTTGATTCCTTTTATAGTTGTCAATTTTTAATGATTTGATAAAACAAAATATACCTACGTATCCAATATTTTTCTATAATCCGAATGACAGACTAACCAGAATCATTATTTTTTTTACCCAGGAAACATCCCTATTATTATATGTAAAATACTGGTATTCAGCTGAATCCGGTTAGACTAATAATTAAATTTATTCTTTCATTTTCAGCTGGCATCATACAAGACAGATTAATGTCAAAGAATGAGTTGGTTGAATACAGTCAAAATCAGAACATTGATGTGGCCAGGAGTCAACTCTGTGCAGTAATAGAGAGTGGAGCGTCTTGTCTTGTTAGACAACTGAATCAGGGGCCCCAAACTCTTGTGGGTTATCTAGAAAAACATGTGGAACTGAAGAATACCCCCATCACTGAACCCGAAGACAGTGCCAAGAAAGAACCTGAGAGTTCAGAATAACAATTTGTAGTATAAAAGTTAGAAGATTTCATTCTAGGTTCCTTTACTTATTCATAAGTAGAGATTTAGGAGTTTATTTATAAACAATGATTATGAATAAATTTAAATGACATACACACATCAAAACTATGATTAAACAGCTGCTAATGACTAACTACTACTACTAGTTAATTTAAGCAATGTTTATGAATAAATGTTTATTTAATATCATTTTTAAATTAATGGTATTGCAGCCACAAAAAAATCACAAATCAACCATATGACATATCTCTACATAATTATGGCATATCTTATTTATTTTGCATGTTTATTTACCAGTTGAATGCCATAATTACAGTAAGAATTAAAAGGTACTATTTCTATTATGCGTCCACCCTTGGTAAAAGGATTAATAATTGAAAATTAAACTTTACTTAAATACCTAAAATACCAAATTTTAAGGTAGTGCAAGAGGTGTGTGTAGCTGCACTGTTGTCACACTCATTTACACAAGGAGTTAGCCGAACTGTCACAACACTAGGCCGTCACACACAGTGGTGGCCATTACACAGGCAGAGCCGGATTAACCATCTCAGGGCCCATAGGCACAGCCCGTTCCCGCCTGCCCTCTTTTTCATGCCACAACAACGCATTTAGATATTTTTACATGCTTGAGTAGCTGATTTCAAATTAATGTATTTGTCATTTAATAAGCGATTATTTACGTATAAAAATTAAATTATATAAGTTAACTACCTGCGCCGCGCGGCTTCACCCGCGTAGGTTTCGATATGTTTTTTTTATATACTCCGCTCCTATTGATCGCAGCGTGATGTTATATGGTCTAAAGCCTTCCTGGATTAATGGGCTATCTAACGCAAAAATAATTTTTCAAATCGGACCAGAAGTTCCTGAGATTAGTGCATTCAAACAAACAAATTCTTCAGCTTTATACAGTATGTTAAATAACAGAGGGCGTTCCCTTAAACTCGTTAATATATATCATTAATAGATTAAAATAAAAATATCAGCATAGAAAAAATAAGCATAAAAAATCCGAATAAAAAAAAAATTCTAATTGGAAATAAATTTGAAACCTCCTGTTTTAAATCAAAATAGTAGTCGTCATGTATAAATAAATTGCGACGTTGCCGTCTTTCATATTCGCGTGTACAGTGTGTTTCTTTTACATGTCAATTTAAAATTTTTATTGAATATTTTCTTATTGGAAAAAATTTTAAAACATTTTGTTTTCGAATGGAAGTATTTTTTTTAGCATGTATGTATGCTATACTATTTCGGGTTAACGGGAACGCCCTCTGTTAGTTAACATACTGTATATTAGTATAGATAAATGAATAAAAGCGTCTTAAATAAAAAATAATTATGTACTAATTTCAATACAATAAAAAAATTCAGACTTTCAGTGTCACTCTTATAGTGTCAATAACGGGAGTTTTTACCTTACAATTTGAAAAAAAAAAACATTTTTCCCGTGGTTTCATCAAAACAATCCCCCTTTTTTTATTGGGAGTGTTGGGCCCCTAGGCACTGGCCTAAAGTGCCTTATGGATAATACGGCACTGCACAAGGGATATGTGTGGCCGCATTGTCGTAACATTAGGAAAATTATACAATGGGTACTTATGTGTGGTCGCATTCTCGTAACACTATCGTCACATAAGGGTTATGTGTGGTGCAATATGCAATTTTTAGCCGTCACATAACAAAAAAAAAAAACGAATTCAATACTCTACATATATCTTTTGTTTACTTCTATCATCATCATCTCAGCGTTAATCCCAGTCGCATCCGAAGCTTTTATCAGCTTTTGGAGTCTGGGGTCCGCTTTACCAGTCTAACTGCTCATTTGGCTAAACTTCGATATTTTTCATATAGCGACTGCCGTTTGACATCCACAACCCGAAGGCGATATCGAAGTATTGCAGTTAGACCAATTGTTGGATTTCTGAGGACTCCAACAACCCGTAACGACTGCCATTAGATATTCGTATGGCAACCGGTACCAACGGCTTAACGTGCTTTCCGAGGCACGACCAGACCAGTGCAAATTTTCATATCCATGCATACAAATATTTGCACTGCGCGAGGATCGAAACCGCGCCTTCTTGAGCACGTTTTAAATAAGACAATTTTAATATTTAACAAAATTTATTTTATTTCGATCTAGAAACACAATCTTTGGTTGGAGTTACAACTTATAACTACTTAGTCCAATAGAGATCAAAAATTAATGACTATTCAAGCAGGATTGCTTCCACAAGATACTTACCTTTTAATAATACTTGAGCAACACTGATTAATTGGCAATACGTAATAGTAAATTTTATTTACGTAGCTGGCAAAACTTAACTAAAAAGTACAAACAATATTTATGTTGGCAGTTACTCTATTACAAAGAGTATTCTCCAGTTTAAAATGTTATTAGGCAAATGTTCATTTTTCTTAACTACTGATCACGGTGCTGCGATGCGACTGGTGGCAGTTGCTAGAGCTGTCAGGGCCACTGCTGCTTCCACCTCGTCTCGATCGTGACGGGACAACGTGTTTATCGTAATCCGTTGGATCTTTGTGTCTGGCTTTCTTCGTTTCCCATCAGCCCACCACGAGTAGTTACACTCGCTTGGTTGGAATCGGGCTGCACTCTCCAGCCACTTACTAAGTAACATCGGACTTGTGATCACTTTTGTTTCCTCTGGTCCATTTTCATTTGCATCTGGTTTGTACGAGTTATTATTGAAGTTCACGCACTTTTCTTTCATAATCGACGATGTATTGGAATCGTCATTGTATTCAGTGATCGTTTCGGGACTGCCAGTTAAATCACCGTCATTGTCTAAGTTGTCATCTGTGTTTGTGGGGTCGGACTCGCTCCATATGCTATCGTCGGAGCAGATACTGAACTGCTCCACATTGCCCTGTGCGCGATCATTGTACGTGCGAATCAGATGTCCCCATGTTTGTTGATTTCTATCGACGTTCACATTTTTCAACTTTCTTCGCCAGTTGGCAAACCAGTTACAAATCTGTAAATGGAAAATTTCAAATTAAATTAACATGTAAACTTCAGTTATCTGTTCTGTGAGTGGAATCTTCGGAATCTACATACGACTTAATTACTTGTTGAAATTAAATATAATTTGCTGGTGTTTGTGTATTTTACACTAATCGCTTCATATTACCCAGTTAAATTTATGTACAATAGTCAATCTTTGTATTCAATTAACGTTAAACGGTGAACAGTAGTCAACAAAGCAGGGACAAAAATAGTGCCTATTTATGTACAAATAGCAATTTCTGGCATCGATCCAATTAGGTTGCTGTTAGGCACAAACATGATACCTATGTATAAAACTCATAAAATAATGAACTTAATAATAATATGTTTAATGACTTACTTGTATGTATGTGAGGCCCGTTTCGCGAGACAAATATTTTTTTTCGTCTCTGTTGGGGTATGGGTTATCTCTTCGACGGACTAGCCAGTCTTTTAGATAACGTTTAATTTCTGGAGTGAATAGCCTCTTTTGTGGACGCTGGCCTGCGACTAAACTTCGTCTGTAAAAGTAAAAAAGAAAAACGTAATAAATAGGTACACTGGCACTGATTTGAAATAAAAACATGAAAAAAAAAAAAAGCATTGTGGCTCAAAAGGGCATTCAGACATCGTAGGTGATACATAAGTGACGCACAAAGAAAATAATACTGAATACTGAAAGTAATGACTCATGCATGTCGATGTTTGTAGCCACTAACCGAGTGTATCGTCTGTTTCTGACAGGTCTCGAGGATTTGCCGAGTTCTTCTTTCATCGTCGTATCAGTCATGACGTCCTCTTTGCCTTCCTCAGATGTATGGATGAGTGTCATTTGATCTTGGATTACTTGAATTACACTTAAACGATTGTCTAAATGAGTACACAGCTGAAGAGCAACACCTAATGCGTGGACAGCACGTGCAAGGGCAGCTCCGCTTGCGACACGACTCGTGTCTCGCAACACTGCCGCTGCGGGGGATGCTCGGTGATCTATTAAAAAAATAAGGACATGATGACATAAATAGATTGTCTTTCGAAGAGTATACAGTTTAATTACATGAAACAGTTAGATATGGTGTAGTAGCTGCATTGATGTAACCGAAACATGACGGTCACATTCCACAGTTCACTTTTAGATGTTATTTATCCGCGATACCCTCCTGAAGTGCACTTTGGATATTTTATGTCGATTTATTTCAATACGTGAACTCTACTTTAATTATATGTATTATTTTGAGGTTTCCGCATTCATTAATTACCACTATGGACAAAAAACATGTTAACTATTACGTGTGCTCGAGGGTCAATGTTCTTGTTTTTGAATGGCTGAATAAAATTTAATGTTAATTAGACAGTTTACTGAGTGAGAGCGACCGTGCTGATTCGTTTAGGTGATTTGTATACGAAATAATTTTATTTTACACGTAAGTTTTGCCACAATGTGAAAATTCTGGTACGTACCTGTGTGCGGGAAAGCTCGAAGATTGTGTGAAAATGGCGTCGGATAAGCGCGCGACGGCAGCGCCGCGGCGCGGGCGCATCGCTGCTGCAAATACGCGTTATTTCAGGATGTCTCCCGCGATGTCTTCAAAAACATGATTACAATGATCAACATGTATTATACAAGCGGTATGTATATAAATCTGTTATTTTTGGTATTTGGTATTTTTTTAGTTTAGATTAGGCACTTATATGTATGTAGATTAAGATTCTTTGTTAACTACTACAAGCGAGCGAACACAAAATATTTTACTAAATCATAACCTATGAAATACGCGTTTTACAGATTATTCAGGAAGACATGTCACTAATAGTGCATCAGATACTGTAAAATGATTAACCTGTTGTAGAGTCCTCGGTTATTTATTGTCACTTCTGTTTATTGTAGCGGTATGTCAGGAAAATCACGAATTCACGACTATTGTGGCAGACATGTTTCAGTGGTGAATATCACGAGAGCGGCGGCAGTGTTCGGAACATTTCGTGTTTCTTTGGCCGTTTTTAGGGTTCCGTACCTCAAAAGGAAAAAACGGAACCCTTATAGGATCACTTTGTTGTCCGTCTGTCTGTCTGTCAAGACCCTTTATCTCAAGAACGCGTGGACATATCAAGCTGAAATTCACATGAAATACTCAGGTCTATTGTCCCTTTAAGCTGTGAAAATATCAAACTTCCAAGCCAAGCCAATCAAAAGATACAGCCGATTATGTCGATATTTTCAATAAATTTTCGACACTCGCAAAGGAATCAAAACCTACAGGATACTTCCCGTAAACTCAGAATCTTGAAATTTGGCAAGAAGCATTGTCATATAATGCAAATATGGGAACAATTGCGAAAATCAAATTATTTTAGTTATATAATATAATAAAAATATTTTAATAAAATGAAACTTACTACCTTATTTCTCACGAACGAATAAAGGTATCAAATTGAAATTTATACCAAATACCTAGGTCTATTGTCCCTTTAAGCAGTGAAAAAATCAAACTTCTAAGTTAACACGATCAAAAGATACAGCAGTATTGTAAACCGCTACGTTTGTACGGCGGAACCCTCGGTGTGCGAGTCCGACTCGCACTTGGCCGGTTTTTTCAGTTGTATATTCTGATACAAGCTTTAATGTCGTAGGTAGGTTATCATAGGCACCACTATTTATGCTCTGCTATCTAAGACACTCAAGGGAAGGGAATGAAAGGGAATCTCCAATGATAGAGATGTGTCGAAAGATCTGTGTATAGCTACAGGTAATGATAACATTGTCAATTGTCTGTCTATGCATATAGGAGACTATCAAAAATACGAAGGTATGTTTCTTCTACCAACCCGCTAGCGTGATATATAAACAACTCAAAGAAAAAAAAAAACAGGACCCTCTCTACATTAATTTACAATGACGTCGAAGAATAAATAATTAGGTAAGCATTTGTGAAGTAGGTAAAGCACTAAACTTGTTTCTTGTTACATTTTTATGGGTTCATAAAATGTATTGATGATGATTTTTTTATTTTGGACCAAAGTACCTATCCATAAAGTGTTAGTAACATAATATCAAAAACAATTTATTATCTACTGTTAGTAGCAATCACCCTCCGACCTCACAAACAGTTGGAGAGCCAAAACTGTCCGCTACAGTTCTCTGGATGCTGTTGCGACTGTCTCTCACTCTCCTCAGGAGTCATCATCATCATCTCAGCGTTAATCCCAGTCGCATCTGTAGCTTTTTTCAGTTTTGGAGTCTGGGGTCCGTTTTACCAGCCTTAACTGCTCATTTGGCTAAACTTAGATATTTTCCGTGAAGCGACTGCCGTCTGACCTCCACAACCCGAAGGCGATATCGCAGCGTTGCAGTTAGACTAATTGTTGTAGTTTTGAGGGCTCCAACAACCCGTAACGGCTACCACTAGATGTTCTTATGGCAACCGGGACCAACGGCTTAACGTGCTTTCCGAGGTACGACCAGACCAGTGCAAATATTCATATTCATGCATACAAATATTTACGTGGGGATTGAACCCGCGCCTCCTTACGCAGCAGCCGCGTTCGCTACCGCTACGTCACGGAGGCTGTCAAATTATTTATTTATACTTTACTATTATAATTTATTTATACTTAAAATATCAATTTAAATAACAACCTACTTGAAGGGCCCTATTTTCTTTTGAGTAGCTTTTGTCAAACTATCATCATTAAACTTCAGGTAAAATCAGTCCTCTGCAGAACCTTTCTCAAGACATTTCATTACTTGAAACCAATTTCAACAAACGAAAGGCGACGAATTAAAAAAAAAATCAAATGAGATTTAAATAAAGCTTGAGTCTTGAATGAGGTTCTGTAACACGGAACTAAGTGCCATACGCCAGTGCAAGCAGTAAAATTGCTCTATTTTAACAAAAAGATCTGGGGGCTCTTATTTACATTGATATTAGGAATTAGGAGTCTGGGAGAAGTAGAGATAAGATAAGATAAGTTTTTATTTGCCTTAAACAGGGTATAATGATGTTACAGTCTTATTTAAATAAAATGTCCACATGTTTAGCTATACAGAATATGTATCAATTGCATGCAAAAATAATAATTATATCAACAATGTCATTATATAATCCAAGTAAATAGTAATGTTATAAATTAATGTCAAAGAAATCCTTAATGTCATAAAAATTATGTTTATTTAGCCATTTGTAGGTACAGCTTGTTTTTAAATAAATTCGCATTATTTATGTATTTTAGCTCATTAGGGATTTTGTTGTAAATGCGCACATACATCACAAGGCAACTTTTAGCAAACTTGGCCGATTTCGGATTATCCTTCACAATAAGTCTGTCTTTGTCCCTTGTTGGACGAGTGATTACCTCAGAAGCTTTTTTGAACAATTCCTTATTACTGTAAACAAAGTTACAGATTACATATATGTAAAGTGCAGGAAGTGGTAACAGACCTAACATTTTTAAAAAAATGGCTGGCAAGATTCGTCAGGACGAAGTCCGCAAATGGCCCTGATGCACTTCTTTTGTGCAGTGAATGCTCTGTCCTTACCAGTACCTACTGTTTCCCCATACAGCAAGTCCGTAACGTAATATGGATTCAATATATGCAAGATATGTAATAATTGCCGTTTTTACATTTATTATGTTCTTAACATGTCTAAGTGCGTAAGTAAATTTGTTAATCCTATTGCATAGGTCATCTAAGTGTACTTTCCAGTTTAAGTCTTGATCTATGAATACACCCAAGAATTTGGTTACTTCTTTTAGTCTGTCAATATTAAGTTTAAAATTGTATTTGGCATGTTTTGATTTATTAAATTGTATGTAATTGGATTTGTCTAAATTAATTTTTAATTTATTAATCTGTAGCCATTGTAAAATTTTAGGTAGGTAGTAGGTAGGTACTTAGATATTGAAGACTGTCTAGAAAAACCTAAGCACTGTAGACTAAACATCAGACCATAGTTGATCCAGAATTGCAGAAAATAAAAACGATGAAAACATGTCGCAACTGCCTGTTAAAATGTGTCTTTCTATCTGCCGTTACCTATATATTTTATTATATAAGTACTCCATTTCATAGTTCACCCTTTGGAATGTTGCAAAAAATAACAAAAAAAAAAAAAAAACGTTTCCTGGAACATGATGCAACTACGTCATTTTATGTCGTTATTACCTACAGTTGTCGAGCTATTGCAGCAATAAGTTAAGCAACCGCAAAGCAGAAAGCGTAATTGAAAAATATTAATATTATTGCTATTGTTTTATCGGTATAATTTAACACATTTATGTGTTCCTTTGAGTCAACGTTCAAAAGAGCCGTAAATGTGCCGGTAACAAGTTCAACTTGGGGCAATTGGTTTCGCTGTCTTTGTCTGGTGTGTGTGGGATACAATGGTGGTGTCCCTCTCGGTTACGACGCTGTCCCGACGCGCGTGGTTTCACTGTTCCGAGTAGCGCTGTACCACTCCACACATGCGCTGCGGCGACTACTCGGAGTGGTCGGCTGAATCGCGTCTTAGTCCATTGAGCCTGACGTCAGCACCGAATCGTATTCCAGTTTCGCAGATCATAAAAATGGTAACAGAAAGTGATTCAGTCGTGTGAGATATTCCGTGGCGGCCAGTCACTACATGGCTGTGTGATCTTCCGCACAGCGTGGTTAGCGCGCGTATTTGGCCCACGTGTGTCGCGTTTACCGGTGTACGCGATTGATTTTTTGCGGAATGGGTGAAGAATCTCAGGCCAGCAATGGCAAAGTGGTTTTAAAACGTAAAATAACATTGTTTAATGGAGTTGGCATTATTATTGGGACTATTATTGGTTCCGGAATATTTATATCTCCGACCGGAGTATTCTTATATACTGGGTAAGCAGAGTGTTCAAGTTTCCCGCCTTTTATGTTTTTAGACACTTGTGTGTAAAAATTGAATTGTTCAGTTTTTATCGGTTCGCACTTATCGCTGAATTCGAGACGCAAGATTTGTTTGTTGAATAAACAATTTTAGTTTGCTAAATTAAAATGAGAAAATCGGATATTTTCTTGAATATTTTAAATGAAAGCCGTCAGTATTGTGTTATCTATCTAGGTACGTAATAAATACACAATAAGCTTTATTTATTTAGGATTTCAATTTTCACTGTTATGCAAAAATACTATCGTATTACTTAGTAAGTACTTTACTTCCTTGATTTTCATATATGTATCAAGTACCTAGTAAGTATCTTATCTATGATATAGTTTTATTAATATGCAGTGTATCACTCGTTTGTCACTCACTGAAGATTTTATAATATTTACATAATATACTACTTACTTAAATATTAGTAGGTATATAACGATGTCTTAATAAAATACAACACCAATAAATGAAACGAAGATTGAAACATGTATCTATCCAAATTAACTCAATCCCAAATAATGCGTGAATTTATATCATTACATATGTACCTACCAGTTTTATTTTTAAAGTTTTTTCCATTTGGTAAGGAGGTGACACCGGTTGCAAACTTTCATTTATTGTATGTACACACACCTGTGGCTTGCCATGCCTAAGGACAGTCAGCATGTCATTGAACTTGCCCAATTTTCGAAGAAGCCAAGAAGGTGACATACTATTAAGATTTTTTAAATAACCGATTTTATTAAGTTGGTATAATACTAACTTCTTAAACTCTTTATTCATTGATCGGCATTTATTATAGGTAAATAGGGTGGTAGGGACATTGCCCCGCAAAATTAGATCTGCCACACATTTTAGTCGCGAAATACTGCGCTTTTCTTGGAAAAAAAACGGATTTTTTTGATACTTAGGTAATTTAAAATCACGTGCGTCAATGTTTAAGTTTAAGATACCATGGAGATAATGTACTATTTTTGTATCTGTAACCATTGATAAAATTTTAATATTTTATCAATGTCTGTAACAGTTTTGAGTTTAACTTATAAATGCTATAATTTCAAAACACTCTTTTTATATTATTATACTGAATCTCGTATCGTAACCAGATGGTTCCATTGACAAGAGAAGTGTACGGGCCGCTCACATTTTAGCAACACGGTCAAGGTTACTTTGCTTTATGTAACATTTAGCAACTCTGGACAACTTATAGAACACAGTTATCCTTTAGAGTTAAAACCAATCAAAAGTCAAAAGCTTATAACTACAAAGAGTACTTTCTCTTATTGTATAAAGTTATTTTTTTTAATGAACAGACAGCGCGTGCTGCTGGGTAGTTTGATCAGCTACTTCTTCCCAGCGAAAGCACTAAGCAGTGTCGATGGGTGGGCGTTTTGGGGGGCTGTCTTTTCTAATATTGACGTTCAAAAAGTGCTGGTTCTCAGCCTAATTTGAATAAACGACTTTTGATTTTCATTTTGTGTCGAAACTCAAGAAGCGGTAACATAGCTAGGTTAGCTGCTAGTAACGTTGGATGTTGGATTAACAAGGGTACCTACTTACATAGTTTTAACAGATGACTATGGAGACACGTGGATTACGAGAAACCCTTTAGTGATCAATATCAACAATTCATACCAACAAGAGCGCAACGGTGGCCTAGTTAGTGGTATCGACAGCGACTTACAAGTTGTAGGTCGTAGATTCGAACCCTATCAGGCGCTTAGCTTTGTGTAAATTATTTCATCAGTCATCACCACTGCTCTCAAAACGCTAAAGGAGAACATAGTGAGGAAACCGGCATATCCTAGAGGCAAAACTTCGAGGACATGTGACATCTACCAACCCTCAGTGGGCCCGAGAGGAGGCCTGTGTCCCAAGAGTGGGAACATTATAGGTTCTTCTTCTTCTTCAGTCTATAGATGTCCACTGCTGGAAAAAGGCATCCCCCAAGGCTTTCCACGCTGACCGGTCTTGTGCTGCCCGCATCCATCGGCTTCCCGCGACTTTCACCAGGTCATCGGTCCACCTTGTTGGGGGCCTACCTAGGCTGCGTCTTCTAGTACGTGGCCGTCATTCCAGAACCTTACTGTCCCATCGGCCATCAGTTCTACGAACAATGTGCCCTGCCCACTGTCACTTAAGTTTAGCGACTCGCAGAGCTATGTCGGTGACTTTGGTTCTTCTGCGGATCTCCACATTTCTGATTCGATCACGCAGAGAAACTCCGAGCATAGCTCTTTCCATTACCCTTTGTGTGACTCTGAGCCTTCGTATGTTATGCATATACCAACAAAGTGGTTTTTTGTGCGTAAACTACCAATGCGATAACATACTAGGTTATACATATTCCTACCTCCATAGTTTCAATTTCAACTGATGATTATGCAGATACATACCTACGTGGGTTTCTAGATGCCCTATAGGACAGAAAGTCACGAGGCCCGAGCTACCTACCCATTTCGTCATATGCGTTATTTAGCTACTGGTTTAATTAACATACTGAGTTCAAACTGATGACTATGCAGATATGTCTGCATACATTTTGTATTACGGGCTGGTGTCCGCAAGTGTCCGCAACCTACATAGAGTTAGTACTAAGCGCATATTTTAGAGATATTTTTAGATATCTTTGTACGCAAAAGAAAATAAAAATTGTCGCTAAGCCATCGAGCAGATTAAACCATGCTTACCGCAGTTGATTCATGAAAGGGTAACCCTCTTTGTATATTTTTTTTTCTGGGCGGAGTCGAAGAGCGTGTCAGACTTTTACTGACTAAAACCCACCCGTGTTTCTTCACTTGCCTGTGCGCCAGGGCCACGGTTTCTTTTTTCAACACACTACCACGCAACACGCAACCCTGACTCAGGAGGCATCGGTCTTCGTTTACCCCGTCACGATGGCTGACATCTCTTTGAGGCGCGCGTGAAACACGACGCGCCGTCGACTCAGGCCTGGTCTTTTTACCGGGCGGCGAGCTGCCCACTACTTACCGCCCGCAGGCTCGCGCCTACGGTGACCGGCACTGCCTCACGCGCTCCGCCTCCTCCTTTGCTAGCATCACTGCTTCGCAGAAGGAGGCGACGGCCTGCTATGCACACTCGCTCCGGACCATGACCTGGACCAGGGTCGGACGCGAGAGATCGCCGCCGATCGCCGCTACGAGGACACGGCGGTGCTCTACCTAACCCGGTCAGTGGAGATAGCTCCACTGTATGCTCTACCGTGTCCTCAGGGCGATCCACACTATTGTGACACCCTGGCGTTTCCTCCCGCCTTATACGGAACAGGAACCTCCGGAAACAACCGTGTCCGGTGAGGAGTTGCGTCAGGCGGAATCTTTCTATATCAAGACGCATTTTTGCCTCTGAACACACGTTTTTCTTGGATCTTAGGCAGTCGTTACTGGTCGTCAGGAGAAGGTCTGAAACTCTGACAATCAGTCGTACTAACGTGTATGAAGTATATTACTTGTGTAATTTACTTAAAACGCGTTGGTGAAATAAAGTACAGAAAGGCAGTGGTTCCTATTTAGCTGCATATGGTGGTACTGGAAGCTGACCAAAATATATTATGTATGTAGTTGGGACAAGGCTAGGCATTATACAATACTAGCTGACCCGTCCGAAAAATTCGCACTATATAAAATAGTATTCCATGGTACCAGGGACGAATATCTGTCGATTGGTGGGTCGGACGTTCAGATTGGTTCGATAGAAAGGGAGAAAAAGGGAGAAAACGGTTTCAGACCCTTGGAGAAATAATATATGTTGATTAATTGCGCTTTTATCAGTAATCTTTCTTAACAAATGACTGATTCAAAAACTTTCTGCCTTTTTATAATTCATTTTAAATATTTCCAAATCTGTTAAATGTAAACTTTATTTTTAATAGTTTCGTTACTTAACTTTATTTTTAACTCATTTGGAATTCGGTCAATTAATGAGAAAACAATTACCGTTATTTATTAAATAAAGAACTGTAATTTTTTCTCATTAAATAAACTTGTAAATTACCGCGATCTACAAACGGTATACGGGTAAATGACCCTTCGCAGTCTTGCATATGGTCTGGTTATCGTGTATAGTTATGTAACGATGTTTTGAAAAGGCATTAATGGAAATTCGATACTTTATCAACTTCATGGGGGATTAAAGGATCGAGTTTCGTGCTCCAATTGTGTTCTAATTTCGTAGACATCGCTCTGGGTGGGTTGGTGATTTTGTGTCAAACAACGCATGCTTCGTTTTTCAAATCCAAATCTATCAAGTATCTCAAAGTCGCTAGATTTAGGGAAAACCCTCAATTTGATCACCTTAAATGTGCTTTCCTATTTGAAGTCATTCTGGGTTAGACCGCACACGATCATACCATCAACGGCTCTGAAGATTTTATGAGACTTTATTTCAGGCCCTTTTTTGAAATCTGAATTTAATCCTGACTCCTGGCCACGGGACTGTCTACTACCTATCAAAAACTTGTCGATATATTATGGTTATTCCCTCATCATACCGCACCTACTCAGCTATGGAATTTTCGCCCATTTGCTCAAAAACTCTGGGCTTCCAGTCATCACCACCGAGTGTACCTACTATTATAGTGTAATTATACAACAATTAAAAAAATCTTAAACGTGGCTGCAGAATTTTTTGCTTGTTAAATGTTTAGGTATTAACATTTAACAAGTAGGTACTGCAGTCACGTTCAGTATTTTCTCACGATTGTTTTTTCAAGGCCTGACTGTCACGCTTGCCTAGATTCATTCATAACTTTAAGGCTGATAGACCGTGGCACTGAGACCTCTCAAGGTGACATGCTATACTGTATAGCATTCACTTTTTATACCCGTTAGGTAGGTAGGTCATCATCATTCACTATATTTCAGCTATAAATATATTATTAACTACATATCGTCACAAAAACACGGCCTATCATAAATGTATGTTTGTAACAGTAGTTTATCAACTACTTTTGAAAAAAAAAAAATGTAGAGTTTTATTTCTCATAATATAAAATATTATATTATGAGAAATAAAACTTTAACATTTTTATTTATTTAGCATTTTAATTTGACTGGTTTATAAATTCGTAATTGATTGTATCCCAGATTATTATAAACCTGATTATATCTATAAATCTATACTCATATATGTATAAAGCTGAAGAGTTTGTTTGAACGCGCTAGTCTTAGAAACTACTGGTCCAATTAGAAAAATTCTTTTTGCGTTGGATAACCGATTGATCCACGAAGGCTTTAGGCTATATAACACGTTGCCACGAATAGGAGCGGAGCATCAACTCCACGCGAACGAAGCCGCTGGCGGCAGCTAGTCCCATATACAATCAATTAAAGTTTTATTTCCCATAATATTATCAAATCCTGTTACAAAAATACATTGATGATAGGCCGTGTTATTTATGTATATCGATAGGTAATGAATCAATGATACATTATAGCTTGGATCTAACACCTAGCTAACACCTTGTAGAAGCTAAGTTCAAGTTACCAAGTAAAGTAGGTAACATTAACCACAACGCAAACGCAAACCAACGGCAAAATCTACAATAATCCTATTTGAAGTTTATACATATACCTACTTACCATATTCACTCATTCATCATTCATTCATCATCACCCTGTAGTAGCCCACTGTTGGACATAGGCCTCCCTAATTTTACGCCATTCTACTCGATTCTCGGCAACTCTCATCCAGTTATTACCAGCCAGAGATCGTAGCTCCACCTAACCTTTAGGGGCCGACCATTAATCCTATGATGTTTTTGTTTTGGCAATTTTAACCCCCCTCCCCCCTCCTTGGTGATAATTGGTATGGTTCAAGACTACCTCCACCCCCTATATCACGCGTATTTTTAATACCTACCTATAAAGAATTTTAATTGTGCATTAACTTTTGTTTTTGAACAGAAGTACAATGCACTCCGCTGGCATGTCCTTTCCAAAATTATTCGATTCTTCTGCAGGCTAGGGCAATACAGGTTATAGATCAATTTGCCGAAGCCTTTATACGTTGGAGCAATTTCAAGAGACCGACGCAGAAGAAATGGAACACACGTCTTGCCATCATACGCATATACTTACATCATCGCTTTTCGTTTCAGTATCGCGCATTTGCCAAAAAAATAAATACACGTGATATATTACTATACCCCCCCTCCCCCCTGGTGATATTTCGTGAATTTCTATGGACCCCCCTCCCCCCTTCGAGCCTCTCATGATTAATGGACGGTCCCTTACTGATTCGCGGTCTCTAGAACACGTCTACTTCAACGGTCATCGGTTGTACGGCTAATATAATTATGGCCGGCCCATTACCACTTCAATTTGCATATTCTCTGAGCTAAATTCTCACATATAAAAAGGATTATTTAATTTAGTTCCTACACATACTTTCAAATTCAAACTGAACCTTATCAACTTTTATGAATATACTAATTCGTGTCTTCGTGTGTCTAGAAATGTATTTACGTATGGCTATGAAAAGACTTTAGGATAGGTTACAAATATAAGGAACTTTATGTATTGACATACCTACTAGAATATCAGCAAAAGTCGAGAACACTAATGACTTCATTCTGGGTGTTCAGTTTGAAAGAAAGATAAACGTTAATGAACCTCTGCTCTAACAGTTACTTTAATTTTTTCAGAAGAGAAATAGATAAAAATATAAATAAAATCAAAATTGATGTATTACATATAATTGAATTTATTGGCATTTCAATTACGATTGTTTATTTTTCCATGAACTTATTATCTATTTTGTCACAGGTCCGTTGGTGCGTCATTGATAATATGGCTTGCGAGCGGTCTGCTTTCAACCCTGGGTGCCCTGTGCTACGCGGAGTTGGGCACCTCCATCACGAGGTCGGGAGGTGACTACGCCTACATTTACACGGCCTTCGGGCCCCTGCCTGCTTTCCTGCGCATGTGGATTGCGCTGCTCATCATTAGACCGACTACGCAGGCCATAGTGGCCCTCACTTTCGGCCACTACGTCGTGAAACCTTTCTTCCCGGAATGTGACCCACCGGATTTAGCTGTCAAACTTCTGGCTGCTGTCTGTTTATGTAAGTACTTCTATTCTTTTACACATAGGTATTTGATTTTATTATAGTTGATGTCTGTAACGTATTCTATCAAAACTAGAATATGTTCTTACCCAGGTCATATCTAAATCTGTGCTAAACATCCAAATCCGTTTAGCTGTTTTGGCGTGAACTTGAAACAAATGAACTCACATTCGCATTTATAACATTGTAGTATAAGAATGCTTGCGACATTATCAGTGTGCATTTTGATAATACACGCTAATATCCGGAATGAACAGTAGCTTGTGTCCTAATTTGGGTAGAGTTAATGGGTAACTATGAGCTAAAATTCATGTAAATCCGCTTAGTCGTTGTATCGTGAAAACGCAACAATATGAAACATACAATAAGTTCAAACTTTTTGCTTTATAATTTTAGCATGGTAGATTTTAGCATTGTGGACACAGGTATTCTCTTTCACCGAGCCGAGGTCTCTGTCCTAGTAGTGAGAACGTTATAGGGCGATATAATGTTTATGCATTATAAAGAGTGGTGCTGATAATACGACAATAAATGAAAACACGCAAAATGCTGGTTCATAGGAATAATCCTAAACCATAGAAAAAAACCTAGCATCAAAAATAAAAAAAATAAAACTTCAAACAAACTGAATCGCATAAAATTTCGAAACAGAATAGAACATCCTTTAAAATATTGGTTCACTGACCTCCGATCGGCGACAGCGCGATTCTGTATCGACTTGCTTTTTTCGTGCCATTATTATTAAAGTTTATTACCGCTGGATGCGGCGGTCATCAACCTGTAAGCGCTTCCTTATAAACATGTTCATCATGTAGAAAATGAGAAAAATTTAAAATAATTTCTTGCGACTAAACTAATGGATATATTTATATATATTTTTAAGGGTAGTTTGAGATTGTGTTGAGGTACTTACCTACCTACACGATGTTAAATTTATTGTCATCACCACTTTGTATACCTAATAACTCGTATAATTACGTACTTATATATCGACGCTGGAAAGCGATTTTGTCGTATCTCGAAAAAAGGAAGATTTGTTTTATTGCTTAATTGATTTCAGAAAAAAATACTGCGTCGGACGGTCTGATCAACGTATTCCTAAGATGATTCTTTTTTTATGATAGGACCTTGACTTTTTCAAAACATTTTTATGAATTCAATTATGCAATAAAACAAAGTTTCCTGTTTTTCGAGATACGTGTAAATCGCTTTCCAGCGTCGATATATGAGTATATACATTCATATACGTAAGACACATTGGAGAAGGCTGGGCAGCCCGTTGATTTTTACAATTAGCACATTCTCAATGTCAATCTTAATAAACATAATATGAACTGATTTCCCCCTAATGCTCTTTAAGTGACGCGAGTAAATTAAATAATGGCAAATCAAGATGAAATCGACAGCACGAATTGGGCTAAATTGATCATAAATGATGTGGCTTTTTTGTGGGAGATTTTAAATTAGCAGCATTTTATACCAATAATGGCGGCTGACTCAATAGTAATACATACTGTAGTTTGTGTAAATATACGTAGTATATTTATCGTATAGATATAGTATTAATATAGACTAATGCTAAGGCACCTAAGGTCTCTGACATCGCTGATTTGGGACTTCTTCGCATTCAATAAAGCATGGAATTTGTCTGATCAATACTGAGTACTCTGTTGTGCTTCTTCCTAAGCAACTTTATGGGCATGTTGATAAGTACAATCCGCTGGGAAAGCACTCGATCTTTGTTCACGGCTCGAGTGTCAGCATTGTTTGGACAAACAATCATCGGCTTCCTCCTTATGGTGAAAGCCAAGTGGCTGGTAGTTTTTTTTACGTAATGACACAGAACTTACTATTTTATTCAAGACCACCAGCGCATCTTCTGTAAAGAATTTCGAGTATTGTTTATTTTATTTTTTTATTATACCTATTGGAGTTTTGCCCATTATCTACGGTTTCTTCAACTGTATTTGCTTGCACGGCATCACGGTGCCTACCTAACTAATATTTGTTTTATCTGCAAAATTAGATCACTGGTCCTTTTTAGGGTTCCGTAATAAACTAGAAGTCTGTTTATCTGTCCGTCCGCGGATAATCTCAGTAACCATTAACACTAGAAAGCTGAAATTTGGCACCAATATATAAATCAATCACGCCGACAAAGTACCTATATTGTTGAATAGTATTTAAAATTTAATAAGGACTTACTAAAATAATTTTTATCAAAGAATACATAATAAAAAGCTATTTCTATTTTAAGAAAACTTGCTTTACTTAAACCAAATCATTATCTACATATACTAATATATAAAGCTGAAGACTTTGTTTGTATGTTTGCTCGGAAACTACTGGTGCGATTTAAAAATTCTTTTTGCGTTGGATAGCCTATTGATCCAGGAAGGCTTTAGGCTATATAACATCACGCTGCGACCAATAGGAGCGGAGCATAATTAATTCCAAGCGAACGAAGTCGCTGGCGGCTGCTAGTTAGGTATAAAAATATATTTATTATTAAGTATTTAACAATCACGCAGAACAAATTTTTCGGGTTTAAGTACCTTTTACAATCCACGTATAGCAAACCCCAACTAGTATAGCATGGTACGATCAGTCATCTAGTATACGGAAGGACACTTGTTGTGACGGCCGGGAAACTGCGGAACCCTATATTGAGCGTGGCCCGACGCGCTCTTGGCCGGTTGAGGCGGCTGCGGTAAGCGGTTGGGATTTTGTTTCAAAAATGGTCAGATTTAGGTTTTAGCGTGGAATCATAACATATTGTGCCTAACTTAGGTAAACAATATAATTGGGTTGTATCCCAAAAAATAATTTAATGTCCATCAAATAGATTTATAAAAAATATTGAACACGTATTTTTTATTTTATTCAAATACTTAGGAAGATATATTGATTTAAAAAGTCGCATGACGTCACGCCGTGGTACAAAATATACCACAGCGTGACGTAATTAGCCCCCGCTCCGTAACTTTAATACGCTATATCTCAGTAGTTTTTGGTAATTTCGACAAAATAAAAAATACGGGTCTTAATTTTTTTTAGTATCTATAAGACGGACTAATTATTTTTTAGATTTTTCTACCTTGGATACATCCCTATTATACAATGTTGTCGAGTTCATGACACACCACACTACGCCAGAATACGCTGATTATAACAATAGGTAGCCGGCGGCGGCGCGCGTGTCGACTTATTACTATATACGAGAGAATGTGTGTCATTGTAACTTTCCGATGTTGCTACAATTTACGGAGCTGAATTACGTACATTGTTCCTTAGAAAACTTCTACCGAAAATGTTGTAAGTTTTAGTGAAGAATCTTTGAAAACATTCAGCTTTTTAGCAAGTATGTAGCTTCCATATTTCAGCCAAAATTAGAGCTTTGTCCGGTCGATTCTAGATCTACATAAGAAATGTGTGCTTAAATATATGTATAATGAATGGTGAAATTCAACCCTGTATCTAATTTGAAGTCTTGTACTTTGAAGTGCAAAATCGCAAGTCTTAATAAAATAAATTCGTCGGTCAATGATCTTAAGGCTGACGCATACAAGCTTACCATTCATAAAGAGAGCTATTGTTGACATCGCCAGTTGTTCTCAAATTCTCAATTAAAAGTCAAGCAAAATGTAGGTCTGCGGCAGAAGTCTAAATCACAATCAAGAGTCATTTATTCTAATTAGGCTGAGAATCAACACTTTTGAACGTCGATATTACTTAAGGTCGTACCCTCACCAAATGACCTCGAGCATTTGCTCCCTCTTCACCGCGCCCCACCTCTACAATACTTCGCAAAATATTACTAGCGCCGTCTGGCGGACGAAGTACTTACAAATACGAGTTAAATTCATAGACCACAGAAGTAACAGACATGGCACTTTTATTTTTGTTTATTGGTGCACCCAAATACTTTTGGTTATTATAGACTGAAACAAATGTTGACGATACTTCATAATAAAAATTTTGCGTATTTTATTTTTTAACCGACTTCCCAAAAGTGTGGTTCTCAATTCGATTATGTGTGCTCGCTGATAACTTTATCGTTAATGAACCGATTTTGACCATTCTTTTTTTATATGAAAGAGTATGCTGCCTATGTAATCTCATTGTTACCACTTCAGTGTCGATAATGGAAATTCTAAGAAATTTAGGCCAATTATCGAAAATTGTAGGCATGCTTCGGGTGAAAACTTGATACTCGTATTTATATCGGATGATACTATAAAACCGTGAAGATTTGGGCTTGACCTGATGATGGAGATGACAGAGAATCAAGGGAATCCACATCGGAAGCAACTGTAATGTGTTTGGGCTTACTTAATTTGTATTGATTAGAGCTTTACAACTAAATATATATAAACTAAATATATAATAATATGTAAACTTCCAACCCTGAAGTTACAGTCATAAACTGTAACTTCAGGGTTGGAAGTTAGTTTTGTAGATTGAAAGTTAGCTAAGTCAGATGGTCAAAGGGATAGAAAAATAATATATTATAGGTTAATTTGTCATTATTTATTATTTTAAGGGAAAACGTAATTAGGGTCAAATAAATTTCTGCAGACAGGAAATCTACATAAAAAAAAGATTTGATGTTTTTTTTTTTGGGCTCAGGCAAGACTGATATTATATTATTATTCTCGTTTAATAAAACAAATACGTAAATTGTAAAAAAACAAAACTATCGTATAAAAAAAAGCCGGCCAAGTGCGAGTCGGACTCGCACACCGAGGGTACCGCCGTACAAACGTAGCGGTCTCCAAAGCCTGGAGCACAGGCGTAGAGTAGCCAGCCTTTTGGTCTTCTATAGGATGCATTCTGGTGAGTGTGCAAGGGAATTGCATGATTTAATTCCACCATCGGACGACCCGTCGTACGGCGAGTTTCCACCCTTACGTTGTTGACACCACTGCGATCCGGACGAAGCGTTTCGCTTCCTCTTTTATACCGCCTACATCGAGGGACTAGAACAATTTGCCAGCGATGGTGTTTCCGTCACATTACAATTTGAGTGTCTTCAAGGCTAGAGTGAATAGGCTCTTAATAAACTAGCGCGCTTTATCATCAACGATCGCATCACTGCTTACCATCAGGCGGGATTGCGGTCAAGCGCTAGTTTATAACTTATAAAAAGCGGTTTATTGATAAACAAAGTAGAAGTAAACAAAATCAACGAGAAATTGTCGCAAATTTTACTAATTTCGGTACACGTGCGAACAGCATCTAAGCGCTCGTGCGTATGGCGCACGGCTGCCGCTCGCTGTGCCGCGATACCCCTTCCCTTGACCAACCGCCTGCCTTCGCGCCAGCGGGCGGCTAGTTCTTGCGCGTTCTTTCGTTACTACTTACTCCCCCCGTCTCGCTTCGCCAGTAGGAAGCAAGCTGTCTGATAATCATTGACAACAATAGGAAATTACAATTAATGTCTTTGAATATATTTATAAGTACTAAGTATAACGCAGCAGTTAGGACACATTTAGGTTATATACAGAACTACATTCACCAAAATATTTAGATTGAATGACGATTGTGTTGGTCTTTCTTTTGGTTTAACTAGTTATTGTGCCTAAAAATTTTAAAAGGTTTCGGGTTTTTTCTGTTAGGTTACCTTAAGCTATTGTTTCATACCAAAATTCAATATTCAATGTCAGCGGGAAGTAGTCTATGTTTTGATTCCGTTGCGAGTAGTGGCGAATTTCAAAATATGCGGTATAATTATAGGTAGGTACCTCAGCATTTTGAATTTTTGCGTTGATTTAGAATTTTTCACATTTTAGAGGTAATTAGATTTAAGAAGTGTTTCTCTTGAAGAATTGAGAATTTCAACTTTAATATCTCTACGCGTTCATGTGAAAAAGGGTAGGTAGTAAGTTTATAATTATTAAAAAAATATTTTATGTCATGTAAGCAAAAAATGTGTATGGGTGGATTAAGTTGTGAAAGAGGTTCATGCTTGGACGCGGCTTGCTTTTCGGAGATGGGTCTTGCACGGAAATGAAAACTTTGAGACAAACATTTAAATCAAAGTTGAAGTGGTGTCAGGACAATGAAACCCAGATTAAAATGGACATCATTGCAACCCTTCACGAAGATATAAATTCAGTTCTTTTTGGAAGCAAAACAATTCTTTGAATCCCAGACCGAGTCTACCATCAAACGTTGATGACTTGTCACAGAACAGTGATATAGCCGGCATGTTCATGAACCACTTTAGAGTTGTTCCGCATTTTGTAAGTACGTCGATGCGAGGCACTCAAGCCCCGTGTGAGGGCGATTCTCATTTAAGGTTCAGTGTGAAAGACGTAAAAGACGCGTTGAAAAGTATGAAGCGAGGTAGGTCGCCTGGGCACGATGGTTTGAGTGTTGAGCATTTAAGGTCCGCTGGTGTACACTTGCCTAGGCTACTCGCTATGTTCTTCAATTTTTGTATGGGTCACTCTTATCTGCCTGACGATCTCGTACGAACTGTTGTGATTCCTATTGTCAAAAAGAAGACCGGTAATTTGATAATGGGCTAGAATGTGGGGTAACGCAGGGGGGGTTGACCTCGCCCAGCCTTTTTAACTTGTACATAGATCGGCTGGTTGGTGAGCTGAGTAGCACTCTGGTTGAATGTTCTGTTGATGGCAAAATGATTAACAACATAAGCTATGCTGATGACATGGTGCTGCTCAGCCCATCAATCTGTGGACTAAGGAAGTTAGTGGCTGTGTGTGAAAGGTATGCGGGGGCCCATGGCTTGAGGTATAATGCCACTAAAAGTGATATTATGGTATTTAAAGTTCGTAATAATACACCCACTGCTTGACAATGCTTCAAGCCAAATTTCAAGATTCTGAGTTTACGGGAAGTATCCTGTAGGTTTTGATTCCTTTGCGAGTGTCGAAAATTTGTTGAAAATATCGACATAATCGGCTGTATCTTTTGATTGGCTTGGCTTAGAAGTTTGATATTTTCTCAACTTAAAGGGACAATAGACCTGAGTATTTCATGTGAATTTCAGCTTGATGCGTCCACGCGTTCTTGAGATAAAGGGTCTTGACAGACAGACAGACTGACAGACAGACGGACAACAAAGTGATCCTATAATGGTTCCGTTTTTTCCTTTTGAGGTACGGAACCCTAAAAACAAATACATATACTATAATATTATTTACACAAAGCTTCCTTTTGCAGAAAAATAATATGCATCTGAATAATACAATATCCGGTCAGACTGGACGCTGACGGCAGCATATTTGGAAAAGGCCTGCAAGCTAACGACGTATTTGGTTTGCTTTAATTCCTATAAGACCACAATGAAAGTATGAGCATTTCTAGAAATAACGCAATGAAATAACACAACTTAAATTCAGTCTCTTGATTTTAATTGATTTTTGCATAAGCATGACGAGTAGGTAGTGTTTGTACTATGTTAAAGTAAAGTGTTGTAAATTGTTGAGGAATTCCCTCGACTGTCTATGGGCTTCATCATCAGATCTATTGTAGACCTTCATTTAAACCTATATGTGTGTAAAGTTTTCATCAATATAAATGAATTAAGTCCAAACACAAGGTAACTATTGTAAACCTTTGAGGAGTTCCTTTAACTGGCCTTTGTCTTCATCATCAAAGCTTTAATGACAATCACAACTCATTTAGGTGTAAAGTTCTTATCAATATAAATTTATTAAGCACAAACACGAGGCAGCTGATGTGAATCGTTAAGGAGATCCCTCGGCTGTCTCCCAGCTCCATCATTAACTCCGAACTTTACTAAATTGTAGTGCGTTAAAACACTTAATGAAAAAAAACATAGAAATGCTCTAGGCGCCCCTATGATTTTTTAAATTTCTCCTAGGTTTCCTTAGTCTTCCATCATCAGACCCTAATTTCCTTAACATGAGACTACCTTGAAGATATAATCTTTCTAATTAAAAAAAAAATATGTGGCACTCGGGAACTGCCGCGGTAAAGCTATTGCATAGCATTTTTTATCAACTTATGCAATAGGGTATTTGACTAAAAAAACCTAATTAGTCCGTCAGTCAGATTTCCAAAAATACTCATCATCATCATCATCATCATTTCAGCCGAAAGACGTCCACTGCTGGATATAGGCCTCCCCCAAGGTTCTCCACGACGACCGGTCCTGCGCCTCCCGCATCCAGCGGTTTCCCGCGACCTTCACTAGGTCGTCGGTCCACCTTGTCGGGGGCCTACCCAAAAAATACTAGACACATATTTTTTTCTTTTTTCATATAAACAAAAAATGAATACGACACAGTGCTTTGAAAACTCGTGTGACATCACTGCACGCTACACTTTTTAGCGGCTAGTGACGTCACCAACCATCACTCCTGATCTTTGATGCCTATTGTATTTGTCAATTTTTATTGATTTGATAAAACAAAATATACGAAATGTAAAACGTATATAATAAACCTATCCAATATTTTTCTATAATCTGAATGACGGACTAATTAGTTTTTTTTTAGTCAAATACCCTATTATTTATATTATAGTAAAGTTATCCGCAAACAAACATAAAAAAACATATAACCTCCTCCCTTTTCAAATCGGTTAAAAAAACGAACACCAAAATGAACATCAATAACAGAGACACTTTATTATACTCTATGCGACATGCGGTGCGTGAGCGAGCAAGCAGATGCTTTCTCGCTCACGCGCCGACCCCTATGCTAGCGGACCGCGCGATGACGAACGACACGGGTTCCCCCTTCGAGAGCTTGTGGCATACTGAATCTCAATAGCTCGGGCAAGAGAAATGATGGGGAATACGCTCAGATTGTTGAATAAAATTTTTGTTTAGGTCGTTTTAAAAAAATATTTCTACAATAATGTTCGTCATGAAATTGCCTATCCATTCGTGTAAGAACGAAATCTAAATAATGCTTACTTTTCGAGGAGATGCACGTTTTTGATAATTATTTCTCATGACAGAGGTTTCGTTGTGAAGGAATTATTTAAACATTATGCATAGTAAAAAAAAAAAAAATCTACAATTTTGGAGCCAAGATTATGGACAAAATTTATGTATTTTTAATAAGTTGATATTTCTTTTGGATAAAGAGTAGATAGCTCCGAAAAACTACATAAAAACGGCCTACGGTGTGTTTTTCCTCTGGAGCCGCCTTAAGACAGTTCCCCAAAACGCCCATCCATCGAGACTTCTTAGTGTCATCGCTGGGTTATAGAAGTGGCGGAAGAAACTCCATAGCAGCACAGCTGTCTGTTTATTTAAAAAAACACGTTATACAATACTATGTAGGTACAGCAAACAACACAAGAAAAAACAACAACAATGAATTTATTTATCATATGCCAGCTAGCCACGCCAAAATACCAGCAAAGCAAAGTCTCTACTCTTTACTTGGTGGTAGCCCATAATATCGGCTGTCGGCAGAAGTTACCACCCACCGACAAAATCTTGCCGCCAAGAGATTCGTCGTGTTCCGGCAAGATGTCTGGTAAAGCCGTACGGAGGACGGGTCTGAGAAATTGTGTTGCGATGTGTGCTGGGACGATGCGGCAGATGTTGTTATGTTGGGAGTTTTGTCGTGGAGGGTCTCCAGATCAATCTTCCTTTGGCGCAGCATCGTTGGTCGTATTGTTGGGTTGGTATAAACTAGCGCGCTTTACTACCAACGATTGCATCACTTTTTACCATCAGGCGGGATTGCGGTCAAGCACTAGTTTGTAATTAAATATATATAACTAGCTTTCCGCCCGCGGCTTCGCCCGCGTGGAGGTCGGTTATATCGCGCTTTTTAGATTTCCCTCGGGAACATCAAATTTTTCCGGATAAAAGGTAGCCTATGTTCTTTCTCGGGGTCTAAAGATTGTCTGTGCCAAATTTCATCAAAATCGGTTGAGAGGTTTAAGCGGGAAAGCGTAACAGACAGACAGACAGACAGACAGACAGACCGACAGACAGACAGACAGAGTTACTTTCGCATTTATAATATTAGTATGGATTTAAAAAAAGGCTCGACATTGCTACTGATGCTGTCGCAAACTACCGATAGTTAAATAATACCAAAAACAATCGCTTGCTGTAACTATCCTTACGACCAATTTAATGCAACATACATCCGAGATATCGATGTCCGTAACTTAGAGCGTGTTCATCATCATCTTCTTCTTTCCTATAGAGGCCCACTGCTGGACTAAGACCTCCCCAAGACTACCCACAATGAGCGGTCTTGTACTGCCCGCATCCATCGGCTCCCCGCGACCTTCACCATTCGTATTCATAGCTCGGTTTTTTCAAAGGCAAATTATTGGTTATGACCAATCTTTTTGAATGCAAGGAATATTGACTATTAATTTAAAAAAATAATTATTTTCATTACGAAAATCGCTAAGTTTGCGATACAGTTCGGTAGAAAACCGATAACAATCGATAACTTTGGGAGTTAAGACTACTAAAATATCGCTACAAACGTATCAACAGAACTTTTCGACCGATATGGATAGTAAAGTGATCGTTATCAATTTCGAGACTGGACGAGGCTGCCCCTGTAGGGTAATTACGTAACACACTATCAGTAGCAATGGGTTTGATTTTGACAGTTCAACAACATTCATTGCGTTATTTAGGATAGTGAGCTGACATATTTTCCAACACATGGAGTAATGGATTAGCAAAATGATTCCAATGGATAGTAATAATGCGTTACTCGATTAGGGTGCTGGTTCGAATCATAATAGTTACTAAAACAGCGACAGACTGGTCCCCTATCACTGTATGGGGCATATTGGGTACCTTATCAGTGACCAACTGTTCGGTAGCATCCCTCCTTTTATTTATAGACTTGACCCTACCCAGGGATATTGTCTAAGATGGAAACATTCGAATAGACTAGGTATACATGATAAGATTATTCTAAGATAAAGCTCTTGATATTTAGATAAGAATTTCAATCCGTGAAACATTTAATAATGGTAAATACTTAGGTGACTATGTGACAGCCTCCGTGGCGTAGCGGTAGCGAACGCGGCCGCTGCGCAAGGAGGCGCGGGTTCAAACCCCGCGCAGTGCAAGTATTTGTATGCATGAATATGGATATTTGTACTGGTCTGGTCGTGCCTCGGAAAGCACGTTAAGCCGTTGGTCCCGGTTGCCATACGAACATCTAATGGTAGTCGTTACGGGTTGTTGGAGCCTTTAAAAGTCCAACAATTGGTCTGACTGCAATGCTTCGATATCGCCTTCGGGTTGTGGAGGTCAGACGGCAGTCGCTTCTCGGAAAATATCGAAGTTTAGCCAAAATCAGCAGTTAGACTGATAAAGCGGACCCCGGGCTCCAAAGCTGAAAAGCTTCGGATGCGACTGGGATTAACGTGGAGATGATGATGATGACTTAGGTGACTATGTCATAATGTCTAACAGATCAATTATGGAATGGATAAAAACTTGTATAAAATTATTTTTGAGTTTAAGCTCGCGGTAAGTCGGTGGATGGGTGACCAGCTTTTCATACTAACACCCCTCCTGCCTTCGAGAAGGAGGCAAATAGAAGGATCCGGCTGGGATGGGCAGTATTCGGTAAACTTCGTCGGGTATTTTCGTCGCCCATACTCCAATGTTTGAAGACTAAAATCTTCAACCAGTGCGTCCTACCCGTAATAACTTACGGAGCCGAGACGTGGACACTAACGGTCACACTAGTCCATAAATTTAAAGCCGCTCAGCGAGCTATGGAGCGGGCTATGTTGGGCGTCTCTCTGAAGGACCGCATCAGAAATGAGGTGATCCGACAGAGGACCAGAGTTACCAACATAGCTGAGTGGATTAGCAAGCTGAAGTGGCAATGGGCTGGTCACATATGCCGCAGGACCGACAACCGTTGGGGTAAACGAGTCCTCGAGTGGAGACCGCATCTCGGCAAAAGTAGCGTAGGATGCCCCTGGGCGAGATGGAGCGATGACATCAAAAAGATGGCTGGTAGTGGCTGGCGGAGAACTGCTCAGGATCGAGCTTATTGGCGTGCCATGAAGGAGGCCTATGTCCAGCAGTGGACGAGTAGAGGCTGATGATGATGATGATGACCCTCCTGCCATGGAAAGCACGTTAAGCTGTTGGTCCCGACTATGATTCGTAGACCTTTGACTGTCATTACGAGTAGTAAGAAGTCCGAATATCTGAAAACCAGTCTTACCTAGGGCTACCGAATTACCCTGTTATTGGGTTGTGGAGGTCAGATAGTCAGTAGCACCTTGTAAAATACTGGTACACAGCTAAATCCCGTTACGCTGTAATAACAGTGAAAGAAATTAAAATTATGTTATGTAGTAATAATAATGTGTTGTAGTGCGTATATTAAGTTAGTTAAGGTAATTAAGTATGTAATAAATAAATATTGTAGTTCATAATTATTTCCCCAAACGATAAATAAATAGAAAGTTTGACAGTAAAATGAGAGTAATGGGTGGGCCATTAGACTAAAAGATGATGAATGACAGAAAGATAAAGTAGGTATGCGGAATAAAAGTGCGAGAGGAATAATAGCGAGAACTGTTATGAAAGGGTATAGTTATAGAAAAGGCTCCAATAATGTTGGAGGTAGCTAGAGTAAAAAAAAAACCGGTTAGACTAAGCCGACCCCAATACAATAGGGGTATTTCCTGGGTAAAAAAAATGATTCTATTTAGTCCGTCATTCTGATTATAGAAAAATATTGGATACGCATATTTTGTTTTATCAAATCAATAAACGTTGACAAATATAAAAGGCATCAAAGATCAGAAGTGGTGGTTGGTGACGTCACGCATTGCTAAAAGTAAAAAGTGTTGTAAGGAGTGACGTTACCTGAGTTTTCAACGCACTGTATCGTCTTTATTTTGTTTATATGAATTAAGAGAAAATACCTGTCTAGTTTTTTTTTTGGAATCTGACGGACGGACTTATTAGTTTTTTTTTATTCAACTACCCTATTATGAAAAAAGCAAGGCTAAGCTGGAATGCTTAATGCTGCAGTTAGGTTCGTATTATATGCGTACTTCTTTCCAAGTTCACATTTCATCAGAATGGCCTCCAGTCGGTTTGCATTTAAGCGGAAACTGCAGGGCTTATTTTCGTAACAATTAGGGTAGACTCATTTCAACACCTCTCTCCCAAGTTTTAGTTTTGTATATATTATAAGTATATATTTTGGTAACTGTATGTATGTCTATATAGCTTATTCAAGTATTTGTTTAAATAGTGTTAAAAGCTTTTTTCTTTATAATTTTGTTCAACTAAATCACCTGCCATCTAATATCTTCACTACCCGAGGGTGACTGGACTGGTAGAGAATGCGTTAAGGCCGCCTTTGTACAGTCCATGTGCGAAAGTGTAAATAAATAAATAATTTCTGCACGGTAATATTTTTATATTATAATATTTGTACGACCTTCAAGTGTGTGAATTTATATGTTTTTTTTCTAAAACGCACCCACAACACAGGAGAAATTCTTAGTCTGCGGCAACGTTTTTAAAAAAAACTAAAACTAAACTAAAATTGTTTTACGTAGCGCAAAGTTCGACTAGCTAGGCCTAATGACATTTATAACTTTTAATTCAAAACAAGAACCGAGACCTTGTCTTTATCTGTTGCTCATAAACTCGCCTAGCAACATCTCCGATTTATCGTCCGTTATCAGCTGACATACAAGTCATTCGCTAATGCGAAATTAATAGCTTACCCTTTCAACCCTTGTTCATGGTAATCAAGATAACTGTGTACATATTTATATATTTATACTTGCATTTCTAGCGGGATCTAGTTACTGCCTATCTACATAATTAATGGAATCCCGTCGGTGCAAATGATCCTGATAATTTATTAGTAGCAGTCTTGCCTACTAACGTAGGCCATAAATAATTTACCAGGTTATTTATAACACTCTAGATATACTTGTTCTTGAGGTATGTGGTGGCGTTTACCATTTTTCCTCAATTTATGTGGTCTCCTTGTTTTATGGGAAAACATACACAATTAATTTGTCATTGCAACAGTGTTTATTACTATTTAAATTAATTTAAATTAAATTTGCAGGGACAGGGAGTTCCCTGTCCCTGCAAATTTCCTGTAATTGTAGGTATCATTACAGGGAACTCCCTATAATGATATCTACAATTTTATTAGTACTGAACGCTAGTAGTTACTTTGCCAGCGACTTTGTCTACTCGGCATATCCTGTTGGAATTCTGAAATTCTGACCTAACTCCTTGTCATCATAATCATCGTCATCTCAGCGTTAATCCCAGTCGCATCCGAAGTTTTTTCAGTTTTGAAGTCTGGGGTCCGCTTTTCCAGTCTAACTGCTGGTTTGGCTAAACTTCGATAATATCCGTGAATGACTACCGTCTGACCTCTACAACCCGAAGGCGATATCGAAGTATTGCAGTTAGACCAATTGTTGGACTTTTGAGGATTTCAACAACCCGTAACGACTGCCATCAGATGTTCGTATGGCAACCGTGTCCAACGGCTTAGCGTGCTTTCCGAGGCACGACCAGACCAGTGCAAATATTCATAATTATTCATGTATACAAATATTTGCACTGCGCGGATATCGAACCTGCGCCTCCTTCCTCCGAGGCTGTCTGACATAATTCCTTGTATATATTACAAACGATCGTCTATTCAGTTTTTGACTTTGGGCTTTTCTTTGATGAATTAGTTTTCTTTGGTGGTAGGCCATAACATCAGCTGCCGGCAGAAGGTACCACCCACCAGACAAAGTCTTGCCGCCAAGCGATTCGTCGTGTTCCGGCATGATGTCTGGTGAAGCTGTACGGAGGACGGGTCTGAGCAGTTGTATTGCGATGTGTGCCGAGGACGATTCGTCAAATGTTGTTGTGGATCTGGAGTTTGGTCGTGAAGGGTCTCCACATCAATCTTCCTCTGGCGCAGCATCGTTGGTCGTGTTGTTGAGTTTAACATTGCACCACCTCGCTCAACTGCCGACTTCCTTCCTATTCACTAACATTTTTAAGTGAATGGGATTAATAAACTAGCGCGCTTTACCATCAACGATTGCATCACTGCTTACCATCAGGCGGGATTGCAGTCAAGCGCTAGTTTATAATTATATATGTATAAAAAAAAAAATAGTCAATGAGTTAATGTTTTTGTTACAATAAATGAGTACCATAAAGTCGGTATGATTTCCTTAATTACTTAAAATCCAAGGGAAGTCTATTGTTACACTTTGTTGTACATTGAATTCAAGAATGTGATAAAAAAAAAGAATTTACTACAAGGTAAATTCAAATATTCAAATGCCCTCGAGAATTCCAAGAAATATAGATCAGATATTCATCGGTTAACTTTGAAGCCAAGAAAGATAAATGAAAACCTATAGAAATAGGGAGCCTTTAATTTTTTGATTGCATTGCGTCTCGGGGCGGAACTGCCGAGGCGGAAACTCCACTTAACTCAATTGCTGTTGATAGATGAACTGCTCTGAAAATGAACCTCCATCTTGGCGCTCAATACTGGCGTAAATTAGTTAACCTATAGCCTATATCTGTGTGTATGTCTTGAAGATTTCCATCTACAAATAAATTATGGAAACCCTTGCTTGTCCTGGCTCAAATTATTTTTGTGACACTAAGTTTTTTTAGATACAATTCACAATTCTTTAATGCATTTCAAAATTGAAAGTTTAAGCCAACTCACTATCAGTTGGCTTAAAATTTACGAAACTGTTATGAACTCTGTCGGGCAGAGTATAGTAGGAGAGAGGAGTAAGATTCTGCGTTGTAGGATAATACGCGCTAATTAACGAATTAATTTACTAACAATAACATGTATTCTTGTCTCAATCTTGGCCCACCTCACGATAGTAGGTAATGTTTATGCAACCTAGTTTCAAGAACGCGTTTAATTCGCGGAGCTTGATTTAATGACATGTTCGCTTGTTCGTGTTGCGGTCACCGTAACTCGACACTTGAAATTACGACCAACAGAGATCTTGTTCTAAACCCCTTACGTATCTAATAATGATAAATGATATAATTGTATGGCTAATTCTTCGGCAGACATCGACATCTTCTCAAATACTCTGATTACTTAAATCTGTCATTTATTATACTTACATTAATTTATGTCATTGAAGTGGTCAAAAATCTTTAATTTTTGACCACTTCAATGACATAAATTATAATATGTAGACATGCGCAAGAATTGAATTGAATTGAACTCCTATACATATTTAATGTACTTTATTGTCAAACAATTAATTTTAATTTAATATAATTTTGTATTATTGTAAACCCATTGTCTATTGTAATTTTATTTAATTGTTTTACTTTCTTCTCAATTTATTTAACGTTTAAAATTTTTATTCATTCTGTTATATTACATTTGCATGCTGTGACTTCTTTTAAGTGGACAAGCACAAGGTCATATCCTGTTATTTATATTTTCTAACATTTAAGTTGTTTTCTCTGTTAGAAGTCCAAATAAATAAATCCATACTAATATTATAAATGCAAAAGTAACTCTGTCTGTCTGTCTTAAATTTGCATGCTGTGACTTCTTTTAAGTGGAGAAGCACAAGGTCATATCATGTTATTTGTATTTTCTAATATTTAAGTTGTTTTCTCTGTTAGAAGTCCAAAGAAATAAATCCATACTAATATTATAAATGCAAAAGTAACTCTGTCTATCTGTCTGTCTGTCTGTCTGTCTATCTGTCTGTCTGTCTGTCTGTCTGTCTGTCTTTCTGTCTGTCTGTCTGTTACGCTTTCCCGCTTAAACCTCTTAACCGATTTTGATGAAATTTGGCACAGACAATCTTTAGACCCCGAGAAAGAACATAGGCTACCTTTTATCCCGGAAAAATTTGATGTTCCCGAGGGAAATCTAAAAAGCGCGATATAACCGAACTCCACGCGGGCGAAGCCGCGGGCGGAAACCTAGTAAATAAATAAACCTGGACCGGATTGCGTAACACAATCTGAATCATTTTGAACGATATTGCTAATTCAATCCTTCACAATCCGCATCCTAATTGCTTAATATACTATTACTATTAATTGGAATCATTTTGAAACCAATTGCAAATTCATTGTTCCATATGTTCGGAAAATGCGTCTGCTCAACAATGTAAATAATGCAACGAATGTTTTTGTAGGAGTTTTGGTGAGAAAGTCAAGCTGAGTGTCACGCTCATGTTTCATTGGACTTCTAAAATTATTTATAGTGTTGTTTACTAAATAAAAATGCGTGATTTATGTCGTAAAAAGTCCATTTAGTAAATAATTCATAAAGAACAGTGAAAGATCGCAGCATAGTGGCCACATCATGACTTTGCCTCAAACCTCCCTCGTAAGACGGATCACGCGACCGTCTTTTTCGACATGAATAATTCATTACGTGACATTGGCTAAATGCACAAACCGGGCGAAGCCAAAAAAGAAAGAAAAAAAAATTAGAACTGCCAAAATGAAACCCATTACTACTGATAGTGTGTTACGTAATTAGCTTGCTGGTTAAAATAAGTTGTGGAGGTCAGATAGGCAGTCGCTTCATGTAAAATACTGGCATTCAGTTACATCTGGTTGGATTGGAAGCTGACTTCAAGATAGTTGAGAAAAGTCTTGGCAGATGAAGATTGCTAATCCATTGCTCCTTATGTACGAAATGTGTGTGCTGCAACATCGTATAAATAGTTTAATGCAATTAATGTTGTTGAACTGTCAAAATGAAAACCATTGCTACTGATAGTATAGTGTGTTACGCAATTACTTCGCTATTTATCTGGAAGCATGTGACGTAGCTTAAACGAACCTAATGACTCATTGAAAGTGGACACTTGACCAATTTATTTTGCAACGAATATAATTTCCATGTTGTTCCTATGTGTTTGCTGTCGTTGTAACGTCATGTTTACAGAAGTCGAAAAAGGTTTGATAGAATCCAAGAGCTAATGGTAAACGTTCATAGCTTGTAGGTATGTGTCCTTGACCGGAACCCTGACGTTTCCAGATACAACATTATGAATTTATATTCATCCATTTGGTCAAAATACGATTTATGTTCATCGTATTAACCTGGCATTTGCATAATTTAATTAAAAATTGAAAAATACGATCGTTAGCATAGTCAATTCGAATCATGTTGACAATTTATTAGGGATCAGTTCTTCAATATTTAATTGAGTATTTATTTTGTTGGCGGGAAAAGTTATCTAGACTCGGCTAACATTGCCCACGTCGATTTCCGATGCAAATATAGCCTAGAAGCTATTTGCGTCGAAATCGAACAAATGACATAAAATCTAATGCCTACCTACATTAATTTTGGTAACTATAGCGTTCACTTTAGAAATTAAAGCGGTACAATAAAAGGTTTCCTACCAAAATGGCTGGGCAAAGTTACCATAACATTTTTTCTTTTTTATACAATCCGCATTTCTTCTTTGAAGAGTGCCAGGGCCCGACACATTTCGGTAATCTGTTCTTGTACTTTTTTTTTTAGTTGCTCAAGGTCACAGATTATCCGCGGACGGACAGACAGACGGACTTGGCGAAACTACTAGGGAACCCTAAAAACCATGAATTCGTCATTTAAATAGGGATGTTTCCTGGGTTAAAAAAAAATTAAGTAGGTATTCTATTTATGTTCAGATTGATTATGATTTGATTTTAAGAAACACACGAAACCGAAAATTTGGTACCAATTTTTTGAGTATTTTATTTTGAGTTGAAACCCTTCTGATATCGTTTGATATCATCTAAAGATGCCATACCCTTGGTATGTATATACCCTTTTTGTTACACGTTGTTTAATGCAATGAATGTTGTTGAACTGTCAAAATGAAAACCATTGCTACTGATAGTATAGTGTGTTACGCAATTACTTCGCTATTTATCTGGAAGCATGTGACGTAGCTTAAACGAACCTAATGACTCATTGAAAGTGGACACTTGACCAATTTATTTTGCAACGAATATAATTTCCATGTTGTTCCTATGTGTTTGCTGTCGTTGTAACGTCATGTTTACAGAAGTCGAAAAAGGTTTGATAGAATCCAAGAGCTAATGGTAAACGTTCATAGCTTGTAGGTATGTGTCCTTGACCGGAACCCTGACGTTTCCAGATGCAACATTATGAATTTATATTCATCCATTTGGTCAAAATATGATTTATGTTATTTTTATTTATGTCCTCAACTTTAGATTTTATTAAGCTGGCATTTGCATAATTTAATTAAAAATTTAAAAATACGATCGTTAGCATAGTCAATTGGAACCATGTTGACAATTTATTATGGTTCAGTTCTTCAATATTTAATTGAGTATTTATTTTATTGGCGGGAAAAGTTATCTAGACTCGGCTAACATTGCCCACGTCGATTTCCTATGCCAATATAGCCTAGAAGCTATTTGCGTCGAAATCGAACAAATGACAAAAATCTAAATACCTACCTACATTAATTTTGGTATACTATAGTTCACTTTAGAAATTAAAGCGATTCAATAAAAGGTGTCCTACCAAAATGGCTGGGCAAAGTTACCCTATATTTTTTTCTTTTTTCATACAATCCGCATTTCTTCTTTGAAGAGTGCCAGGGCCTGACACATTTCGGTAATCTGTTCTTGAATTTTTTTTTAGTCGCTAATGTTCACAGATTATATTATCTGCGGACGGACAGACAGACGGACTTGGCGAAACTACTAGGGAACCCTAAAAACCATGAATTCGTCATTTAAATAGGGATGTTTCCCGGGTTAAAAATTTTTTATTCTATTTATGTTCAGATTATAGAAATATATTTTGTTTTATCAAATCAATAAAAATTGACAAATATAGGTAAAAGACATGAAAGATCATGAGTGGCGGCCTGGTAACTTCACTTCTCGCTAAAAAGTGTAGCGTGCAGTGACGTCACACGAGTTTTCAACGCACTGTGTCGTTTTCATTTTTTGTTTATATGAAAAAAGAAAAATATACCTACGTGTCTAGTATTTTTTGGAAATCTGACTGACGGACTAATTAGTTTTCTTTAGTCAACTACCCTATCCATATCCATACTAATATTATAAATGTGAAAGTAACTCTGTCTGTCTGTCTGTCTGTCTGTTACGCTTTCCCGCTTAAACCTCTGAACCGATTTTGATGAAATTTGGCACAGACAATCTTTGGACCCTGAGAAAGAACATAGGCTACCTTTTATCCCGGAAAATATGATGTTCCCGAGGGAAATCTAAAAAGCGCGATATAACCGAACTCCACGCGGGCGTAGCACTATGGGAAAATCGCGTATGTTTCGTCTCAAAACTCCGTATCTCAGTTATTTCAAAACTAAATGATCTGTAATTTTGCATACATATACGTGAATGTATAAGGTTTAAAAGTAAAAATAATAATTTTGAAAATTATGTTTATTAATTTATTTAAAAAATAAAAAATATACATGCATTTATAAGAAAATATACTTTTTTTTAAATTTACTTACACAAAATAGAATTAAATATCATTGTATAAACAGTGTCTAACGAGAAAAAAATAATGTACAAAATTCAGCAATCTCCTACAGATTTTCGTTGACAGCAAGAAGGGACTTGGCTTCATCGAAAAGTTCTTTCGATATTGTTTCTGAGGTATTTCTCAAACTTGATATATATGGATCAGAAGTGTACAATAAGGTATGGAACACGTCTGTATTGGTAGCCGCTCTTGAACATTTTCTAGAATGATGAAGTCTAAACTTTTTGTAATCCTTGTTGCGGGATTCTTGAGCGTCTTCGGACAATTGTCCGATAGGTAATATAACATAGTACTCAATGATTTTTTCTCCGTGAATAAGTATTTTATGTACGGAGGAAGGCATATAATACCAATTATAATTATTTACGTACAGTTGGGCGGTACTATATGCGTATTCACCGAACTTTTTTTGAATCAATAGCCATTCCAGATGACATAGTTTGTAGTATAATGTACATTCGTTTTATAAGTTCTACGTCTACACCTGTAATGTCTGCAGAGCAAGAGTAATTCTGAAAAAATCTCCGAGCTGTGTTGCCGTCATTACTATTTCCAGTGCCTTGTCGAGGTTTATCGATATGCAGTCCCATTTCCTCCCTAAACCGCTTTTGTACCAGTTTTTTCTTTTCGTCTTTGTTTTTTTTATTTTCTGGTGTAGTGGCTGACCACTTTTGGAAAGACAAGTTATAGGAAATGTGTAAAATCATCTCCATACTTCTAATCCAAGCGTGTAGTGTTGACAGTCCATATTGAAATGAACTTTCATTCACATCTCGTGTCCTAACTGCCTCTAAGTTATTCATTTGCCGAGGAGTAGCACCACAAATTGTACAAGAAGCGCTCGAAGGAGTTTCAGTTAAAACTTGTGCTACTTTACCATCAATCATGGTTAAAAATAGGTTATGAGTAATTTCAATTACTTCACCATTCTTATTTATCATGGAAGGAGACAGGTTTTCAATTTGATTTTTGATATCAGCCACAACAGAAGCGGTTTTTTCAGGAGTTTCTTTGGCAAATTCTATCAATATAGGTCTGCAATATCTTACGGATGAGCAAGTTTCATTTTTCCAAATAACAATATTAGTTGTCTCATCTATGAGTTTAATGGGTACAAGTGAAGCAATAAAAAGGTTCGCATCTGATGTGAAATCGCTTTCTTCGGGCAAAACTTGCTTGTATTCACTTTGCCCTGATGACCCGTCACAACCCCATTTGCAGAATAGTTTCAACTGTCTTAAACCGTTTTTGTAAACTGAACCAATTAGTAATATACGTGCCACAGTATGATCCAATAAGTCTTGCAGATTAACTTTTGCACTTATGTTAGTAATGGTTATGCTCGAATCTGGTGGGTAACACATCTTCTTCGCTTCGGCTAAAGTTGGATAAGAAGGAAACACTGAGCAGTTTTTGTCCGCCAAACAAATACGAAGTTTCCCATACTGTTCTTTGTTAAGGTCTAAGTCAATAAATATCCGCAGTGCTTCTTCCTTTGTAAAAGGTATAACATGTTCAGGGTTCTCAGTTATGAATTTAAGAAACTTTTTCTTATCATTTTTTGACGCAGTTCGTATAATATTAACAATTGTGGCCTCCTCCGTCTCACCCATAGACCGCAACTCCTGAGTATATGCATTGAGCACACAGTCCAGTCCGTACTCTTGTATTAATTGCATGTTTTTTCGTTTCTTTGTTTTTTCTGAAGATGCTTCGTATGGTTTCGATGGTCTGCCACCTGCACTGCTTCCAGATGTATTAGGGTCATTAACTGTGACTCGACACTCCAGTGGAACACGAAATTCACAATTTAACCAGTCGACGTTATTACTTTCAAACAAGGGCGGATCCAGCTTTGGCGCCAGGGGGGGGTCACATAGTCGTGGTCAAGTCAGAAGAAGTTTTAATTAAACTTTGATAATAATAGATACAATTAAAAAGAAGGTATTTTATTAATAAGTACCTACAGAACATAAAAATACCTAATTAAATAACGAAATCAATTTTTCTTTTACGTCTCCTGCCGAAATGTTTTATCACTTCATCTATTTCAATAGGTACGTTTTTATGGACGTGGAGAAGTGCCAGTCCGGTTAGACGTTCTTCAATCATTGAAGCTCTTTCCCATGCTTTGATTTTTCGTAACGTAGACGACGTACCACTGGGTGCTGAGAGGCGAGCTCAGACTGAGGGGAGATCTGACGAGTTAAGCGGACGACACGCTGGTCACCGCCCGGGAGAGCTCGCACAGGGAAACAACGTTGCTGGCGACGGCTGCGGTATCACAGGTGGTGGGCCGCATACGTCGCCTAGGCCTGGAGGTGGCGCTCAACAAGTCGGAGGCCATGGTTTCATGGTCTCCGGCGGGCGCCGCCACCCGGCTCACGGCGTCAGCTCGAGCAGCGTCGGTCGCAGCTCCGAGAGGTCCTGGTGGCAGAATGGCGGGACAGGCTTTCGTGCCCTACCGCAGGCCTCACCACCATCGAGGCGATCCGGCCGGTACTGGCGGACTGGCTCGGGAGAAGGCAGGGCTCCCTGATGTTTCGGATTACACAGGTACTTTCGGGGCATGGTTGCTTCGGAAAGTACCTGTGTCGCATAAACATGGAGCTGGACGCCCGGTAGCACTACTGCATCAACTGCCGAGAGCGGCATACGCTGGCAGAGTATGCCACGCGCGGAGGAGCTGCGCCGTGCCTTCATCTCGGCCGGCAGGGAGCTGTCACTGCCGTAATCGAGTCGATGGTCGGCAGTGATGAGTCCTGGGATGCGGTGGTTTCCTTCTGCGAAACAGTCGTCTCGCAGAGGCTGTGGACAGGGAGAGGGAGATCTCGTCCTCTCACCCGACCCACAGCAGGCGCACCGGGCGTCGGCGGAGGGCGGATAACGCCCTCTTTCAGCCACCCTAAACTGGTCCAGGGGCGACACACTCGGGGACATCTGTCGTCCCCCAAACATCAGGACCCGGGGTGGCGGCGCGAAGTGTTCCACACGTGCCACTCTTAGACGTCATGGGGGGAGTCGTACACATCATTCAGCCGAGGAGGCCCACAGTGGTGGGCCAGCACCAATCGGGGGTTGCGGAAGCAGTGTTCGTTCTCGCAAACCCGGTGTAGGTGCGAGATGGAACACCGGGGTGGCTTTTAGTCAGTAGCTGTCTGACAGACCCTGTCGCCCACCCCAGGGCGGCGGACATGCATGAGGATTTTCCAACCAGGAAACAAAAAAAAAAACGCTTAGACCTTAGACTTACGAAGCTTAGGACCTTCAATTTCCCTCACCAAAAAAGAAACCTAGGTATGTACAGACGAAGTGTTCTTACAGCAACAGAAACATCATACAGAACAGGGTAAGACCGAAATGTGACGAACAAACAGTCAATTCGGATTTCGCTCTGGTGTCGGTATTCGTGAAGCTCTTCTTGCCCTCAACGTCCTCGTAAAAAAATGCAGGGATATGCACTGCTGTGCTTTATAGATTACGAACAGGCATTCGACCGGGTTAAGCACCAGCACCTCCTGGGTCTATTAACAGATATTGAACTCGATGGCAAGGACCTCAGGATTATCCGTAATCTGTACGACAACCAAGTAGCTACAATCAAAGTTAAAAATGAGGAGACCGAGGAAATCAAGATCTGTCGTGGAGCTCTGAAAGGCTGTGTCTCCGTTGCTCTTCAATATCTATTCCGAGTTAGTGATGTCGGAGGCTCTTGAAGGTCTGGAAGCCGGAGTGAAAATCAATGGCAAGGTCGTTAATAACCTGCGTTATGCGGACGACACTGTTCTCATTGCAGCCTCTGAACAAGATTTGCAAACCATTCTAGATAAAGTCAATGAGTGCAGCGAGAAAGCCGGTCTGTCGATGAACATCAGCAAGACAATATTTATGGTGGTCTCTAGAAACCAAGACTTATGTCCTAGCATATCGGTGGCAGGCAAACAACTTGAGCGGGTACGACAGGATAAGTATCTCGGTGCTTAGGTAAATGAAGCATGGGAGTCCGACCAAGAAATTAAGACCCGGATAGAACTTGCCCGAGCATCTTTTAACAAAATGAAGAAAGTTCTGTGCTGTCGTAAACTCCACATAAAGCTCCGAGTGAGATTACTGATGTACTACGTATGGCCTGTCGTTCGTCATGTCCCGCTGCGAAGCATGGATTCTGAAAGAGGACACTACACGACGCTTGCAGGCTTTTGAAATGTGGTGCTACCGTCGTATGCTGCGCATAAGCTGGACCCAAAAGGTCGGAGTTGACACCGTCCTTCAGCGCGTTCTAATGCCTCGAAAGTTGTTGCCCACCATAAAGAAACGCAAAATAGATTATCTCGGCCAGATGCTCCGACACGATAGATATACGCTTTTTTTTTTCGAGTGGAAAATCCTCATGGATTTCCGCCGCCCTGGGGCGGGCGACGGGGTCTGTCAGACTCTTACTGACTAAAAACCACCCGGCTGATCCGTCTCACACCTACACCGGGGGCTGCGAGAACTAATACTGCTTCCGCAACCCCCGATTGGTGCTGGCCCACCACCGTGGGCCTCCTCAGGTCAGGGGGGGGAGTGAGGTGTAGGACTCCCCCCGTGACGTCTAAAAGTAGCGCGCGTGGAACACTTCGCGCCGCCACCTCGGGTCCTGATGTTTGGGGGCGACAGATGTCCCCGAGTCTACGCTAGTGATATACGCTACTCCAACTCATTATGATGGGCAAGGTAGAAGTAAAAAGGCGCGCTGGACGAAAGAGAAAGTCGTGGCTGCGAAACATCAGGGAGTGGACAGTGGAAGAGAGAGTTGAAAAACTGCTCCGTCTCGCGGTTGAGAAGACCGAATACAAGAAGCTGACGGCCAACCTTCAGGATTGAAGAGGCACAGGAAGAAGAAGAAGAAGAATGTACAGACGTCAACCTTATTGCTAAACTATGAAGGCTCAAAGTTGATTGGGAATATTTGACAGTTTCCGATAGCTTGAACTGCTGTCGTCCGTATATAAATCCCCCTCTATCAGTAAGTAGGCACCTACTTATCTACCTACGAGGTACTTTAAGAACATTACAACCATAATATTTGAGTTTGAACACACACAGTGTGTGTGTGTGTGTTCAATGCATAATGAAGAAACTGATTAATAAGCAAAGTGCGCGCAAGTAAAATGAAATGTGACATAAAAATGCGACATTTGAATGTTGGCGGCCGTGACGGCGGTAGCGCGGCAAAATTCAACTTTTGAATGCCCAGCGCATTCAAAAGTTAAATGCGTTCCCGAATAATGCGTTTGCCGGCAAACAAAGTATGTATTATATAAATTGATTAAATATTGAAAGTACTTAAATAAAATCCTTCTGTGCTAGGTACTCCTGGACCCAGCCCAGGGGGGGGTCATGACCCCCATGACCCCCCCCCTGGATCCGCGCTTGCTTTCAAAGCGTTCTCTTTTCCGGGATGCATTTCTCCAGCGTTCGTTACATTTAGATACCAAGTTTCTTTGAATGTAGGAGACCACAGTATTCATATCCTCTGGTGACAAATTGAAATTTTCTTGCAAGTAGTTTTCTATATTATTCCCATTTATCAACAAATTGCACAACTCTCGTTTACTACAAACAAATTCACCCATTATTTTCAAATCAGATAACTTCTGTGAATATTTGAAAATAGGTATTAACTGCTTTTTTAAGGCAACTGAATTTCTGATGAACAACTGTGGATGTTTCAGGGTTCGCCTTTCTTTTATAGGCCAATGAATTAGTGCTATGTGAAAAAAGATAAGAAACTAATATTTGCACTCTTCCCATAACCAACCTGTTTTTAATTTGACCCTAATTGATATAGTGACCATATTTTATCAAATATGGTGGTCAAAACTATATCAATACCACAAATAACTATAAATAATAATGACCATTTTATCAATTTGACCTTAATAGATAACAGATGATTATGTGAGCAGTAAAAAGATATTGGAAAAAAATTATCTCGCGATATGTTTTGGTACCGTGTCAGAAAAGGCGCAAGTATGCGCAACTTTTTTTTTTCTCCTTGTGTAAACTAATGTATAAAGATCGTAATACAACAAATATCTCGACAGCGGCAAACAGCGGTAAACGGGTAAGTCTCGTTAAAAAAAAAAGTAACCTGAAAATTATACCATCTTAAACTACATTGGTTAATTTTAATTTATTTATTTATTATATATAATATTATTTAAGAAACGTTATGAGGAGATTATAAGCATTTCAAAAATGTATAATACTTATACATTTATAAGAAAAACTTTCGAGTAATGTCTCGTTGAATTGTAGTAATGTATTGTGCCAAAATCACATCATTGAACATGAGTTAGCTTTGATGCCTTTTTATATACATTATGGTTAGCAAAAAATAATTAAAAAATATAGAAAAGAAAGCTTATTTATAAGACTAAATTAATTAATTAGTTCTACTCCATAACAACGACTTTCACGTGAAACGGTTTTGAGACGGCCTTGTATGGGGCTTTCCCATAGTGCGTAGCCGCGGGCGGAAAGCTAGTTCTAATATTATAAATGTGAAAGTAACTCTGTCTGTCTGTCTGTCTGTCTGTCTGTTACGCTTTCCCGCTTAAACCTCTGAACCGATTTTGATGAAATTTGGCACAGACAATCTTTGGACCCTGAGAAAGAACATAGGCTACCTTTTATCCCGGAAAAATATGATGTTCCCGAGGGAAATCTAAAAAGCGCGATATAACCGAACTCCACGCGGGCGTAGCCGCGGGCGGAAAGCTAGTTAATATTATAAATGCGAAAGTAACTCTGTCTGTCTGTCTGTCTGTTACGCTTTCCCGGTTAAACCTCTCAACCAATTTTGATGAAATTTGGCACAGACAATCTTTAGACCCTGAGAAAGAACATAGGCTAAGTACCTTTTATCCCGGAAAAATTTTACATTCCCGAGGGAAATCTAAAAAGCGCGATATAACCGAACTCCACGCGGGCGAAGCCGCGGGCGGAAAGCTAGTTATTTAATAAAATTAATTGATAATCCACTTTTTATGTTACTTAATTTTTTCACGATGAGACGAGATGCTTACAGAATCATAGGTGCTGATTTTTATTAAAACCTTTTGCAATACCTTAGGGTCTTTCCTTCTATAATATAATTTCAAAATTATTGTTGAGAAAGCACACGATATTTCGAAATAATTATTTAATTTTATATTTACATTTTCCCATTATCCTCTACTTGACAGGTATCCTGACAGCGGTGAACTGCATCAGCGTGCGATGGACTATGCGGATACAGGATGTATTCACCTCGTCCAAGCTGCTGGCATTGATCGTTATCATCCTCTCCGGCATCTACTACATCTGTATCGGTAAGTTGATAACATTGTAATTGAAAGATAAGGAACCAGCCACGCTTATTTTACCTATCTTGAGAGAGAGAGGTGAGATTTTATAGAATCGCACGACAGGGTCTACTCTCCCAGTCTGTTACCGAGAAACGGGTAACTTAGATTTTATACGAGCAGTGAAGAAACATGGGTGGGTTTAAATTAGTCAGTAAAAGTCTGAAACGCCCTTCCGCTACGCCCAGGGCGGGATAGGTAAATTGATGATAACCCATCCAGAAAAAAAAAAGTTAGGGACAGCTGTCAAATCGTGTTTACATTAATTCTTATTAGCTATTTTTATTAAGATTTTATAGGTCATTTATTAATATTAATAAAGAAAAAAACATAAATTTTAACCAAACCACTATACTATAAATACCTACTTATATAAAATATAAATACCATAAAAGCATAAAATACTGTTCATTAATGCTGATATTTTAATTATTACATATTTATATTTTTTTATTTCCTTAACAAGAGCGCCTTCATCCTTTCTCCTAATAAAAATAAAAATACTTTGCAGTGCCCGACAGGGTCCATAATTGATTCTATATTTTAATATACCAACTATTATGTACATATTCTGGAATGCAATAAATTATTGAGTATAAGCACAGTAGACAGAGAACAGTAGATTATCTAAGGCCGCCCGCAGAGTTATTTGCCTACTCTTGCGTTGAACCCTAGGGTTGTCACTTTGATCTAAATTTATAGAATAAAAAGCATATTATGATTGAATATTTTACCAATTTATAAATTTAGTAAAAATAAAAAGCCTTTATTCACATAACATTTATTATATTAAGTTACAAATTTGATACCGACAAAATTTTTAAGACTACTTAAGTGTAACACTAAATTATATTCTAAAGCTCGTAAATAATGATAAATTTTAAGTGATGTGTGATATGGGAAATCGATATAACTGGTTCTTATCAGAGAAGATTGTAAGTGATGAGTACTTAAATGTAACACTAACACAATAATATTCACAAGCTAATAACTAATGCTTAAATGATATAAAACATGAGAACGTAAACAATAAATATGTAGTTCTTATGAAAAAGTAGACATTAGTAAAGCTAAGATTATGTATGGGTAGCGAATATTTAACAAATGATACCTTACTTTAATAAAACCGCAAAACCTTTTTAGCCTCATTAGTTTCTGAGGTACAATTATAATGATTGTTTATATGGGTACTGTGTAATGTTTGTTTATATAATCGGATAGCAACAGCTAGCTCAAATGCAACAAAGGCGCCGCTCGCTTACTCGCTATTAAGAGCACCTCGCGTTGCTGTTGTCGATGCGCGCGTCGGAGGGATTAAAGGTTATAATGTTATAAATAAAATTCTACGCAACCCTAAGCGTTAGTCGGTCACATTTTACTATAATTTTATTAACTTAATATTATGATTAAGACGCCATATTTGGATCAAACAACACATAAGACAATAGAAAAAAAAATAATAGTAATTTGCAATATTGATTATTGTGAAATTGTCCTTATTACACTATACTCGACAAATAAGTTTACTTAAACGATATTTCATACTCAATCCTCTGTTTTATAGTAAAACTGGGCTTCTTAAAATAAACTTAACTTTAAACATAGTAGTCAGGAAGTAAATCTGGGAATACAATTATATGGAAAAATGCGACTCGGGTACGCTCTTAATAAAGCAAATAAACTGTGAAACAAACAATACATATATCACATTTTCTAATAAGATTTAAGTTGTACTTACATTTCTGGTTCAGTAGGAAGTATGAAGAATGATAAGTCCGGATTTGCGAAATCATTATTGAGGCACCCGAAAACACTACAACATTTTTTTCCCCCTTTTGAAGTCATGATACTTGTAATAATTAATATTATGGTAAGTGGCCGGCGAGAATTGACGAACGCGAGCGGTCATGTAATTTACGCGCGTGCTCACAGTCACGCGGTACAGCCCGTATTGCCGCCATCCTATACCATCCTATATTATGCCAGCGTCTGCGTAAAATCGCGTACCGACACGGCGCTCGGCGCGCACGCATGCATTCAAACCGAGAGCGGCTCGTTTATATGAAGATGTTTTACTGTTCTCTGTCTATTGTGGTATAAGTCGGACGGACCCCATATTAAACTTATGTCCGTAGATGACACGTAGTGGCAAACTCACGTCGATTCGAATGAAACACAGATTTCGACCATAGAAAAAAAGAGGTCTATCTCCAGCTAAATCATAATTATCTTCAATTTCTTTCGTCTAGTCTAAATTCACTTATTTTCTTACGTATTCCCTTCAGTAATAAGATGTTTTTCTCGGATGTTCCATATTATATCAAAATGATACGAGTCATCTGTCAGATATATATAGTACGAACGAAATACGTCAATTATAATGTTTTATCATAAATATGCGATGAACAAACGTATCTATCTTGGTACAATAGTTTGATAAGGCGGACGATTACGCGTGCACATCACATAGGTACGTAGGTAGCTTCCTTTATAGATAACGGTTTAGTGGGTCAACTGATAGAATGAATGTTAGACCAAGGTCGCATAGAACAGCCTACAATAGGCTACTGTTATAACTTAATAACAAGCCTCTAAGAAGGAGTTGATAAGATTAATGTAGCTAGTTCGCAGTCGCATTGTTTGAGCTATATGTTTATTTGTTAAATAAAGGTTCACAACCGTAGCTAAAGATATTTTACACATTGTAACAAATATCTACATACAAATTATTGTGTCTTAAATCTAACTGCACAACCAATTACAGACAAACACCCTATGCTAAGTGCTCTATGTAATTTTTTTTAAATTTTTTTTTATTCGCCTGATGTTAAGCAGTGACGCACTAGTTTATTAAGCCTATTCACTTAAAAAACTTAGGAATAGGAAGGATGAAGGCAGTTGAGCGAGGTGATGCAATGTTAAACCCAAGACCAACACGACTAACGATGCTATGCCAGAGGGAGATTGATCTGGAGACTCTTCACAACCAAACTCCCGACACAACAACATTTGGCGCTTCGTACCCGGCACACATTGCAACACAACTGCTCAGACCCGTCCTCCGTACTGCTTCACCAGACATCATGCCGGAACACGACGAAACGCTTGGCGGCAAGACCTTGTCTGACCTCAATTTTGTCGATATATGTATGTTTATATTCTAACTACTTAGACTGGATTTGAAATAACTAATACACTAATGACGTCTGACAAAAGTCGATATTGAGTCAGAGTGGACAACCAGGTCGCTGCGTTCATTTACAAGTTTGCAAATGCAAGGTACAGCTGAATTAGCACCAGACACTGTAGGTATGGCTAAGGGTGTTATGGGTTTACGAGGTGGTCTACGTGGTCATAGAATAAAGAAGGGAAGTAGGTTATCTGCGACCCAATCCGCGATTTAATTGCCTACTGTCTTAGGGTTGACGACTGTCCGCGCTTCGTCGGTTACGGTTGTCGCCCAAACCGCTAACAAATATTTATAGACTAAGAGCTTATGTTTAAATTATTTGCTTAGTATTTAGTTTACATATACTAGTCAGTTTTTTTTTTTGTAATTTTTATTTTTAGTTTTGTACACATAAAGAACCATATTTATTTTTATTTTTAATTAATACAAATATAAATAATACAAACATAACATCTATTGAATCACACATTTAATACAAAATTACAAATTAGCTACAGAAAAATACCTACTTTCTTCGGTTTCGACTATTACGAAACGCGTTGTTATTAAACTTTAATGTGTAATATATCCGTATCCTTAAATAACTTTTAGAAATATAAGTCTTTTATTTGTTCATAAATAGACATACCAACTTTGCAGTTTATGTGATCATTTTTTAAAAGCTAATGTGCCGAAAAGCCGTGACGCACGAACCTCGTTCCGTGCTAGCCGCGACTAGCGCAGTCATAGGCACTCTAATATTGTGTTTAGGTGTGCGTGCGGCGACGCATAGATACTATGGCGCAAACATACAAGCCGCGCGCGGTCCGTTTGTATGAAGATAACGTACTTCCCTCTCTTTATTCTATGACGTGGTACTCTGAAGTTGAACCTATGTACATACGAATTGATACGAATTGTGGGCAGTCAATGGCATTATTGAGCAGTTTAAATACGAATCTCAAATCCAAGAATTAAGTTACATGAGTATGCTTGAATGTAAGTTCATCAACGTATTATGTATGTAACTTATGCGGGGGAGAAAAGACATACGGAGTTCTGGAGAGTTCAACGCAGCAGCTGGCTGTAAAATTAACGGCATTGACTAATGCTCATAATTAATTGTAAATAAGAACTTAGTAGATAGAAATACTAGCTGCGTCCCGAAGTTGTTTTGATCCTGTGGGATCCGGATATAAGTATCCTATATGTTAATTTTAGTTACAAACCATTTGTGTGCTAAGATTTCACGTGAAAGAGTAATAAATATACATTTATTCAATTTTTGTGTTTATAATTCCCCTTATTCATAAACCTTGTTTAGCTAAAGTTAACTAGTTATTAGCGATTCTTAACCATACATTTTTGACCTTTTAACGTCACTTAACTTTATAATATAATAATATTTATCGACAGTAACAATGATACATGGTTATTTGCAGTACATGAAGGGCTAATAAAATCTAGAAACAGAACATAACAAACAACATGTAGGACATACATATACTTGGGCGAGGCACTGATCTCATAGCTAGTTCACCAAGTGATCTGTGTTAAGGAGAAACAGATTCCACTTCCTAGTAGAGTAACAATAACATTGCATGTTTTTGAGCTTATAATTTGGACCCATTGGGAGTATCAATTAGCCACTAGCTAATGGTTACAAAAAATAAGTTAAAGACAGTGAGAAAAACAAGTTATTAGTATTCTAAAATGTGTAGTTTATAAAATGTGTTGGAGTGTGTTGTAAGTATCGTTATGTGATTCGGTATGGTGTGATGTGGTATGCTGTGCTGTGGTGTAATGTGTTGTGTTGTGTTGCGTTGTGCTGTGCTGAGGTATAATGTGGTATGTTGTGTTGTGTTGCGTTGTGCTGTGCTGAGGTATAGTGTGGTATGGTATGTTGTGTTGCGTTGTGCTGTGCTGAGGTATAATGTGGCATGTTGTGTTGTGTTGCGTTGTGCTGTGCTGAGGTATAGTGTGGTATGTTGTGTTGTGTTGCGTTGTGCTGTGCTGAGGTATAATATGGTATGTTGTGTTGTGTTGCGTTGTGCTGTGCTGAGGTATAATGTGGTATGTTGTGTTGCGTTGTGCTGTGCTGAGGTATAGTGTGGTATGTTGTGTTGTGTTGCGTTGTGCTGTGCTGAGGTATAGTGTGGTATGTTGTGTTGTGTTGCGTTGTGCTGTGCTGAGGTATAATGTGGTATGTTGTGTTGTGTTGCGTTGTGCTGTGCTGAGGTATAGTGTGGTATGGTATGTTGTGTTGCGTTGTGCTGTGCTGAGGTATAATGTGGCATGTTGTGTTGTGTTGCGTTGTGCTGTGCTGAGGTATAGTGTGGTATGTTGTGTTGTGTTGCGTTGTGCTGTGCTGAGGTATAATATGGTATGTTGTGTTGTGTTGCGTTGTGCTGTGCTGAGGTATAATGTGGTATGTTGTGTTGCGTTGTGCTGTGCTGAGGTATAATGTGGTATGTTTTGTTGTGTTTTGCGTTGTGCTGTGCTGAGGTATAGTGTGGTATGTTGTGTTGTGTTGCGTTGTGCTGTACTGTGCTGAGGTATAGTGTGGTATGTTGTGTTGCGTTGTGCTGTGCTGAGGTATAATGTGGTATGTTGTGTTGTGTTGCGTTGTGCTGTGCTGAGGTATAGTGTGGTAAGTTGTGTTGTGCTGTAGTGTACTGTGGTATGGTGTTGTGTATTGTATTGTAATGGGATGTGATGTAATGTGGTGTATTGTGATGAGGTGAGTAAAGTTGGTGTGCATGCCAGTAAGTATGAGTAAGTAGATTAATTAAAAAGTCGAAAGATATGTTTCAGTCTCCTCGTAGGTTTTACCGAGGAAGAATGAACGAAGGACAGTTTTGCTTTTGGTGTACGGTAAATCATAAATAGGTAAAGATGAATTCATTTTGTTGTATAAATATGGACCGAGATAGTAAATAATCTTTTAGTAAATGTGAATTTAGGAGGCGGAACAGATCAAATGATATCTTTGCGACGCTTGGTGATTTTAGTAAAAGGTGTTTGTGAGTGTTGGCGAAGAATGGTGTGCAGAATGAAATGTTGTCTTACATTAAGGACGTAACAGTTTTGGTATAGTTCTCTGGTTGGATACAGAAAGGGCTGAAATGTTGCGATTTTTAGTATAGCTCTGTGAGCCACTTCCAAAGGTTTGAGAGCAGTTTTGGGTGCGCCACTGCAATAACAGATTGCTTAGCAACGTGACTTTAATAACTTTATGCAACGTTTATGAATAAGGGGAATATGAATACGTAGAATTGTTGTCTCTGTCTTTGAATAGATCATGCCTATCTTAAAACGGCCATATTTGTGTAACCTACCTAAAACTGACTGATATGTTGACTGACTTATAAATGATAATATAATAATAATAGGTTAATCAATTAATAACTCATACTGTTATAATCTTAGTAGGCTTAGCAGACCACGAGGCAGTTGGTACCTATTCAGTTTCTATTTATGGCTTTCATGCGTTGTTGATGGAGTGGACGCCCTTTTTCTTAGAAGCCATCTGCGACACAGGCAGGTGAATTCCATTTATGAATACTTTTATGGCTAAAACCTGTTTCAATAAAGATTTGTTACACAGTACGTATAGGTAGGCATATTTCGAAGCAGGCTTGAGTGTTTAAATTAGCAGACCATAGAATAATTAACAATTCGTTTGGAAATTTTTGGCCGAAGAAATTTTCTCCAATGCTAGTGATCTTTCCAGATAAATATACAATACGTAAAGAAAACCCTGTCCGACCCATGAGGATAATGAAGGTTAGGTAAACACTTGACCCAATATAATATAAAATTTTACATAATCATCATAGTAACAATACTAATGAATTTTAAAATAATCCTTTTTTCCGGGGAATTAATTCCAATTTTCCCGAAATTTGGTAATTTTTAAAAAAGTGACAACACCGGTATTATTATAAGCGAATAGCGACGCGATAACGTCACAGGTGCCGCGTGCCCTGCCCCCCGCCGCCCGCGGAATGGGGTTGCTTACCGCACATGTATTAAGTTACCTCTTTTTGCGAAATAATATTTATTTTTTTAGGGGGATATTTTTTTAAAGTTTTGCCTATCTTTGTGGGCATTATTAGAATCAGTTATCGATACCTAACAATACCTTCACGGATCGGACAGGCTTTTCTTTACATATTGTATAAATTGCCTGTTACAGTTCGGCCGTCGAAATAATACGGTTTTGGTGCGACACCTGTCAGTACGACAATTCTAGTAGGTAATGAAGACCTAATTCGTAAAACAAGTATGCCTACCATTATATGGAACCCACAAGTGTTAGGAACGCATGCTATTGACGGCCAGACTGTATGTAAATGTCCAATGAAAGGTCAAAGTGTTTGGTATTCTACCGATTCTAGATACCTTCTTCCTTGGCTTCGCCTTTTCCCGTTATGCGAGTTCGGCTTCCATATATGCGACGCCATTTAAGTACATTGGTCCTGAGTATCATCATCTTCCATCTCCATCATGGCCTTTTAAGACCTTCATTATCATGGTGGTGTAAAAGGACTGTTCGCCTTTACGGTGTACCCCCTCGGAAACTTTTTTTTTTAAACAATGTCGATTATGTATGAATCACACACTTACGGATTATTTGTCTCAGTTGATAAATTGATCAATGATAATGATGGACTTCGTTGTGAGCTTCCGATTCTTTAACAGCTAGATTGACTGGCGTGGGCACTGTGGCCTGTGGGTTAAGCTGTTTATTCCTCAAAGGAAATACTCGCGTACCTTAGTATGTGCATCATTCGCGGTAAATAATATTAAAGTTTGCCACTACAGAATGATGCTAGTGAGTCATCAGCAGCTGATGAATAATTAC